>OX579636.1:26528096-26836392 GCA_951230915.1 Antitrichia curtipendula | reverse complement strand
ACGGCGGTGCTCCGAAGATTGCTCTTACTGTCCTCAGTCGTCCCGCTACGACACGGGTGTCAAAGCTCAGAAGCTGCTCTCGGAAGACATCGTTCTGGAAGCTGCGAAAAAGGTACGCAACAGCTTCGTTCTCACCACAGCCGGCCCCATCTACATGAGTATGAGGTTGGTTGCTGACCATGTGACGTTCTTTTCTTGTCTTTTAGGCCAAGGAAGCAGGGAGCTCTAGGTTTTGCATGGGCGCTGCTTGGAGAGACACAGTTGGCAGGAATACCAACTTCAATCAGATCCTCGCCTATGTCAAGGAGATTCGGTAATGGCCGCCCACCTCTACTCTCTTAGGATTTGCTTGAAAATCTCCTTCAGCTGTTCGCTTACGAGCTTGAGCGTGAGAATTTATTGTGAACTTGATTGTCTCATGCTGTTCCTGATTTTCCTTGTACTGCAGGGGTATGGGGATGGAGGTCTGCTGCACGTTAGGTATGTTGGAACAGAAGCAAGCCGAGCAACTCAAGACTGCGGGCCTTACTGCTTACAACCATAACTTGGACACGTCCCGAGAATATTATCCCAATGTCATCACCACTCGATCTTATGATGAGCGACTCAAAACTCTCGCCCTGGTTCGAGACGCTGGGATTAGCGTATGCTCAGGTGCCATATCCAGAATCTCTTCTCTGTGTCCATTCCTCCTTCGCTGAGAGTTCAGAGCCTGAGTCTCTCTGTTAAACTGAAAGTGTATTTGGTTTTGCTTTGCTCGTTCTTCTGCTGGTGATATTCATCTGTTGATTTGCGAATGTGTCTGTTTTGGTATCTTATTTGTGCAGGAGGTATCATAGGACTCGGTGAAGCTGAAGAGGATCGTGTGGGTCTGCTTCACACTTTAGCGACCTTGCCAGAGCACCCTGAAAGTGTTCCTATTAATGCGCTCCTTGCAGTGAAGGGTACCCCGCTCCAGAATCAAAAGGTTGTATGAGAATCTCTCTATTGCTGTTTGGTCATGTTTCCGTCACAATCGATATCACTATTCTCGTTTGACATCAGTCAATTACTGCAGTTTTGGGAAGATTAAGCTTGGTGGTTCCTTTCCTTGACTGATCTTTCCCATGACCTAGTTTTAACCAATTTCCGTGGTTCGCCACAGCCAGTAGAAGTCTGGGAGATGGTACGCATGATTGCTACCGCTCGCATTGTCATGCCGAGAGCCATGGTGCGGTTGTCAGCTGGACGTGTGCGTTTCTCTCAGCCAGAGCAGGTACTTTCTCACGTTATCTATCACTGTTATTCTTGAATGTTGAATTTTTGACACTCGATTCTCTACTTTTGAATTCGTTTAGCTTATTAACCATGTGGCTGTTGGGTTGCCTTTGTGAAGGCATTGTGCTTTATGGCAGGAGCCAATTCAATCTTCACCGGGGAGAAGTTGTTGACAACACCAAATAATGATAAAGATGCTGACCGACAGATGTTTGAGACGCTTGGTCTCATCCCAAAGCCTCCCAACTTCAATCAAGGACATTCTTACTCTGAAGAGGCAGCCGTCGCTGCGTAGGAACCGTTTCCGTGCTTTACAAAACACATTTCTAGAAGCAATTCATGCAGTTTCATAGGGCGAGTTTGGCGAACGATCAAAATAAATCGGTCACAATTTTAATTCTTTTTTCCCAGTTTAAAGCAGGTCCATAGAGGTTAGTCATTCTCGTAGGCACCTTTTCACTTGGAACTTTAGAAATTTCGGATCTTGGCTTTGACCGGTGGACTACAAGGTAATTGACATTGTGCATTTTCCCACAATTCTTTTACCGTTTGTACTGTCTTGTTTTTGGAGCGCATGACCTCTTCCTTTCCCCCATGTTTTTCAGAGACATCCAATCTCGCTCAGATCATCAAGTGCAGAGACTTTTGCGATATTTTTGACTTCATCTTCAGTCTATATTCTTACTAGATGGGGAGACTCAGTACCTTCAAAGGTATCTTTATTACCTCTATTAATATTTCCAGTCGTTTGATACACCAGACGCTTGGGGTGGCTTGTTCAAGTCTGTCTTTGCAAAAATTTAATTGTAATATTGGAGAAGAGCTTATGGACTAGGTAATGTGAAAGCAGAGCCTCGTTGCAAGAAATATCTTAATAGACCAAGCCATGGGAGTGGTGAGGGATGTTATTTCTGAGAATTAGGGTTTGCTTTCGCATCACCTAATACAACCTCAATGTTTCAATGGTTGGATCTTGGTCATGCCCAATCAAGGGTTAAGAAGAAGGGCATCATAACTCTAATGCAACCCCATATTATGGAAAAGAGCATGCCTCTCTTCATGCAACGAGAGCCTTTCATTTGTCTTGAAATGGGTTCCATTGAAGTTATGGGTGCACAATTTGAAATCCAACATTCATCCATATATCAATCAAATTCAAAAATTTCAATGGCTATGATGTGATGAGTTTATATTCATCTATATTCATTTGAAATTCAAATTCATCATGTCTTCACATTTTCATCTACATTTCATCCAATGTTTGGATTTTTCATCAAACGTATTGATATGTAATCCAAATTCCATCCAAAGTTCTTCAATTTCATACATATTTTAGAAGACATCTATAAAGTCCAAATTTGTAATTAATGGACGCAAATTTAGTTTATCCACCCAATATTTTAAAATTTCGTTATTCATTAGACAATGTTTTTTTAATCCAACAATTCTTGACCTAAATTTGAACAATTTTTTGAGTATGTCCAAAGTTAAGCCTTAAGTGCTCCGATGTTCAAAAATTGGACGTTGAAAAGACTTTTAATTGAAAAAAAATTAAAAATGACAAAGAAATACAAAATTTCATTCATCCATTTTTTTAGAAGTTGAGACATGGGTATTGCACCTACTATTGATGACAATGAGTGTATTACGGGGTGTATTAGTAAGAGGAATTGGGAAAGAAAAATGTTTATCATGAAGCATGTTTAGTTTTGGAGAAATTTGGACGTGCCCAAATTGAAAGAAGTGCTAAAATGATGTTTTCTAGGCCAAACATTATAATGGGGCCGTAGGCTTGGGGCTATGATTTGTGTCTTTGGTTTCTCTTAAAAAAATTAGGTAAATGATTAAAAAATGAATAGAAGAGAACAATAACCATTATCTAGGAGGTTGTGAAGAATAATGAAAAACAATAGCGGAATGCCAAGTGTCACAAATACATGAAATTTTATTATTATAATACAAAGTATTACACTGACATTATAACGTGCATATTCTAATAGTTTTGGAGACTTAGTTGCTTATATTGGTCCATGTAGGCATACACCTGAAGTATTGCTATATTCCTCATTGGGCACTCTATACTAGATGAGGTTTGTTAATTGAAAATACAAATTCATCTCTTTCTTCTTAAAGACATCACCTTTCATTCTCAATTACATTACAATAGACCATCCTAGAAATTCATGGTTTCCTTCTTTTCATCATGCTTTAAACACTACAATTTTCTTGTAATTTTCTAAGCTTGTGCATGTCTATATTAACGTGATTTATACAAAAATTTGCACTCATCCTTAAAGTTCAATGCCAATTTCCTCCTGGTCAATCTTCTTGATCTTTACATGAACTACCAATTCCGGGAGTCATACTTCATGTACCGGAATTTCAGTTGCTAATTTTGTAGATCCTATGATTACTTCAAGTAGGTACAATGACAATTACCTTATATTGCTCTTAGAAATTTATCCACTTTTCAAGCCTTTTTCTACTTCTCTAGTGAATTTGGTTGCTCTCAAGGTTAATCATAAATGGCTTAAATTTCTTAGCTAGATTTGTTTAAATTGGGCTTTCAAACTCTAGCCATTCAACAAACAAGTAGTAGATGGACAACCTTGTCCTTTAACATGTGCCACATCCAATTGATGGGACTCTATTTTGACCCGAGGTGATTACCCAGGTAGAATTGAAAATCTAATTTGTTGAAATATGTGCAACAACTAGAAGAACAACAATGGGTCATTATACCCTTTTGTATTTCCTTTTGTCATTTTGTAACATCATTAGAGTATTAAGTTTTTGTCTTGGCTTCCATTCATGAAGAATTTGTAGATGTATGAGTTGTTTAAGATTCTAATTAGGTATAAACTAAAGAAACTAATTACGCTATGAATATTAGATTGCTACTATGCAAATTGGTGTCTTTTGTGCTATTCATATTCCCAAAATGTAATCACACATTAACAATTTTAACATTGTCACTTTGTTGTAGAGTATAGACTTTATATAATAGCTAGATTCTTTTTTTATTCTATATTTAGTGATTTTGTATGAAAGGATTAGAAAAGTTTTTTCTTAATTTTGAATTGCAAGAGAGTTTGTTTTTTCAAAAAGTAATCAAATAATGTAAAGGCAAGAGGTAAGAAAATTCACTTGGTATATTTTTTGCCTGTTTATTTTTATTTTCATTTACATTATTTATCTAGCTATAGTTTTTTTTTAAATTAAAAAAACTAAAAGTCTAGGATTTATGATTGTGCACAATATACACTAAAAACACACTCTTATTTCTAAAGCCATTAGAGTGCTTGAAGTGTGAGAATATCTACTAGGATATGTACTATTGGCTTTACTTCAACAAAAGTTTGTTTGGAAAGATAAGTGCAAGTATTCATTGCAATTCTACTTTTCTAAAATTGAACCTATTTTTTTATTCTACTTAGTTTTTTTTAATACTACACTATTTTTTGGAAAAATAAAACACAATTGATTATTGAATAATGAGATTCAAAAAAAAAAATTCAACGTTAAAAAATAAAAGTGCACTTAGTGATATTAAAGTGTGTGCAACTTAGTGCACATACAAGGCTATGTAGCATGGCTAGCTAGGTAGATGAACACTAGCTCAAAGAATTCGTAAATCATTAGATGAAATTCACCTACTCAACAAGGCCGCAAGTTCCCCTGAGTTCTCAAATTGTGGGAACTCGACTACAATAGCAATTTGACAAAATAGAGCAACTACCATATCAAATTATTTTATTTTATTTTTAATGTAAAAAAATTTAAAATTAATAAATTCTTTACTATGGCCAATAGTGTCTGGTTTACAACATTGGAAACAAGCCTAAAACAACCCTCTAGTGGCCCCAAAACATCTAACGTGCATCTTACATAATTCTCCTCTTACTAGGATTACAATAGTAGGATAAGACTAAATGACTAGAAAACTCTTACTATGTAGAAATGTCACCCTTGCTATGGCTTTATATAAAACCTAGGCTTATATGAAATCATAGGTGCATTAGTGAACAAGGGATTTGGCAAGATCCAAGTTGTCGAGTGTCCAAACACAACATCATATTGCAATAAGAGGTCATCCCAAATCACCTAAATTGATCTTCCGCATGCAATGCAATGAAATCAATTTAGAGTAAATCTCTAAAGTTGATCTTGTTCTATCAGCTTCTCAAGCAAAGACAATCTGTGCTCAACACATTCATCTTTAGTTTGATCCATATGAATGCACAACATTCCATAAGTTGGCAAGCTTGCATCTCTTTGAAACTTCAAGATGTTGAACTATAGTGGCATTAAACCGATTTCAATTTCTAAATGTTCAAGACTTTCATGTCGTATGTAGAGTTTAAAATTGAAGAAATTGTCAATTCTAACAGGAATGATGGCGTACAAACTGCCCATGTAGTCTACAAGTTTGGATGCAAAAGTAGTGAGTCCAAAACCATAGTCACGATTAGATTGTAGCATAACGAAATTTCAAAGGGCATATCGAATGGGTGGTTTCCATGTTCCAACATCTTGTCCATTTTGAAGACTCACAAGCAACCATACATGTAGATGAAGAAGTCAATATTAAGCACAATGTTGTTGAGAATCTCTAGATTTACAAAATACAAATACCCAAGCTCACGACATGCACTTGCATTAATATATCCCCATGAAGCACTCATGAAAAGCCATGCAAGTCCAATTGTTGGATGTTGACTTGTAAACATACACACCACATCACATCACAAAAATTATTTTGTAATTGTTGGCTTTGTCATCCACTAGTAGGTGAGCTTGTAAGTCATGATAGCCCCACCAAGTCAACCCCACATCTTGACAATCATCTTCATAGACTTGAGAAAGCTCCCTCCATTCCTTTGTCAATGGATTACTTACTAGAAAAAGTCTCCAACTTGGGAAAGATGTTGGAATAGCTACACCATTAGTTTGAAATTGTTGATCATTGTGCTTAGAGATTGGATTTCTTCACTATAAGAAACAGTTGTTTTAGGTAACAAGCTCCAATTTTTAAAAACGGATTTTAGGTGATGTCAATGCTTACAACCCAATGTTTTTATGTCAACAAGAATGTCCAATGTAACATCAATGTTGACATAAAAACATTGAGTTGTAAACATTGACATCACCTAAAATCCGTTTAAGAAAATTGGGGCTCGTTATCTAAAACATGTTTTTTTTTATAGTGCTTGATGCTTGAGACCTTCTAATTTGGCATAGGTGATGAGGAAAATTCCCCCCCAGCTTGCTAATCTTTTGGGAACCATTTTGGTGGTAAATGGTCCAAAGAAAAAACAATCGAATCTCTCCTAATGGATGATGAATTCCTAACCATGAGCCATAAGTGTCACTGTTTGCTCTCATGTCATTTGCATCTTGTTGGACAAACTTTTGGATGACTATTGGATAGTACCAATCAAAAGTGTCATCCTTTTGATGAACTGCTGCTAAGGCTATTATGTTATTAGAAATCTAAGTTGCCACGGCCTTTATGTTGTTTCCTAAGAAGACAAGCTCGTGGGACGAAAAGGTGGACATTTGGTTTGAAAGTACAAGTTCCAAGACCTCAATTGCATCCTCTTGGGAACGCTCTTGAAAGTAGGTAGATGGAATGTTAGACATAGTGATCGGCAACTTAATTGCATGTCAATTGTAATAGTTAATATACAAACTTTCTTCAGTTTTGATGCCTAAATTGAGAATCCATCGGATAATTATTTGAGAACTGAAGAAAATTAGAGACTTGCATGGCCTTGAAAAATTCATGATCACGCAATGGATTCAAAAGCAATGACCATGGACAACTGTATTACAATCTAAATTACTCATAATTGTATATACAACACCACCAAATTTTTTGATACCCACTTGTGTAAAGCTCTAAAAACAAAAACAAGAATAGACACAAGGTTTCAATTTGGACTTGAATTTTCTATGTTAACAAATACAAGGTTTTAAAACTTTGTATAAATGAATTTGCTTTTGGTAGAAACCAATCTTTGAATTTTTTAAAACCAAATTTGCATATTTTGAGACAACATGACAACAATGTTGAAACCCTATAAGTGGCATCTTCACTGTACTCCAACAACTTGGAAGACCATTTTGTTAGTTGCACCCTCTATAGGGAAAAGAGACGCAAACACAAGTTAGTCTTTGAGAACTAGCCTTAGAGAACTAGAATCGGGACTAGAATAGGAAGAATTAGCCCTAGATAACTAGAATTGAGACTAGAATAGGAGGACTTAGCCCTAGATAACTAGAATCGGGACTAAAATAGGAAGAATTAGCCCTAGATAACAAAAAAATAGTTAAGATAGGCTTATAGAACTAGAAGGAATTAGCTTTAGAAGACAAGAATGAAGACAATAGGAGAAAATGTAAGGGTTGTGTGGAGAAGCCATGAAGGCAATCTTCTACATGATAGAAAAACTAATAATATAAATACAAGTTAGACAATCATGCAAAATGTAGGCATCGAAATTGTACATTCCACCCTCAAATTGCTCACTCTAATTACTCAAAAGAGAGTACAAGGAAGAGTGGAAGACGAGCAACTAGTACATGAATTGAATCGTATCTTTTGTTCTTTCTAATTTCATGCTTATGCATCAAATATCAAACATGTGTGCATCATGCTAACATCACTCTTGTTTGTTGAAGTTGAACCATTGGATTGAGGAGAGAGAATAGGTATAATTATCTAGATGTAGAGGAAGACTTTGAACTATGATCAATTCTTTGACATATTGCAAAAGAAGAGCTCGCAAAGCAACATTGATCACCAAAATTCATCAACAATAGCATGTGAGTTTGAATGACCATGGTCTAAATCTATACATTCAATCATCCTTTGGTGTTTCTAGGTATCCAAAATGCACAAAATTCTCTTGTTTTCAAAATTTATGTATAGTCGATGAATAAACATAACATTACTCAACTATGCACTAGCTAGAGGTGTCTTTGGGAGTCATTAAGGCTTGACATGTACCAAAATACTATGCATCCAACTCTCAATTTTATGGTCACCCTTCAACATAGTTTTACAATTATCTAAAGTTTTAGAACCCTCAAAAGCCAATTTCTAACCTTGAAACATGGATGACAAAACACTAGTAGAAAATCATGACCAAATCAACAAAAAAAAACAATTGATTTTTGTTGTTTTGAGCCCTACAATGATTGTCTTTACTGAATTTTGATCTTTTTGTATAAACCAACAAAATAGCTGCCATATTTTTGTTGATTTGAGTAGTGCATTGACTAGATCAACGGAATTTTAGAAAATATGGAATCTTTTTTAAATCTTTTAGAATCTTTTTAGAATCTTTGGAAATCTTTGGAAATCTTTGGACTCTACTTAGTACATTCATAATATTTTAGAATGTTCTTGTACCCTAGCAATAGAGCAACGTTGGCACATTGATGCCAAATAACTAATTAGTCCTTAATCATTAAACAACAAGGCAACCGTTTTCTGGTTGATGAATGACTTTGCGATAGTCTATTGGGCGTAGAAAAGCAATTTTTCATCTTCTTTTTTCCTAGTAAACTAAAAACCGTAAGCCATCACACTAAGCAAAAATTAGCCTCAATAAGTGCACTAATATTTTTAGAGACTGCCAAATTCTTAGAAGACAACATAGTTGTACATTGCCTAGCTCATAATTTCCTTTGAGGGTTTGCTGATTTGCTTACATTTGATAAAAAAAAAATTATTGTGAGGTAGGGAGGGCACTCTTGCACACTACTATGGCGAGTAGTGAAGAGGCAATTTGTACTATTCACAACCGTTTTTAGTGATAGCAACACTTGAAGAAGCATGGCCTCAAACGTTTCAGTAAATTTTTTACGGCTATATAAATTTAGACAATTATCTTCTTCTTGCCCATACTCTTGCTACATGTGTCCACTACTCAAACTACACAAATTTGTGCATGCTATTGCTATTAGTATTCCACATCAAGCTTCAACACCTCCATCTAGTCACATGGTTATGCCTCAGACCTTAGTTAGAGACCAAAATCTCCCTCCTCATCCCCCAAGTCCAACTTGGTGTGTCATTCACGCTCTTGGCAATGTCAATTATTTGGTCCACAAGCACAATGCTAAGCCCTAGCAAGTAGATTATATTATAGGCTGCCTTTGTGAGAGCTATTTGTTGAGCTTGCTAAGACTAGCAAATGACACTCATGATCATTCTGATATAAGTCTTGAGCATCTTTGTTGGTTGTTCTTCTCTTAGATAGCTCGTATCCTAAGTTGGACTAAGTGGAGAAAAGAAGGAGATGTTAATAGACTATCACTTGAAGTCTACTGAGTCATTTAAGAGATAGTCTACCTATTTTTCAAGTTAGAAAATCCAACATAAACTTCAAGTCCTACTTTCGCGCTACTCAACATTGACTTGGGTGCTAAGGACTCTTTGCCATCACTATCCGTAGCATGCAATCCCAACTGTGGCAGTTTGAAGCACCTGAGCGCAAGTGACAAATGGTTTCAGCACTTCTACTATGAAGGAGACATTGATGGTGATGGATTTATTGTTGAAGAAAGATTTGAAAACATAAATCAATGGATCTAGGTATGTTTGTACCTATGTTTCCTTCTCTTCCATTGATGTCCGCTTCATGTAAGGACTTGGAGTCGACAGTGAAAGGAAGAAACTTCATCAATGTGCCAATGTATCTCTGAAGTGACTACGTGTGAATTAATCAACTAAGTTGCTACTTAGTAATGAAAGTACCTACAAACAAAAAATTGTGTCACAGGCCCTTGTAATAAAAAGCTTCAAATTATTGAACATTGAATAATGGAATTCCTTGAAAGCAATCCAAAAAAGAAAGATGTATTTGTCAAAACCATTGTGAAAAGGAGAGTATCTAAAAATTGCTCTCAATATGCATCTCATGTAAGGCCATTTAAAAAAAAAGTGGAAACAACTTTGACACACTAAATAAAATAATCCACTCATATGAAGGAAGATAAAACATGGGCATGGTTGCATTGACTTTTGTAAATACTAAATAATCTAACAAATGAGCATATGCATTGTCACCAGGGTAGACAAATTCCTACATCCAAGGCAAATTCACATCCATTTTTTTGGACATCCAGACGTCGAGATTCAACGGAATTTATGTATGCATCAAATGGTTGCTATCGAAAAATTATAACAGGCAGACAACTTAGTATGACGGACAACGGTTAACAGACGCACCGGCGGACTAGTTGGCGGATTGCAGATAGACTAGTGGATGGCCTCTAGCAAATGAACAGGCAACAAACGGTGGACGGCCATTTTTTTGACATTTTCAAACACCCTCTCTGATATTTGTTCGTAATTTTTAGGTGGAGTGTCCAAACCTCAAACAGATTTTGCAAATAAAACTTTGCTTGATTTCCAAACTTTTTTTAGTCTAAAGTTTTTTGAAAGAAGATATTCTACTATGCTAAAATGAGGTCTAAAAATCCACTTTTCTTGCATTTTACAACGTGTGCATGGGCGGACAACACAAGATTTTGTTCTCACAATAGCATAGTATATCTTCTTAAAATCTTTTTTCAAAAAAATTTTGACTAAAAAAAGTTTGTAAGTCAAGCAAAGTTTCATTTCCAAAAATCCGTTTGAGGTTTGGACACTCCACCTAAAAGTTTTGGACAAATTTTAGAGAGGGGTTGGAAGGAATATTTTTTTTGACATTTCTAAACACCTTCTCTGAAATTTGTCCATAACCTTTAGGTGGAGTGTCCAAACAGATTTTTGGAGATGAAACTTTGCTTAATTCATAACATTCAGTAGTCCCACTGACTATTGCCTCCTCCCTGACGGAATGGTGTCAAATATATACCACCATGATTAGTAATTAAAGACAAGTGTTAATCTACACGAAACTTGTCAGTGATGAGCTTGGTTAGCAAGTTTATCGCCGTGGTGCTTCCAATTTTATTAGAGTAAATACCTAAGCTTCAAAGTATAGCTATAAACCATTGAGCAAAAAAATTATTTGCATATAATGAATGAGCTTCTCACTCACTAAGTTTTGAAATTTATTCATTTCTTGTCTTTAGAGTAGTAGAGACAAGCTCTTTATGTACATATAGGGTGGTAGGAAGTAGAACAACCCATGTAGGATATCTAAATTAGAATTAGTAGGAGCTCAAGTCAAAAGCAGGAATTGTTTTTATAGTAGAATTTTAGACCTTGATTAGGCATAGTAAAATACCTTTTTGAAAACCTTTGAACTAAAAAAAATTGTTAAATTAAGTTAAGTTTCATATACAAAAATGAACTTGGGATTTTAAGTCTCCAATCAAAAGTTATGGACAAATTTTAGAGAGGGGTTGGAATGGACATTTTTTTTGAAATTTTTAAAAATCCTCTCTAAATTTTGTCCATAACTTTTTATTGGAGACTTTAAACTTCAAACGGATTTTGGGAGATGAAACTTAACTTAATTTACCAACTTTTCTTAATTCAAAGGATTTTGAAAAAAATTATTCTACTATGCCTAAGATGTCTCAGTTTCTACTTTAAACACAATTCCTACTTTTGACTTAACTATGAGTGGTTGAGAAACTACAAATTTTAATTTACTTATCCTTTATGAGTTGTTCTACCTACTACTACCCCATGAATATATAAATAGCTTTTCTTCTACGATGAAAACTCGAAGGAAGATGTTGGCAGCAATTGGATAGATTGCATTGGTACATAACTCAAATGCATTCTTTTGGAGTTTGGCAAACCATCTATTACTTGTACAACTATTTGTTAATTTGCAAGTATCGTCCTAGAATTAGCAAAAAAGACTGAAGCGCACTATAAATGTGGTATTAATATCCTTGTAGCTTACATTAATGATGTCAAAATGAATTTGTGGATGAGGAATTCAAAGAGGAAAAGGCAACTTATCTGAAGGCTACTGAATGTTATGTTTACCAAAAAAATTTAATCCAAATTTTTTTGAAAAAAATATTCTACTATGCTAAAATGAGGTTTGCAAATATACTTTGAGCACAGTTTCTGCAACTATCGGCCCATCCGCCCACCCAACCTTTAGCTTGTCCACCTCTACTAAAATATTGGATTCTAAAAAGTACAAACTTGCTTCCCAAGACTACTATTCAATGCTACAAGCATCCAATGTAGCAATAATGTATGCAAAGAAAGGCTAATGCAAGTTATTCTTTCACACATTTAAAAATGCACTCTGAATGCTGCATCCTATACCCTAAATCTTAAATCCTAAATTTGAAATTTACATTAATTACTAAAATATTGGTGTAATGTGTAAAATATGTTTGACCTTTAATTCCCTTTAAATGTGATTATCATAATGTACTACATATGTACTTATGTAGACCTCATAGACTTATTAATTTGTGTTTTCAACGTATTTTTGGTTTTCTTTATCAATTATTATGTGCCAGTTTACAAATGTAGAACATACAATTATAACTTAAAGTGTTTCTTTAAGTTTTGTTGTAAAATACATTGATAATTTGAAACACCAAGGTATACATAGTACAAGCAATTGTATCATTTTATTATTGTATTAGAGGATGCTATAAAAAATGCTTTAAGCACTTTAATGTAGTTCAAGATTAAATATTGCATTCATACAACAAAAATATAACTGAAGTTATTTCTCTAAACCCTTATACCTATATTTACATTTTAAATTGTAAATTGTCAACAATATCTCCCATACAAAAAATATTGATGCTTAGGAAGTGAAAATTGTGATTGACCTTCAAACACGATGATCCATCATATATGACAATATTGAACCTCATTTATGTACATTTGTAATATACTTCTGTATCAAAAATAATATATTCAATTTACCTTGTTGTAATTTACAAATGTGAAATGTGCAATTCTGATTTAATAATTTGTATTATTAGTATATTGTTTGGAACGTCTTCAAAAAATTTGGAATCATATTGAGAATCATTTTAATTATTTTGTGTTATTACTAAATTGAACCTATTATTCTTAAAATTCCTAAAAATACAAATTTAAAAAAATATTTTTCAAATCTAGATTATTTTTGTTAAGTAAAGACTAGAAATATTGAAAAAAATATTTTTTTCCATCTCTACTATTTTTTTCATTGAAAAAACATTATATTTGCTCTTTTTTTTTATTAAATTATATTTTCTAAATAAATTTTTTAAATATTTTTCACATTCAACTTTTAAAAATTAGATAATGCACTAAGTATATAAACTTTTTATCCTACAAAATCCTAATTTCCAAAATATTAAGATTTGTTTCACCCTATTAAAAATTTGCCATTGTAAATTTGAAGAGGACTCGTTATGTCTTGAGGGGTTAATGATTACAAGTAGGTTTTATCTCTAGAAATAGTTTTTTTAAATTCACAAAAAAATTTCCATACTACTATCAATATCAAATTATCGATTAATAAGACCAAAAAAATTACTATAAATAGAATTATAAATGTATGCCACAAACTTATAGCTAAAGAAATGTGGTACAACTAAACAATAAGATATAATGCATGACCAAATGATTTTATAGAAATTCACGTAATCTAAAATCTTGGAGATTATAATATCAATTTAATTGAAAGAGAAAAAACTATATAGTCAAACTCTTAGTAATATAAAATTAATCAAGCATACTAAGACTCTAATAAAAAAATTACAAGTGAACCTCTTGTCTAATTGAAATACTAAATAATGACCAACTCAATCTTTTCAAGTAAAAATAAAGAATCCAAGAGTGCTGAAGATTACAAAAATTAAAGTAATGTTTAGCATCCAATCTTTGGAGTGATCTCACCATTGGAGTTTTTGTTCAAATCGGATGCATTATATACCATTGGAAAGCTCTAGACAATATCTTTCCAGTGATATATTATGAGGCACACCACTAGTAGAAAACAGTGACCAAATCAACAAAACATCAACATAGAAGTGTTGATTTTGATATTGTATTTGTCCATTTGAACAATTTTTGTTGATTTTGGTAAAAAATGCCAAAATCAACAAAAAAAATTTGTTGATTCGGATACTGCAACTCTAAATCAACGAAAAAATCAACACTTTTTTGTTAATTTTTACTTCCAAGAATCTCAAGTAACTTTTTGATTTGAAAAAAGTTTAAATCACCATGTTTAGTATTCTATAAATAATGTGATTTAAAAAAACTAACTAAATCATTCACAATTCGGTATTTTTCAAAGTCAGCAGACTTTGTAGGCCATTTAGGAATAGAAAAACAATTTTTTCTTAAACATTTTGAACTAAGAAAAGTTTTTTAATCAAATTATTTTTCATCTCCAAAAATCCGTTTGCAATTTCAAGTCTCCAATCAAAAGTTATGAATAAAGTTTAGAGAGGGGTTGAATTAAATTTTAAGAACTTTAAAAACGATTTTTTCCTAGTAAATGAACATTTTTCAAAATAATTTGAACTAAGGAAAGTTGTAAAATCAAGCCAACTTTCACCTCCAAAAATCCGTTTGAGATTTCAAGCCTTCAATCAAAAGTTACAGACAAAATTCAGAAAGAGGTGGAAATGGACATTTTCTGTGACATTATCAAACATACTCTCTAATTTTTGTCCATAATTTTTGATTGAAGGCTTAAACGGATTTTTGAAGCTGAAAGTTGGCTTGATTTTACAACTTTTCTTAATTCATAGTTTCTTAAGAAAAATTCATTTACTAGGCCAAAATCACCTCCAAAGTCTGACGGTTTTCAAAACTAGTGGAAAAAAATGAAAAAACTATAGAAATAAAATTTTACATCAAGAATAGTTATGTAAATTTGTATGTGATGCATTGGTAAGGGTTCTTGAGCCTCAACCGTGAGGTCCAAGGATCAAACCTTGGTGGGGGCAAATGTCACGTGGCAATTGGGTTGCTTGTCACATGCATCACATACAAATTTACATGGCCATTAGATTGCCATGCGGCAGTTTTAAATAAATAAATGTTTTTTAAATATTAAAAATAATAATAATAATAATTAAAAATAATAATAATTAAAAAATAAAATGGGACCAAATCAACAAAAAAATCAACATTTTTTGTTCAAAAATCAACACTTTTCTATTAACAACTACCCAAATTAATACATCCATCTTAACAAAAAAAATCAACACTTTTGTGTTGAATTATTGTTAATCTGGTCACTATTTTTTTACTAGTGCACAAAATCGGGCGGACGACCGGGCGGCTGAATAGGCGAGACGGATTGTCGGGAGGGAAGGGCAAACAAGACAGACAACCAGTTGGTTGAGGCGAGATGGATTGATTGGACAAATTAGATGGGTCGGAGGGTAGTCGATTATGACGGACGGACTCGACAAGTGGATCCCAATCTTGAGAACAATCCTATCGTTGAAATTGTCCAAATCAGACCCTTGATATACCAAAGAAAAGCTCTCAACAATACCTTTCCAATGCTATATTATAGGGCACACAAAAGCGAATGGACGGGCGAGCCGCATGAAAAGTGGACGGGTTGTTGGTTAGTCATGGCGGATGGGCAGTTGATTTGGCAGATGGATATATTGGACATAAAAGATGGGTTGGATGGGCAGTCGTTCGAAGCAGATGAATTGAACAGGTAGATCAGACAAGGCGTATAGGCAAAACTAACAAGCCGGACAAACATTGGGGATGCGCTCAATTTACTGTCCCCTAATAAATTTGGAGACATTGAATGTCACGGGACATTCCAGGGGTAGTAGACATTGAACGTCCAAACGCGACCTTAGGCATCTACACATTCAAACAACCTTGATTGTCATTAGATTCAAAGAAATCATGTTCTTTGATCTAATTATAATGACTATATCATTGTTGCATTTTTAATAGAAGATGCATATGGAATGAAAATTTTGGACTCAATAAGAATGCTAAAAATATTACTGTATGCTTTCATCTAAAATACATTTTGAACTTGCATTAGTGATCTTCTTCTCTACTTTTCACGTACTTGGGAAGGGCATTCTTCTAGCCCTATTTTTGAATGAAAATGTTGGATAATAAAAGATAATAGCAATCTCTAGAAAAAATAAGTTGAAGAAAAACATTAAGTACAACAAACATTATACACAAAAAGGGGGACATAAGCTACATAAGGCACATTTATTTTTCCTTGTGCTTCTCCACTATTCCCTTGCATGAACCACATACATTAGAAATTGGAAGGTCTTACTAGTTTTCATTCCCTTAATTTCTATAACTTTACATCTATAACATTTCAAGTTCAAGTAAAAACTACAAGTTGCAAAACTTACATGATTGATGTCACTACTACAAGAAACCCTATTGAAGTTCTTCAAATGCAAACCTCCAAATGTGCATTGCCAACTCCTTCCTTTGATTCCTAGTGACACAGTGGCGGTAACCACATCTATGAGTTTGATGCCTCAGGATGTCAACATTCATTGTAGTGACATATCAAGGAAAAAATGGATTCTCCCAACTTAGATGCTTAAGCAACAACAACATGCAACATCTCAACCCTGCAAATGTTGCTCAAAACTACCATCATTGAGCCCTGTTACCCTCCAAAAACAAAAATCCATAACAATGAACACTCTGCCATGATTCAACATTACTCCACTCCATCCTTAGAATTTGCAAGCACAACAATCCACAAGACAATTGAGGCCACTAAGAACATATTGATTTATCTTAACCTAAGAGCAAGCCTTTTTTGTTAATTTTAATGCACATTAAATACTATTCAACTTCTACAAGATCATAAATGCAAAAAGTCATTTGATGTGTAGTAAACAACTAAAAAGTGCTAAGGAGAGAGAATAATTAGCCATTGAGGACAATTGTGAATCATCATCCAAATTGTAAATGCAAGTAGAACTTCTATTGAATATGAAGGCAAATTGATTACCCTTGTTTCCTGACAAATTCTAAACTAAAGCCTTCAGGATAGAAGCCACAATGCATGTAATTGCTGAATTTCCTGGTCAGCTTTTATTGATCCTAGAATTGCACAACACAGTTCACTAAATATAATTTCCAAAATCAACATGAGGATGAAGAAAACCTATCTCATAACATAAGAGAGTGGACATCGGCTAAACTTATCAATAAAATTGAAAGAGAAGAGAGAAACTATAGAATTGGACAATGGAGAAGAAACTAAAGTATGCTAGGAAGCACTATTGTTTTTAGAATGCAATTGAAGAGCAAGGATAAAGAAAGCCACAAATAGCAAAGAAGTACCTAAGAATTCAGAGGCGAGTCCGTCACATTCTAATAGAACAGAGGCCACCATGGCACCCTCTTACTCGCTCTTATCAATGAAGCTAACTCCTCGTCCTTAGACTCCAATAGCAATGGAGAAAATGACTTTTTTGGTGAAGGTCACTCCTACATAGAGACAAAATCAAGGAACTCCGTCGGCAAAGACGTGAACATTTTTGAAGTGGTCTTTGACGACAAAGCAGAGGATGACGACCTACTATTGCCAAGCTCCAAGTGCTATGATGAAGGGCACTTGCTGAACGTGCAAGCATTGTCGAAGGTGCATTTTTTGGAACCTTGCATTTGCATAACATGTACTTATAGATACTCACTATTCTTTTTAAGTTAGTTATTATGACTTCATTAGAAAAGAAATGTTGTTCATTGCGTAGTGGAGAAAGATATGAAGAAGACAAAGATGCAACGCAACGGTTAAACGCTCCAACTTTTCTTCCCATCTTCTCAAGTGAAGGCAGTACTTAGAAAGAATTTGTTGCAAAGCATTTTTGCTAGATGTATCCCTTCATAAGCCATTAAAAGTGGTAGCCACACTGCAAGTACCTATAGTCATATACATACTACAACATTCATTGAAATTGGTAGACCAATGACCTAGCCTACAGTTGTTGACAATGATAATGAATTACAATACAAATATAGCATATAGATGTACCATAGACTAATACCATCATGTTTCACTTCTTCTGAAGTCGGAGTTCACTTTTCCGTAGTTCCAAACTATATCAAAATTTCCTCCCATATTCTATATTGAAGTCTGCATATGTCTTCTCTCCTCCTTCATCAAATGAGAACATTTTATAAGTATCAAAGTCAAATGGGTCAATCACACTCAACCCCTTGGTTGCGACTTCTGTTCCTTCTTGGTGACTGCGATAAAGAGAATGTTGTGTCAAAAAAATACACCACATGCTATGTTGGGGTTTGCCTTCTGTGTTGCAAGTACACTTGGCAAACTTGCTCTATAGAAACCCATTTGATTAGGGCATTAATTAGAGTAGTTGCAATCACATTACGTCGCTTAATGCCAGATGTGCTATCTTGTGTATTCAAAAAGGCCATAAAAGAAGTGAGTAGAAATGGCGTACACTTAGTAGTAGGAACCTATAGAGATCCAAATGAAGCAAAAGTAAAATTGTTGTCTATAGAAATAGTGTCTACAAAATTGATTGCAATGACATTGGAACTTACAACGACAGTTGTTGTCTATGAAACTAAAGCTAAGCATGTCTAGTGCCGATGTGCAAGCATCACCTTTGATTTTGCATATACACGAAGTCACCTTGGTTAGTACAAGTGCACCATTCAAACATCATGAGAATGCGGTCCAACTTCAATAGAATGTGCTTCGGTAATTTTTTTACATAACATTGTTTGTTTTCTTGTTTACCATGCATGGGTGGCTACAAGATCCTTGATTTACAACTTATATGAAGACTCATAGTACATCAATTCAATTTTTTAATTCAAAAAAATCCATGGCTCACATCGTAGGTCCAAAGTCCAAATGCCACAAAACTAGCACAAAAAGTAATCTTTCTCCACAAAAGAGTGGTAGGAATTTATTCCATGGCGTTTGAACATGCACGGTAGAAGTTGTGATTTTTCCATAATAAAACATAATTCAATTCAATTTTTGAAATCATAAAAATATTGAAACTCAATCATTTTCACAACGTCGGTCCAAACACCACGAAACAAAGTCCGTGCCTCCCTCTTTGCTAAAAGCTTATCAATGATTACAAGAATGGTCTCAACAATTTTTAGTGTATAGAACAAACAAAACAGAACATACAAAATAAACAAACTAATTTAAGCAGTTAAGGTGTAGATTGATTAGTTGATAACATTTAATAATTTGTTAGGCATTTTTTTAATATAAAGTGAAAAAATATGTGGGTGACTATTTGACTAGAATTAGTTCAAAACGGTATCAATTTTGGTAAACATACATTGAGCGCTTAGTGGTAAAGAATATATTTAAAAATAATAAATATAAAATTATACATTAATCAAAAAATTGTAGTTTTAAGAGTTTAGAGTGTTTAAAACCATGGTATGAAATGCTATGCGATAGCATAGTACTTTGAAATGTCTACCCTATTTAATTTCAAAGTACTTTTCCATCAAAATGTTTCTTCAAACCATGGAATATAATGAACACTTTCTATCTTGCATAATTCTTACACTATTCCAACCAATCATAACTAAATTGGGTTTTCAAAATGCAATTTTCTTAAATTCAAAAATGCAATTTTGAAGTCAATTTTCATGGTTTTGCATTTTAATTTAAAAATCACCTCTATTAGTTTTAGAAAACTAGAACTTCATTTTTGATGAATTTTATCATTTGATTTTTGTGATTTGATATGAGTGATCAGTTATTCAAAAACATGGATAGTGATTTTAAAATATTCATTTGCAGAGATAAGTAGGAAACATCCAAGTGCACATCTATCTTTAAATAAATGTCTCCATAAAGGTTTCACAATTTCATGTGTACGGATTTTTATGCTGGGGTGTAATGTCATTATTCTGGAAAATTTACATCTTGGAGTTGAATTTGGCAAGGTAATTGTACCATCATGCTCCAATGTACAAAATGAGTATTAATGTGAGCGGTCAAATACAAAATGTAGTGGAAGTAGACCTTACTATACAACACAAAGATAAAATGTATAGTCCATTTAACTCCGATCTTTGAAGCCGTATGTGAATCACTCTCATATTGATTGAGATGTTCATGGAATAGTTTCAATAGGGATTCTAAAGTGTTCAATGTTGTTAACCTCTAAAAATCAAAGGGTATTTTCACTAGAAGAAACCTACATTTTTTGTGACATAAGACAAAAATGTGACATATTCTTGTAGACAAAATGGCGTCCAAGACAAAAAGTCAAGAAGGGCCAAAATTGTGTTGGACATCGTAGGAAAGATGTGGATGTTAATGGAAAAACAACTTCATGCTGGAGTTGACAACTACATTGTTTGCGACATTGAAGCCAATACAGTCAAATTTTTGCGACGTTGAAAAAAACGTGACAATGCCCCCATCAACAAAGTCTACTAGTTTCACTATAGATAACTTTTCTGAAGTTACTAGGGAATGAGGTAAAATATTGACCTACTTTGGAAAGCACAAAGAAAATGTAGCTCAATTGGAGTCTTAGGAAAAACTCTTCCATGGATGCTTCATGAAGCAACTATTTACTATATAGTATTTTTTAGTTAGGGCTTACAATGAAGCACAAAATTTGTTGGCATGCCTTCTACAAGCAGTATATATGTAGGCACACATAAAGATTTTGAATATGGTAGCCTTTAATTCTACATGACATAAACACTATTAGAGAACCATTGAAAACCAAGACAAACAAATACAAATCTATTGGAACCAACATAAAAATAAGTTCTTGTAGTGGAACGCATTTTTATGAACCCCATCAATAGATTTTGTATTGGTTCAATGTAAATCAACAATATTATGTTGTTTTCGACAAAAAAAATTTGAAAATCTTTAGGGAGTTCAAGAATCTTTTGGAATTTTATATCATTTTTTTAATCTATTAAAATCTTTTAGAAATCTTTTGGAATCTCTTACAATCCTTTGAAATCAATTGAAATATTTTATAGAGTTTAAATCAAGACTTTGAGTTTTAAAGAAATTTTTAACAAATAATTTGAATTTTGAATTTAATTTGAATTCCAATAAAATCCAATAACTATGATTCAAATTTAGAATTTTGATGAAAATTTTAATCAAATCAACTCTAAATCCAATTATGTTTCAAATTACTTAATGAAAATTCAAATTGTGATTCAACTTTGATCAATTCAAGTCTCATTAGAATTCAAATTATAATGCAATTCTCATGTAATTTCTTATAGAGTTCAATTCAATGAGAGTCTAACCAAAATAAGGATGGAATCTAAATCTCGAAATCTACAACTTTTATTTGGATGTCAATTGCAACATATTCTTCCAAATAGTACTTTATGATGATTTTTCTCAAATTGTCAATTCTGTACATTTAGGAGTTAAATTTTGAAGGAACCTTAGAAATGGATTCTATTACACCCTCTTTGTCACTGTAATATTCATTATTGCTCTCAATTACCAAATCATCAATTGTAGAAAACAACAAATGCAAATCACACTCAATAGCTAGACTGTTAACACTAAATCTTGAATGCTTGATGAATTATGCCTTGCCTTTGTGAATTAGAAGGAGGTGACAAACTTTTGGTATAAAGCTGTACAAAATGATGAACTACATTGCCTGACAAATCAGGGGGTTGACAAATAAGGATATCAAATTCAAAAGGATCATCATGGAAATGGTCATTGCTCATATTATTGCAATCTACAAATACTAGAGGAACATGAATAGGACACTAAAATTCAATGTTGGTTTACTAGTAGGCCAAGCAATATTGTTGACAAAAATAGAATCACTAAAACATGCAAGATTATAGTAAAGAACAAGGCTACAAGAAATGACACTTGATCCTACCTGTCTATAGACAATTGTATATAAAAAATTTCATTGTCTCTTAGAGATACAAAATTCTGGACACTCAACAATGATAAATGCCGCTTTGCTGGCACTTATAACTAAAACCATAGATTGACTTTGTTGAACAATAACATCTCTCTCCATCAAAGACTCTTATTTATACTATAAACAACACAGTGAGACCAAAAACTGAACTAGATGACTTCATGACTAATTCTAAAAACAAGGAGTGAACAAATTTTATGAACGAAACAATATTCTAATACAGAAAGTTTGTGCTAATTCATTATAACTCCAAAATCTTACATTGAAAATATAGAGGCCAAAACACAATTAGAAAGTAAAGTTTGTCTAAGAAACAACACTTAAAAAATTAACTCAAAATTCAATTCTTGCAAATCAACAAAGCAAGAAGAGCTAATGCAAAATTTGGAAGTTGAGTGTAAAAAGATCCAGCTATTCCAGTCTCGAAGATAAAATATCTTCTTGCCCGCCTTTGTTCCATTGGTGGATTGCGGTTGTCTTTATATCTTGAAATTAATCCACCAAACTTCCTCTAAAGTCTCCTTGAAGAAGAACGATCAGTCAACCTTTGCTTCCCAAAAAATATAAGAAATTACAAAACATTTTTCATTTTCATAGCATTCTTAATACCGGTAATCCTGGCACTATTACAACGAACGACCACTGTAAGTGATCAAAATAAAGGTACTTACAAATTGAACCGACTATTTTCAGCTCTCATCTTCCTGCAGAGTTGCCAAGGGTGTGAATCTTCACCGGCAGCGTAAAACATGAATCATAAAAGATAAATAGCAAGGTTGCTGGGAGACAGAATATCATAAATTTGACACTAAAATCCCCTACATAATCATAATTTTCATAACCAAGTCAGCGTCCAGAGAAAGGCTAACCTTGAAAATGTGAAACGATTAGTCTCAGGATTTTGTCTCAGGATTTGTCTCAGGATTGAATGATATTTAAAGAAGCATTTGGAAGGGTGGGTTATCCTGCCCAAGCATCGAATTTCTGTCAGCATGCTTCTCTGCTTCGGGGAGACCATACAATCAGGAAGACCATTCTGAAGAGCAAGTGTAAGGTAGGGTTTAGGGTTCAGGTAGGGTTTAGGGTTTAGACACCCCATTCGTTCAGTTGGTGAACCTCCCCATAATCAATATGTACCTAGAGTCGAAGAAGAAACAATTTTAGAACAGCGACCAATAAAACTTCGATGCAGTATACTCTTTGCATATGATAGTCAGATAACAAGTTCTTTCGGGTGCTGGAATCCTACTACATTTTTTAACAAAAGCATATAAGGTATATATAAGTTTGACCAACCTAACCATAAGAACTATGCTCAACAGAAGAAGTCTGGGATAGAAGAATGTCGGGTGTCCTTACCTTCAGACTCGTATTATTGTGTTGAGATTACACGCCCTTCCATGTCCGGCATGATGGCAATAGCTTCCAGCAGCTCCACGCCTCTTTCATGATGGACATCGTAATATTCACCCGCGTCCATGATCAGCGCAGCTTTTCTCCGCAGTAAGAAAGCTGTGGCTCCCAAAAGAAAGATGAGGCCCCAGCATGCAACTTCATAACACCAGAAGAGCGCAACAGAACACGAAGTTCCCAGTCTCAAAGTGAAGCGGCCCAAGGCAACGGAAAGGAAAGCAAACGTTGTCATGAAGGATAAATTGAGCGTTGAAAGACACCGCACACTACCTGAAAGTTCACA
This sequence comes from Antitrichia curtipendula, assembly GCA_951230915.1. Classification (NCBI taxonomy): domain Eukaryota; kingdom Viridiplantae; phylum Streptophyta; class Bryopsida; order Hypnales; family Leucodontaceae; genus Antitrichia; species Antitrichia curtipendula. The sequence goes on along the minus strand of OX579636.1, from coordinate 26,812,583 downwards.
AATCATCACGTTATTTTCTTTACTGAGGTTGCCATGGTGGTTCTCTCTAAGAAAACATACACAATTGAGTTAACGATAGTAGATTTTTACAGTCAACACTGCATATATATATTTAAGTTATGCAAATTCCTGGATTGATGAGATTCACGCACCCCGCCTTGCTGCACAACGGTCGTTCTCCACAACCTTCAGGCAGCTGTGCCTTTCCGGAGCTACGGAGACCACTGAGATCCCTGCAAGGCATGCAACAAATGTGAAGTAAGAAGTAGGTTCCATTGCTGCCTCGCAGGCTACTGTTTGTTTCAGCCCTGCAATCTACATTACACTCATGAGTAGGATTGAGCTTGCACACTTTCCACTGTAGCAATTAAGACAAAAAGATCAATGACTAAAGCAATGAAAGAACTAGGAATGTCAACATCCATGAGCCCCCAGCACTTTGCAACTTTGGAACCATGGAACAGGTTTGACCACTTTAAATCTGTGTGGCATATACTTAAAGAATACAACTTTAGAACCACAATGATTCAAATTTGCTTTCAAATGTTTAACTCTATATGTGAGTAGAAGAGTGTCAAAAGAAAGTAAACGTCATTGAATATCGATTCTCTCTTGCTAACCAAAGTATTAGGAGCTGAATTCAAGAATGGTCTTATGTTGCTCAGACCTAAAACTGGTGAAAACCAATTTTCTGCAACATTCATGAATGCGACCAAAAAACACTTCTTCACTGGTGTTGGACAGCCTTCTCTAACTTACGCCCAAACCACAAGGTCTATCATCCCAATTACTACCAAGAATCAGATCATGTACGGAGATTATTTTTGACTTTGGTTCAGCAATTTTTGTGCCATTTTTCGAACAAAATATTTTGAATAAGAAAAGGAATCACCAAAACGTGTGCTCTCTCCTGCAAGCATATGACATTGTGGAACTCAAAATTCAAAGACAAATCACAGACAGCTAACCTCAAACCCTAATTCATCAAATGGCGAAGTTCATAGTAACGGAATGGCAACGAAGGCGCACCGGCGAAGAGGTAGATGGCAGAGAAGACGAAAACGATGGAGGACGGAAGAAAAACGACGAGCCAGAACGCATCCACCGCTTCTTCCTCGCTGTACACGCGATGCCTACCCCCGACGCCCAGATGGTACGACGGCAGACGCCTGGTCTGACAGAACGGAAAGGCGTCGCCACTCACGGCGAACACGACGTCCACCATGATCATCATGGAGACCACCACGGCGGTCCACACCATCACCACCACGGCCATACACAGCGGCCTCTGCAACCTCGCCCACACGCGCTCCTCGTCTCGCAGCTCTTCGTAATCCTCGCTCGACATGATGATCATGGACTCCTGTAGGGACGATGCTGCATCATCCCCGGGACCCATGACGATTCAAGAATTCTCTCAGGAACCTCTTACCAATTCTTTACACCCCCGCCATGACACAATTCTGTCAACACCAAAGTACCGATTCTTCACACACACGCCATCATGCAATTCTCGAAACAACAACGTACCGACTCTTCAAACACGCGCCACCCAGAATTCTCTCAGCACACATATCTTTCTCTCTGTAAAGATTCTTGCAACATCGCCAAATCCACTTCCATTTTCATCAACTGAAGGATGACACAAGCTCGCACAACCCCGCTAAGCTCTCAATTTTGCATGACGCGGCCTCTACCTAAAAATCTTCCAACGATTCCCACTGCCAAAATTCCGCAAAATCGATAGCCTTACCAACAATTTGACTGGAATATTTGACTGGAATTCCGCACGAGGACAGACCTGCGAGAGTAGACGATGATGAAGTTCGTTAATGTCGACGAACGTAAACGGATGAGACAGGGTATTCTTCGGTGTATCATATGGGTATCATCCATGATACACACATATAGAGCTCGTCGAACAGTGAAGAGCAGTCTCTGAACAAGAAGGAAGAAAGGTTTGGAGGAGCGGCAAGATGGGCCTGTCGGTGTCCAGAGATGGCGACGACGATTTCAAAGAGGAGGGCCGCCCTGGGGCGCCCCCAAAATCTTTGAACAGTCTAGCTGCAGGTCTGTTTAGGGTTTAGCAGATTGGGCGAGATTGCTGAGTGAATCTTTTGTGATTTGGTGGTTTGGTGTTATGTTTTCTTTCGGTTGTGGAGACCTAATGTGGAAGGGACTTATGGAAGGATCAGTAGCAGGGAGAGTATGGATTTTGCTGCAATTAGGGCATGTGATGGGTGAATGTCTGGAGATCAGTGACGGTCCTGCTGTTAGGTTAGGGTTACATGCGCTGCCTTTTCTTGCAGTCTACCAAAATGTGCATGAAATTGCGATGCTGTGAGATTTTGCTGGTGTTGTCGTGCAGTTTTTATGACAACTGCTTACACCATGCAGAAGTTAGGGTACTGACTGAGAATGCGTGGATGTGTCTTGCTCAACGCAGAGGCAACAATGGCGTCGGTGGAGGCTGATGGCTATACAGAGGTCCGTAGCTTAGCTTTCTCTCCAATACGTAAGTGCTGCCTATCAATTTGGTCCATGACGGTGTGAAATTTTTGGGGTTCAAGATCACGAGGCATTTTCACAGTGATGGGCTTTTTGATGGAATTTGCTGCTCGCCACTTTTATCACTCTGGAGCCACCAGCCAGACACTGATATGTGCAATCTAACGTTGTTGTGTCTGGATGGGAACAGCTTTCGCGTGAAGAAAGGGCTCGTAAAGCGTTGGAATGTGACTGTGTGGCTGAACTTCGTGATGGCCCTTGTGGCTCACAATTCAGTGAAGCCTTTTATTGCTTTCTCACAAGTACAACTGCAGAACAGGTATGACTCCAGAGCTTTAAACCCGAGTTCCTTCCATTTTTTCTGCACATATTTAGGTATGTATTGTAATGAGTCTCAGAGCTACAAACTGCCTGATTGCAAAAAGCAGCATTTGCTTACATCCGTTTTGGGACGACTTTAGAAAGTAAGAGTATTATATGCACTCTGTCTGCGTCCAGAATTTTGATGTTGGTAAGGTTGATTCTCCATGTAAACCCAATTCTCCTAGCCTTCCAGAACCCCAAACGCTCCGACATTTTCTGGAAGACGAACAGTGTGCTTCAGGTTATTGTTTCGTCCAAATATCTTCTCCTTCATCTAAAGCAAGTCTTGATGCAACTGAGGTAATGTTTTTTGGATGTACACAAAAATGTGTTAAAAATCCAAAAATGGAATCAGGCGCTAAATGGTTAAAATTATCTCTGGCAATCTTGTTTCTTTTGCACTTTCTATCTACTGCGTCAGTCTATCTGCTCTCTGACCTTCAAGCTTTTCCCAGCCCCACTTTAACATTGCGTGGGTTGAATCTGTCTGTCTGTGCAGGGCTCAGACTGCATAAAGCCGTTCATTGCAATGCAGACTTGTATGACTGCCAATCCTGCAGCCTTTGTGAAGTACAATAATGACGTAGACGGGAGCAATGCTAGTACTGCTACCGAAGGTGAAATCAAGTCACAGCAAGATCGACCGTCTGTGCCTTCGCCTCCAGCAGGAGTTGTGAAGAATCCTATCCCGTAGCTTCGACAACCGGATAGTAATCAGATTTCTTTTCATTTTCTCAAGACCATGCGCCAGAAATTTTGTTTTGCAGATTAATATCAGGGGTTAAATAACTCTTTTAGTGTCCATTGGTGTTGTCATTCTCTTATACAGGGCTCCATTGGTGTTGCCATTCTATTACACAGGACTCCATTTGGTAGATACATGTGAGGGATTTAGACAGACTCCAAACGTTAAAGTTTAGGCACGAGTTTGCATTGGCAGCTTATTGGTTGTGCGAATGTTAACCCTTGAAGGCTCATGAACATGAACAGATTGTAATTTGACTTTTGGTTGGATCAAGAGTTCAGTTGTTTTTTGTCTACTCAAGTGTCCTTAATTCTTGCGTCAGTTGTTCACCTCTTGAATTTCTGAAATTGCTGTGTAAGAATGTTTCACTTCAAAACATGGTTTCTTGGTGCCCTTTTACACTTGGAGGGACCAAGACAAGTAAAAATCTTGAGCACTTTCATAGGTAGAAAACCATAATTTTTTGTTTTCTTGGTTTGGTGTCAATTGAAAATTGAAAATCATCTTTAACCCTTAAGTGCCTAGCTGGTCACCATGAAAATCGTTTGTTTGGGTATCGTGTGAATTGTTGGCTTAAAAAATGAAAATGCACTTATTGTAAGACAACCTAGTGTAGAAGGTCTTCCCTTTCTTCACAAAATTTGGAGGATGATCATTGCACTTTTGTCCTACATGAAGAGATTCTTTGTCATTCATTGGCTAGAAAACATCTTCTATATTGTTTATGAGTTAATGAAAAAGTCAAGTTTTAAGAACAATGTATTCAAAGTGCTAAAACATAATTTCTAAATATACCATTTTATTGGTACGACACCTTGTAAAGAATTGAAATGTAAATAATATGATTGAATGTACATTTAATAAAGTTGTTTGCAAAATACTATATGAAAATAATTTGTATCAATAGATGTATATATCTATTTTGTATTAATGTGAAATAGATATTTATGACTATTCTTAAAAAAAATTATAGCTTTTGCAAATATAAACTCCCTTTGTCTTACTAAAAACCTCTAAATCAAGTAAAGTTTGTGTCCCACTAAAGACCTATGTTTATTGATTTCAATCGTTGAATAAGCATTGATTGTGTTGAATGACCTTGTGGAAATAAATGGCAAGCAATCAAGGAGCAATCATATAGCAAGCTTATCCTTGTCCATATGAGGCACCTTGTACATTTTGCTTCCTCAAATAGTAGTGTTGACAATGTATTTGATGACCACTTGGGTGCTAACTAGATTTGTTCATTAACCCCTAAAAGTCCCAAAGTACCTATAGGAGTACTCTTGGGACTTTGGGTAGCCTTGTGTGATCTCAATTTTTGACATGATTTTTTGAAATTTTTTTTGAAGATGGAAACTTATATTAGCTTTGTGGAAATATAATTTTATTCCAGTTGGTGTCCAAGAGAAAAAGTTATGTCATCCTAAGTCCAAAAAGCAGTTTGAAGGGCAGCTCAAAAAAATCACAAAAAAATAAATTTTTTTAGTTTTTAATTTTTTTCTTGAATATTACATTTTTGTCTACATATGAAGCTTTGAAAAATTCTATTTGGAGTAATGATGAGAAGTTATGGACAATCTTGTTTTTTGGACAATCTAAGCATCTTCTTGAAAAAAATTAATTTTCTTCACTTTAAATGCAAATATCTTGCAATCTACATTGTCAAAGTTTTTGAAATTTCTTTCATGCATTTTTGTTCAAAACTAGTACATGATTCTATGGTTAGATATGCAAAAAAAAACAATTTTTAAAGTTTTTTGCTCTTTGCAATAGAAATGGCAGTTTTCAATGGTCTTTGATGGAAAAAAGGCCTTAGGACTTTAGTAGTTAAGGGGGGGAGGTTTCCTTGTTGCGGTATCTAGGTTGGGAACATATAATTCTACAATCCAATGTTGCCAGCAACCTCCCTAAATCATCAAGAATGACAACCTAGCAGCATTTACAAACAATGCTCAAATTTGATACTTTCCGCATAGATTTTGGATGTCTGAATGACGATGCCTAAGTTGAAGATTTTGCATAGATCTAGGGGATGGAATACTAGTTCTTGAATGTATGTAATATTGACAAAAAGACTAAAAATATAGTTAATTCCTCATGAAGAAGATTTTTGGAGTTTTTTAGTGGAACAGAGGGAATATAGGATAATTTATGAAACACATGTGAGGCTAGTACACTACTCTTTGGTAGAAGTCTTGGTACATGGGTGTGCATATTTAATTGAAAAATAAGAGTGAAATTTAACATCTTGAGTGTAATTTCTTTAACTATGAGTGTACATATAGGTGTATATCAATATCCTTGTAGAAAGACAACGACCTAGCTTTGGATACCAAGGGAATGGAAATCTAAAAGTGGTGGATTCAAACACCAAAATACTTGCATTTTTTATAATTAAAAAAAATGTGATTTTTTGACAATCATTACATACACATTTTCCAAAACAAATTTAGCTTAATTTTTTCAATTACTTTGAGCCAAACATTTTTCTACCTAACACATCTACACCCATGTTGCAAAAGTTCATTTCATCAAGATAGTAGGTCAATAAAAATATTTTAATTTATAATGAATTTTTGAATAATTTTGGATTTTTACCAAATATAAAGGTTAAGATAAGAGACAATAATTTAGATTTTAGCCCACGGAGTTTGTAATTGTAGTAATCTATTGAATACTTGGAAATTGAAAAAATAATTAGAATGGAGTAAGAACAATATTTTGAGGCTTCATTTTTTAAGTTTAGACCAATTAATATCCAAAAGAAACATTTTGAAAGTTACAATCAAGTTTGACTGAGGCATATTTAGTTTTTGGATGTAAGAACAATTATTGGTTAGTTTTCAAACAATCACAAGTCTTTTAGTGATTAAAAAACAAAATCAATTTGCATCAATTCTTTTAGTAATTTATTTTTTTATAGAAGTAAAAGTAGTGTTTGACAAAGTTGTCAGTTATTGTAGCTTCCTAGTAGCTTAGGCAAAAAATAAATACTTAAAAGGGTGTCTAAATTTTTGAAAAATTATTGACTTAGTTTGCCCACCAAAAAACATATATACCAAAACATTGCCTAATTCAAAGAAATTCAACTCGCATGTGCTACAATCTATTAAATTAGTATCTAATTTGCTTTCTAAAGTTGACACAAGTTTTAGTAATGGTATCTCAAAATATACTAACAAGCATTAATCTAATGTGAAGCTTGCATTACCCAATTGAATACAATCTTCCAACCTCCATTTCAGTTGCAATTAAGTTGAAGCTTAATTGAGGTACTACACAATGAATTTCTTGATAGCAACTATGAATTGAATGACTCAAGAGCTATGAATTAAATGATAGAATTTGTGGCCTTTAGGGACAATGGGCAAATGACTATAATTATGAGAGAACATTAATCTAACTTGAGTGAACAACTTGAATGAATTTTAAACTAATTTTAGTTATATTTAAAACTGTCTGATTTTTATAAATTATTTTTTGGACTACCTAATTTTTTGTTGTTCTTTAATTAATTATTAGGCAGAAAGTTGCCTAAGTTGCTAGGAAGCTACGATATGGATTTTTAAATTTTTTTAAAATTTTTGTGTGCCAAATAGAATCTTTTTGTAAGTTCAAACATTAATCAATACTTTTCATTCCAAAATTGTTGATGAATGCTTTATTTGCCACACTTGTGGAGAAGTCCTAAGAGCATATTTGGTCCACCCTTGTAAACCACATGTACTCAAAAAAAATGTTGAGTGATATTTAAAATAGTTATTTATACAACAAGTTTGAAGCTAAAAGCATCTTCAATTAGGCCTCTACATGGGCTCAACAACTTGAAAATCACATTGCGATTGGGTTCTTTGGAAGAGGGGAAAAAAAGTCTACAAATTAGTCTACAAATTAATTACATCCATGGTGGAATCTTGTCTTACACTAAAAATAAGATGATTTGTGGCTGGTCTATTATCTATTTACCAACGATGAAGAAAGGAATGTAAGAGAGTCCCTTGAAATTGAAGATGAAATAAGCTGGTACTTTGAAGGGAGAATGCAGGGGCCTGCACAGACGATGGACTACAGAACGGTATCCACAAACAATTTTGGGTCGGAGAGAGACCGAGGCAGGCACGGAACCAGGTTCGTCTCAGACCCGGGTAGAGGTTCGGTAATTAGGGTTTGGGGGACGTTGAAGGGGGCGGCTGCTCTCTAGAGTTCCCCCTTTTGCTGTGCGGAGCTCCCTCGCCCTGCTCGCAGCTCTCGCCGTGCGTCGCAGCTTCGTCGTCAGCAGCCATGGTGTCCGGTTCAGGCCTCTGCGCCAAGGGCGTCGTGGTCGACGCCCGCCACCACATGCTCGGCCGCTTGGCTTCCATCCTCGCCAAGGAGCTTCTCAATGGCCAGAAAGTGGTACGTGGGTGATTCTCTTCTCGTGTTTCTGCTCTTGCGTTTGAAGCCGTGAATTCAATGTAATGTCGTCGATTGTTTGTTCCGAATCAGGTTGTGGTCCGTTGCGAGGAGATCTGCTTGTCCGGGGGCCTCGTTAGGCAGAAGATGAAATACTTGAGGTTCTTGAGGAAGAGGATGAACACCAAGCCTAGCAAGGGACCCATCCACTTCCGCGCTCCTGCTCGTATCTTGTGGAGGACCATCCGTGGGTAAGCTTAGGAAGCTTTTCTTGTACTTGGCAATCGGGTAGGGTTATGGGAGTTGTGATTGGGTTTTGTGGAGCTAGGGTTTTGTAAGAAATTGAATTTTAGGGTTTTAAGCACCTGTCGACCACAATCCTTTCACTCATGGGGCATGCTGTTTCTCAACTAAAATTTAGGTTTAGGGTAGATTGTTGATGTGCCTGATGGATATCTGAGGTATCTGGACATGTAGAACGGCTGTTGTCTCTCGGAGTTCACCATCAGAACTATTTGAGTGGGACTCGAACGTTTTAAGTAATTGAGGCCGCCCGTCGGCGGTGACTTCAGACGTTGGTACAAAGTTAGGGTTCGCTGGATTTTACACCAGTCATCGAAATATGTCGAAAGGAGTTACATTCACCGGTCGTGCTATTTGCTCGTGGTGGGATAATACCGTTTTGGGGGTGTATAATACGCACTTTTAATATAACGTCTAACGACGATCTCAATCGGTGCAGTCCTTCGCAAGGTTGTCCACCGCTTGCTGTTATGAGACGATCTGATATTATACGGGCTGGTCATCTTGAATTAGAGAGTAATGCGTAATGCTTTCAAGCACACTCCCTAGTGTCTCAAGAGTCCTCATTTGTATTGTGCGATTTTGTTTCAGAATGATCCCACACAAGACCAAGAGGGGAGCTGCTGCTCTTGAGCGTTTGAAGGCGTTCGAAGGAGTCCCAACACCTTACGACAAGATCAAGAGAATGGTTATTCCAGATGCTCTCAAGTGAGTCACTTACTCCGGACGCTATTTGCACCGTTCCAAAAAATTATTTGGTGCAGAATGACTTGTGTTCTAAAATGTTCTTATTTTATATTTTAGGTTATTACTATCTGTTTCCAAAAATTTAATACAATGTGGTAATACGTTTTTTTTTATTTTTTTAATCACCGATTTCCACTGCAGGGTATTGAGGCTTCAACCTGGACATAAGTTCTGTTTGTTGGGTCGTCTGTCCGAGGAGGTTGGATGGCACCATTACGACACCATCAAGGTACGGGTTTTTTTTGTTATGAGCGCCTGGCAGGCATCAGTTCTGACCTCGAACTAGATATTTTGCCGAGGGGCACCTGCTTCTGTTTTTGGTAATGTGTAATTTCTTTGGATAGACGGATCTTGATCCATCACGGTTTAGATCATTTTGCTAAATGATCCTAGAATATTTTTGCTTTGTTACAGTAGTCAAGTCGTCTATTGATGGTTTCTTCTGGTTGGCAGGAGTTGGAGGAGAAGAGGAAGGCCAAGTCCAAGGTGTTTTACGAGCGCAAGAAGCAGCTCATTCAGCTCCGTCTCAAGGCCACGAAACGTGTCGAGGAGCAGCTCAGCTCTCTGCAAGAAACTTTGGCACCCATCAGTTACACTTCTTAGATTTCTTCATAATGAATCTTGTTTCTTGCCCATGCCTCTTTGTGGCTATCTGTTCACATGGATGCGGTTTTGATGGAAATATGATTGACGGGTCGCAGTCCTTCGTTCAGAATTTCTACGGATGTATGGGTACTCAGCTTTTGTGTCTTGTTCTTTCCGGATTTTTGAGAGAGTGAATTTTGAGAGATTTAGTAGCCCAATTGTTTTTCTTACTTCTCCTCTTCGCTCAGGATAGATATTTGAGTTCGTCATCACCGACTGCAAACACTTCTTGACAAAGTTCGTTGTTATGGAATATGGTGCTGACTTCAATCTTGACATGAAAGATTTGGTGTTCCCGATCTTCAAGGTTTCAAACAAGCTAATGGCTCCTTCCCACACCCTCTTAGAGGCGGTCCTTTGCTCCTGCTTTGTGCATCAAGGGACATGGTTCACTGATACTCGTCAAGCATAGTTGGCACCAGACTGGGATATTCGCTTAGCGTTGCTGACGTCTTGGTAGTTTATTTCGGATAGTACTAAGAAATAGAGGCTTAATGTTCACAAAACCTTTGCTGTTTCAAAGAAAAGAATGCAACATCTCAGCAAAGCCCTAAACCCTTACACCACAGCGCGCATCGACATACGCATTTGATTCGTGTTTCATCACTTACAGAATTTAGGTCGTTTCGTTAGTACAGCATTTGGGTTTCTAAACTATGTTAATTGTGCCCGGTTTGATTTGGCACACTAAAAATTTCATGGTTTTTTCAAACTATACTGCAACTACTCTATAAGTGGTATGTAGAGTTGGCAACACTAATTATGAACCACACCACTAAATGTCAACAATTTTACTAATGTTGCCAGCACTAAATGTAGACATAGACACTATTTTTCAACTTGTAAATTTTTGGGATATAAATTTTTAAGAACATTACATTTAGTGTTACGTATAATTTCATTTCATATTAGAGAAAAAGCTGACAAGGGATGGAGAATAATTGGAAATCAACAAACCATTTAAAATTTAGAGTAGTTATGGTAAAGTTGAGGCAACACTATTAGTAATGTAACACTAAATATCATTATTAGTATAGTGAGTGTTTACTTTTGAGGATCTTTTGTTAGGCTTGGGTGAATAGATCCCCTCGCTCATTTTCAAGGAAAAATGCTGAAATTTTTTATTTGTCACTTGATAAAATTTGCAAACTTTGAATTCTTATTTGTAATCAAAGGTTCCAAATTAGCTTTGGGGGAGGTGTAGAAGATAAATTAATTGAGCAAAAAATAGAAGGGCCTTTTTTATTATATGCATCCCTAGAAAGATCTTAGTAAGGGGTTAATTTACACTATCCTTTCTACATCGCTTTGATTTTGCTTATATGGAATGTAAGAATATCTTAGTTGAAATTGTCCCCTTCCATATTGCTTCTAAAACTTCCACATATTATGGAGTACTTTCTAGCTTAAACATTTTGTCAATTGTAATAATTTCAATACTTTGTAAACTATAGTCTTGTAGAGTAACATATTTCTTGCATTTTCTGACTTTTGAAATTTCAATGTTAGAAGTATTTAAAAATTTATTCACGAAATGTAATCTAATACAAAAAAGAAGCAAACACAAATCTTTTTCAATGAAAGGAATAGTATAGATTGAAAATACATATTTTTGGACATTTATAGTTTTTACATTGCACAATCAAATTAAATTTGAAGAATTTTTTTTCAAATTTTTATTTTTAGCAATTTTAAGAATACAAGGTTCAATCTGATGTGAAAAAAAATTAATAAATATTCAAAATGATTACAAATTTCTTGAAGACATCTCCAACAATATTTTAATAATATCAATTGTTAAATTTTTCAAAATCTAAACTTGTATAATTTTTAAAATAAAAATAATGATCCAGTTTGGTCAATTTGGATTTTCTACTCTTTTTGTTTGAAAATGTGTACAAATTTGAGAGAGTTTTTTATTCTCCAATTTTTTAGAAATAAAAAATACTACATTTGCCAAAAAATTTAATTCTATTTTTTTTAGAGGGGGGAAATAAGCATTATTCATCTTCTTATAATTTCTCTTCCTCTAAAGTTACGTTTTTTGTCTATAAAGTTCATTAGAAAAAAATGTTATAATATAAAAATTTAACAGTCAATATTTTCCACAATTAATTTTACGTATATTAAATAAAATATTCTTTATTTTTGTATGGTTAAAATTAAAAATTTCAAGCACATTTGTGTACAAAAAAATATCAAAGGGGGGCAATTCATTGAAAACCTATATTATCAAAAGTTGTTGGGGCTTGACGAGTTAAAATAAACGTAAATTTGAAAACACCTAAAATATAAGACAATGTGTAAAAATAGTTTTTTGTTAGTTAATAGCACTACAACAAAACATTTTATTCAGTAAGGGTCAATAATTGGTTGTTTCATAAATTGGTATAGTCAACATTTAAACTTCACAAAATTAAGTAGATAAGTAGAGTGTCACTTGTATAATATTATTATATTTTCATAATATGATATAATAATATAATGCTATTTTATGTTATACAATAGTATAATTTATAGTATTATACTACAATACATCTTCTAATAATCCCTAAACGTCTAGAGTTTTTTCAAAATTCACAATTTGAGGAAAATCATCATAAAGTACTATTTAGAAGAATATGTTTGAACTCATATACAAATAAAAGTTGTAAATTTTAGACTTTAAATTCCGTCCATATTGTTAGACTCACCAATGTTATTACCAATGTTTTTCTATAAATTTTTGAAAGGAAATTTTCAAAATCCCTTCTAAATTTGACTACAAGCAAAATATTATGATTTTTTAAGTGCAATTTGTTGGAATGGATTTCAAATGAGGTTCTCTTCACATGGTGTGTTTTTGAAATCTTTGTGTCCTATAAATCTATGACTTCATTTTTGCAAATTCTTGTTTGAACTAGAGTCAATGCAATTTTGACTTAGTCAACTACTTGATAGTCTTCCACATTTGTAATTTTAGAAAAATATGTATTCTAATGACACCAAATCCAACCATTACATAGGACAAGAACTTGATAAAGTATCTCCACAAATTAGGATGACTTTCATCCAAGTAGTAATGAAAATGAAACTTGAGTTTCAATCTATTAGTCGTCTAGAAATTGGACGTTGGAACGCTTTAGGGATAAACAACACGCTCTAGAGGAATAAACCTTCCTAAATTAATATTGATTACCGGTCCTAGCATGGGTCGCATTCAACCGTCGGTATGAATGCAAATGACCCTCCCTAATGTAATAAATCCCTCTAATTTAATGTGTCAACCTAATCCCGGCCCAGCTCTTTGTAGAAATTCTAATGTATCCCAAATAATAAACTTCATCCAAAAATTGATGAATCTTATATCTCTTGGGGATGTTTTTGACAATCTCACTTAGATTTCACCTATACTTTTTTCAATGGTAACTACCAACAAAAATCACTGTATTCTTGGTAAAACTTTAGTGAAAAATTCGCCAAAAATTAAATTAAATTAAACGCCCCATTAAGGGGTTAAATGAAAACTCCCATATTAAGAACCCCAAGCCTTCCGGACCTTTGCTTGTCGTTTATCCCTCTCCACGCCGTCTTGGGCTTCTCCACACACGCGTGCTGGTAGAACACGGGGACCTCTCCCACTTCTGTCTCCGCCTTTCGAATCAATGGCGCTGGGGATTTCTCTTCGAAACTCTGAAAATCTCGAGGAACGAACTCGTCTCGATCCAGCTGCTCATCATGACCACGGTATGCGTCAAGAAATCTCCATTCCATCGCCAATTCTCAGTTCAAATGTCTCCAGAAATTTGCACTTGTGCAAGCAATCTAAACCCTAAACCACTTTCGTGATCGGAAAGCTTGCCAATTCACAGTCCAAATGTCCAACAATTGTCGAAACATTTGCACCCTGTCCAAGCATTCAATCGCTTCTGCGATCGAAAATTTTCCAATTCGCAGCTTAAGTGGCCAACAATTGTCCCCAAATTGACTCCTCTCCAAGCAATCTAAACCCTAAACGCTTCCGCAAACCGAACGTTCCCAATTCAGTTGCTTTACCTGGATTGGTAATCCCTTGTAGTAGATCACAGTTCCCACCTCCCCGTCCGCAATTCGATTCGCAGCCTCTCTCCCCAGTCTCACTTGAATGTCCACACTCCCAATCACCTTCTCCTTATGGTAACACCCGCTCCGCAACTTCCGAATGTCCAACGTCATGCGCTTCGGCTCACTCCAAGAAAAGTCCCCACTGGAGCTCTCCCACACCAGATTCGACTTCAATTCGGAGAGCAACACATTGGCATTCCCCCACACCTTGAATTGGTCGAAAACTTCAATGAAGAGCTTGGCTTTGGCCGCAGTCCCAAACAGAGTCTCTTTGCATAGCATTCGAATCACGGAGTTCCAGGAGGTGTTGCCCCCCTTGGAACCGTGGTTTGCAATATGTGTGGGAGCCTTGGAGTGCGAGTCGATCCACAGGACAGCGTAAGAGGGTTTGTTCATGCCGAAGCGATAGTGCCCCTTCAAATCCGTCGCGGACAGGACGGTGATCTCAAGTTCTCGTTGCATTCCCATCGCGCAACCCCGATTCCAACCCACTACTTTGAATTAGAAAACTCTGTTCTTCTCAATTCAACCTCCTGCAAATTCCTTCAAACTTGCAGCAACTTAACTCGACCTGCAGCAAATTTCTTCAAGCTGTTGTAAATTTCTTCCCATTTTTTTTTCCGAATCTAATGCCAATGTTTTCGATCTCTTACACATGTCTTCAAACTGTTCAAAATTTCTTCAAACTTGTCACACTGGCTTGGTTCTCAAGTAGCAATTTGGTCAGAAATGAATTGCTTTCGCGCATTCGCTGTACGATGGAGCTTGTTGTTGCCAATGCAAGGGCTGAGGATTCAACATGTGATCGCCGGTAGAAGCTAGGATTGTTGTTGGTGTTTGAAAGTGGGATTGAACTGAAGAATTTTGCTGTTTGAGTCTCGGCGATGGTGGTTAAGTATCATAGTGCACGCGGGAGGATCCGCAATCAGTGAATAAATTATTGGCGAAAATTCGCCAGTTCACCCCCTGTAATTTGGTTTGGCGAATGACAGTATGGTAAAAAGGCGAGGTGACTTTTTTGTTTTCGCCTGACGTCGACGTTGAGGGCCAGCTCAGGTGCCCTGTCAGCCGCCCCAGGCCTGCTCCAGTCGCCTCGCGAGCCTGTCCAGCGTCTTCCTCAAGTCGCCACCTGCTCCTCCCTTTTTCCTCAAACGCGCCAAAAGTCTTGCGGAATTGTAGAGTTTGCTGTTGCTGGATGGCTGCCATTCGCCTGTTGTTCGAGCCCACTTCCTTTTGTCTCGCTCCCAATCTCTCATGCGCAGCAGCAATTCCGATTTAGTTGAAATGCAGGTTTACGACTTCATGGGTTTACATGAATTGTGGAGGGAGGGAAGTTCGAGGCACGAGAGAAGTCAGGCTTTTCACTAAATCAGGTTCTTGATTCATTTTGCTTTGGCGTTCTCTTAATTGCTGCTTGGATTAGGGTGCGTCTTAGGTTTTGTATGCTTCTTCCGTTTAGACTTCGAGAATTGTCGTTTTTGGCAGGGTTTAGGGTTTAGCATGGTCCAGTGAACTTTAAACTTGCAACTTGGAAGGTCGAATTGCAAAATTGCTCTGTGCATTCACTGCATTGACGTAGGCTTCAAATTTTAGCAATGTAGGAGTGCACTTTGTTAATTCAAATGGGCAATTTGTTGTATGCATTGATGTGTGCTTTAATTTTAGCAATGCAGGAGTGGAGTGCTTTGTTTTTTGCGTGCTCTTCATGTTTTGCAGGTTCGCGGTGCAAGGGCAACGGATTTCGAAATAAAATGTCGAATTTTCAGGCAGTTTTAGACAGATGAGTTTTCACCCGCTTGTTTTGTTCCTGTGTTGCGACGTGCTTTCCGTTGTTTGATAAATTCTCGTGTGCACTTCTCATCATGCCTCCGCAACAGTCTATGATGAAAAAATTTCTTTACGAGGGGAGGGCGGATCTGGTGGTTTCTAAACCAACTTCTGAGTGTGCCTTCACGCAGGCACAATCGAAGTCACCGGTGCTTCTCGGCACCCCTTCCACGAATGCTTGTGATTCTGACATGGTTTCTGATCTTGACGCGCCAGGTGAAGGGTTCAAAGCAATCACCCCGTCTGCAGCAGATGCGGACGTTGTCATCCTCGACACAGCGGAGGCGTCAACAGCTCACGATTCTGCTCGTTCCAAGCGTTCCCGATACGAGGCAAATCGACAGTGGCAAGACACATGGGCCGCGCGTATGCCCTGGGCCGAGAGCGTGGTCGGAGCGGACGGCAAAATCAGGCAGGTACGCTGCAAGATTTGCACGGAGGTTGAGGGGAGGGAGAAATTGATCGTTCCAAAACTTGACTCTCTCTGGAAACATTGTGGGAGGAGGAAAGCTGTTACTTCCTTTGGGAAAATCAAGGCGGGGGATCATTTCTTTCTTTCCACTAATGCGCACATGAAGAACGAAAAAATATACTTTGCACGTCTTGGGAAGGCTGGGGATACAGTTTTGCAACAGGTGGCGCAGGGGACGATTGCGGAGCGCAAACGGAAGGTGGTGCAGTTCCGCTGCATACTCTGGCTGTTGATGCAGGGCAGGCCATTGAACCAGTTCGAGAACCTCAGGGAGCTACTTCAACTGCTCTTCGTCCCAGATTTCCCTGCCAAGCATTGGTCCATTCCCGTAGCTTGGGATATGGCCGATCACCTGGCTAAAGCACTAGCGGCACACACGAAGCAGGTTGTGTCCAAAGCCCGTTTCTTTTCTTTGAGCGCAGATGAAGTTACTACCGTGGATTCGCAGTCATGGTTATCCTTGCATTTGTATATGTCTGTTGGCTTCAAGCGAGTTCCCGTTCTGCTGTCCTTGGGTCGATTGGTTGAGGGAAATGGGGCTGATAGCATTCGGGGGTGCATCGAAGGGATGCTGTCTCATCACACAGGGCTTTCACACTGCGAAATCGCTAGCAGACTTGTCTGTTTTGGTGCAGACGGTGCGTCTGTGTTTCAAGGGTCTAGGAATGGAGTGATTGTGCAAATGAGGCAGAACATGGCCCCTTTTCTCTTTGGTGTGCACTGCATGGCACATAGAACGAATCTGGCCGTGGAGCCTCTCTCAGATTTGCCGATTG
Organism: Antitrichia curtipendula; assembly: GCA_951230915.1. Taxonomy (NCBI): domain Eukaryota; kingdom Viridiplantae; phylum Streptophyta; class Bryopsida; order Hypnales; family Leucodontaceae; genus Antitrichia; species Antitrichia curtipendula. The sequence goes on along the minus strand of OX579636.1, from coordinate 26,795,719 downwards.
TCTCCAAAGTTGAATCTCTGTGTCAAGCAATGTTCACGTACTTTAGCCATAGTCCGAAACGAAACTTAGAATTTCAGAAGCTTGCCGAGTTAGTGGAAACAGAGGGGCAGCGCATGCTCAGAAATGTGAAGACTCGGTGGATTTCTGTGTTGGACCCGCTGAGGAGGATCTTGGGCGAATACAAGACTCTGATTGCAAAAATGTGCGAGGACGCGGCAGTGAAGGAGCCGAACCTCAGCGTGAAGCAGGCAGCTGCGAGAGAAGCAGCGAGGGTGAACTACGGTTTGCTTTGTGATGTTGGTACACTGCTTGGACTCCCCTGTCTCTTGCCGTTGCTTGAGTCCATCAACAGCTTGATGAAGTTTGCACAGTCTGAGCATGTGTTCATCAGTGACTACGTGGCGGCAGTTAAAATATGCCAGGCTGAGTTGTACGCCATGTACATCGACAGGGACTCTGCATGGCAGCAGCAGCATTTCCAAATGTTCTACGATGTGGTCCACGATAAGTCCTACTGCATTTCTCAAGAGTGGATTACTGACTTGAATACGGGTGGGGAGACTTTGGCATTTCGAATTGCAGGGCATACGTACCCGGCGCACTCAATCTGCCCTATCACTGGGAAACAACTGCCAGTTAACAAGCAGGACCTGGCTGCCATCATTTCTTCCGTGAAGGCACAATGCAGGGATGCAGCCGAAATGCTTACTTTGGAACTCAATGGCCGTTTCCCAGAGGTTGAATTGATGACGGCATTGGGAATGGTTTTCCCTCAGTACTGGTTGCAGGCCAATGTGGAGGACTTGTTCCCCTTGCATGTTGCCACTATCAAGTCGCATTTCTGCATTGTGCGGCAGGTTGACTGTGGCAATGACGATGAGTCCAAGCAACAGCAGGTGGACCCTGTGATAGACGGGAGACTGCTCACATTGCAAATGTCACTCTTCAAGTTGACAATGAAAGCCCATGCAAAACCAAGCATGGAGGAACCGATTGAACAGAATCCGTTCACAAAGGTATGGATCCGCATTTCTCAAAATGCACTCATGCTCAACCGCCTCTCTGAGTTCATAAAGTTGGCGGAAATTGCAGCATGTGCGGTTCTTGGGAGTGTTGCAGATGAACGGACCTTTTCAACTTTGAGTTTTATGAAGTCTAAGTTACGAAACCGCTTGGATGGCCATGTGGATACGTGTGTCAAAATCTTTTCACATGAATTCTTCACTCTCAGTACTTTCCCTGTGCACAAGGCCATTACTTCGTGGCGGGAGGAACAACTACGACGGGGAACAGATTTGTAAACTCTGTTTCCATTAAGTTGGCAAGTTTGGGATTCAAAGTTCTTAATCATTTTCACTAACTGGGTTGGGGGTGGGTGGGATTACCCATTGCGTTGGACAAGGCCATAACGGCCGGGGTTCAACTCCCCTGGGTAATACTTTCAGTTTTTATTTGTGTTCAAATTTTTTTTGCAGATTCGCCATTTCTGAAACCGCAGCATGACAAGTGTCGCCAGTTGCTGCTCGATGCTAGAAACGGGCAGTCGCCACAAGCAGACGGGCGAAATACCCTGGGCAGCCACTCCAACAGTTACAAAAAAACTTCCGAGCACCAGCGAGGCGCCTGCAAGGGTCGTCAGGGAGCGTGTCGCACGACCCTCCTCAATCCTTATTTTATTCACTGTCCGCAATGCGCGTCGGGGATTTAGTCGCAGTCGGTAACAGTTGGGTTGACTGCGGATTCAGTGGGTTGACTTGAATGTCGTCGTATTTCAACGTGGACTTAAATTTTAAAATTTTAATTTTTTTTTGGAGGGGCCCACCCATTTCAGAAAAAAAAGCGCCAACAGGACGTTTTCGACGGGTGGACTGGTTTGCTGGACTACTTGATGGTGCAGTGTCAGAGGAGACTTTGACCCAAAGTAGCCAATATTCATAGTTTTCAACATAGTCCGGGGAGATTTTTAGCTTAACTTGCTAAAATCCTACATTTTCTCAGACCAAACAGTTGTTTGAAGCATTCAGTTTTTTCGGCTAGGCCTTCATAAAATAGAGATTATTCTTTGATTTTACTCTTAAATGATCGGGTTTTTTCCGAAGATTTTGAAATCCATTCGGAAATTCTCAAAATCAACCGGCTAGCTCGTAACTAAATGCCGGTACTCCTCGTACATTAATTTTCAATTGAGATTTTTCTTAAAAAAAAAAAAAAAAATAGTTTTCTTCATATACTTTCATTTTTCAACTCTGCAATGACATTGTGGACTAAAAGTATCCAATGTATGACTTTCATGCAAATTGTAGCAACAAAGAAATCAATGCATCTCCTCATCCAAGAAACTCATAAGTTTTTGTTGACTGCCTTTGATTGCGTCTTCCTAGGATTAACCTCGTAAGGCAAGGTTGGTCACTATAGAAATCATCTTTTTTGGTACCTTGTGAATCATTTACTTTAAAGAATTCAAGGGCACTCATTGGAGGTTAAACTATTGTGCAAGATTTCCCCTTTCCACATGAAATTCTTAGTATGAACATTTGCACTTTTGTCTTACACATAGAGGGATTCTCTATCATCCGTCGAACATTTAGTGTCCATAGTGACATTACAAGATTAATCCTCAAAGGACATTACAAGCCCTACGGTCATTTTGAAAGTCAAAATTTGAAATTACACATAGTTCTTGATTTTAAATGTTTTTAAATAAGATTAACTTATAAAATGTAGCTCCAATTATCTATTTTTTTATTACACTTTTATTTTATTTTTTTATTTTCAAAATTCTAACTGTTGTGACACTTAATTTGAAGATAGCATCTTTAAAGCTCAAATTACATTAGTTTTGAACTTCTTCTATCAAATTTCTCTTGATGTGAGTTCAAAGAGTACATCAATTAGACCATGATGTTTGTTACTATTGTTTCTATTTTTTTTTAAATTATACTATTTTAAGCATTTTTATAATTATTATGATTTTTACAAAGAGATTTCTTTAACAAATCATATAAATTCAATATGATATTTTTAATTAACAAAAATTTAGATTTAGTTTTAGAAATATATTACTATATGTGAAAAATACCAAATTTTTGAAATATGTGTTTTAATGTAGAAATATAATGAAGTTTGTCCAAGCATGGATATAAAATGTTTTTTAAGAGTAAAACTTGGAAGTACACTTTCCTATCACCAAAGTAGTTAACCAATTTTTCTTGGGACGAATAAGTACATTCTTCATTTCTATTATTGTACCCTTTACCGTTACTACGACTGTGTGTCCAAGACTCCAGGGGACTTATGGTTTCTTAGATCTCACCATATGAAATAAACAAAACAAGCAAACAACCTAATTTAAGATATAGATAGAAATATGGAAAGTCATCCATCAAACACTTTCACCTTTGCATCTTTATAGGGTCAAATAAATTTAATCATAAAATGTGATTGGAAACTAGGTAATGTCTTTGAAGATTTGATTTCAAACTAGTGAATTTGAAAATGAATTAATTCGCCTTAATATAACACAAGTTCTCTCTATACATTAGGGTCCAAATTGCTTTAACGTTGTAAAACGACTCTGGACATAAAATGCCAATGAAGAATTAAATCATTTTTTGTCTATTGTGGTGATAGGTCTTGTCTTTCTAGGCTTATAGCACATGAGTATACCACAAGATGAGAAGTCTTGTCTCTTTAGGGTCAAAGAAAGAAAATGACTACACAATAAGGTTTGTCCATGGATGAAAATGTATTATTTTTTATAAAAATCATTATTCAAAATTATTGATTGGATGCTAATCAACCGCTTGAATGTTACAAAGGTTAAATTTTCAATATTTAGGTTGTAATTGTTTATAAGATGGATTTTCAATTTTAAGCTTCAAATCATATATACAAATAATGGTGATAGCAATTGTAAATCTAACCATATAGATGTGATTCATAATTCAAAACCTACAACTTACATGACATCCACACTATTTCTCAAAGCCTTTGATTACAAAACACATCGACGTTAATTCTCAAAGGTTTTGATAATACATCCTTATAGAACTTTTTATCAAGAGAAGAATTTGGGCATCATAGATTGAAAAAGAGGAATCTCATCAATGAAGTTTTTAGAATTATGAAGGTGTGCCAAACCTCATGATTTCTACTTTGCAACTTACAATATCAAATTGTGCAAACCACAAATATTCTTTCTTCATAAGTATTAGATCCTTTGTCTCCCGTTTGGATACATTCATAACAATAGGAAATATTAAATTTTGAGAGGGATAAAAATAACCTCGTTACACCACCCTACAATATCAACCATCCATCATAATCTCAATACAAGTAAGATTTGATGCTATAACAGGTTTCATATGACAATGAAGAACAAGAATAAGACTAATATATTTTTTATTAGTTAAATTTTGGAGTGATTTTTTTTCAAAACTAATTTTGGGTCCAAAAAAATGTTTTTTTGTGCCAAATGATGGATGCTAATTGTTAAAATATAGAACAAAATAATCAAATTTCAATGACTAAAGTACAAATTTGTAGATTGATGAAAAATCTTTTCTATCCAAAAATGGCTACATAATGGATTTTGTTATTGCCATTGGAGAAAAAATAAAAATCCATAGGAATAATATTAGATAAGACTGATAACATTAAAGTTCTAACAATGGGCCTTAACTATATGAAAAATAGGATTAACTAGGCATAGTGGCATAAATCAAGTACACAATGTGACAAAAGTATAATAAAGTTCTAACAAAGGACCTGGATAATAGGATTAACTAGACATAGTAGCATAAATCAAATACACAATGTGACAAAAGTGTAACAATAGAATTACAAAATCCCAACAACCAGAATTTAGTACCTCCCTCACCACTAATTTTATTCATTAGGTCCTTACCAACAATTATTCTTTATAACAAGGCCTACTTTGCCATTACTTAGTCTATATTTGTAGTTCTATTTCTCAAAGGTTAACTCAAGGTAAAGATACCCTCCTTGGTGTGAATGAACCTCAAAGGGGTTACCAAACGCTATTTGAAAATCACCTTCTCTAAATGCAAGCTCAAACACCCCTATTCTGTTCTACAAACTTATGTATGCAAGTGAAGTGCAACCCTTAACCTTGAAAGGACAAGACCTATCACCAAAATACTGTGTCAAAAATGATTAATGAATCAAAATGAATCAATAGGTGTATTCTTCATCTCTACAGTAATCTATAGACCACTTTGGTCCCTGCAGCGTTTCAGGGTTAATCCTATGTTGTTACCCACGTGCACATGAGCATTTAAATATTTGCAACGGAACGTGACAAGCATTATAACAACAACGGGGCAAACCATGGTCAATGTGCCATAAATCACAGCGTTACAAATTGAATAGAATTCAAATCACAGCGTCAAATTGGAGAGAATTGAGAGAGAGAGAGAGACAAATCTTCTCTACACAATTCCACATCTAGGGACACAGCGAGCAATAAGAGAAAGCAACACAAGAAAATGTATCACAGGAAGATGCCTTCAGAATCGTACCCTGCAGCGGAACAGAGATGGGCACATGAAGTGTGGGAAACTGTGTACAATTCAATCTAGTTCTGTTGACGAGAACATACCAGTCTCTAAGGGCTTCAGCTAATACCAACGTAGATTGGATCAATTCATACCTAGGGTAACACGAATCAAAGACACGCAACGCAACGCAACGTCTTTTCTGCATCAAACAAGAGACCTACAGACTGATTTATATACATAAGCTCTCAAACACTGAAACACAAACATGCTGAGATCGAAGGAAAACAAAAGTTCACAACCGAAATCAAGGCTTCCACAAACTGTAAAACCTTTGCACCAAAACCATGTCAATACAACAAATGCACCAGCTCAATATCTCATACACTGAACTACTGAAGCACAATCATCCTGAGTTGGAAGGAAAACACAAATGCACAACCCAAATCACGTCCTCCACAAACTGTAAACCTTTGCACCAAAAACATGTCTTTTAAAACATATGCACCAGCTCAATATCTCATACACTGAACTATTGAAGCACAATCATCCTGAGTTCGAAGGAAAACACAAATGCACAACCCAAATCACGTCCTCCACAAACTGTAAACCTTTGCACCAAAAACATGTCTTTTAAAACATATGCACCAGCCCAATATCTCATATACACTGAAGCACAAACGTCCAGAGACTCTAAGGAATACACAAGTGCACAGCTGAAATCAAGTCCTCCACAAACTGTAAAACTTTGCACCAAAAACTTTGCGATTAAAACGTAAGCACCAGCTCAATAATACATGAACATCCAGCAATGGAAGCAACAAGGTTTCATCTCCTCATTTTACCAAACTTGGGGCGATTCGCCTTCCGCTCCGCTTTCTCGAGTCTCTTCCGCTCTCTCTCATCCATGGGACCTTCCGGCGGAGCAGGTTTCAAGAAATTTTCGTACACAAAAGGCCAGGCCTTGTAGATCCCGAAGCCCGGGATGACGAGATACAACCACCAGAACTTGTCGGACAAGATGGAGGTGACTTGCAGGAAGCTGGTGATGTAGAGCAGATCGTGCATGTAGCTACACAGCCCTCCGGTGTTCATGTCGAACCCGCCGTCCACGATCTCGCCAGTGGTTTCATCCACCACCGGCTTCGCCATGCTCGCCAGCTGGTCGTACACCAGCTTGTAAATCGCGGACGTGAAGAAGAACATGACGCCGTGGAACCACCAGAGGCTGCGGAAACGAAGGCCGAATCTCAAGAGAACGTAAATCGTGTTGGAGATGAGAATCACATTGCGTAGAAAGAGCATGTGCTTTTCGTTCTCATCCTTCCGCTTCTTCGCACCTTTGTTCGCCATCACTATCACCAAAACCAATGGTTGGGGGTGAAATCAACACAGCTCAAATTGCTCAAACCCTGACCTGAAACCCTAAACCCTAATTTCGTAGAACAGACACTCGAGCTCTCGACAGGGAGAATCGTACTCAGTCAGAAGCCAAGGACACTAATTGAGATGCCGCACAGGATTTCTGTGTAGCAATGATATGAACTCTGAAGCTCAAGACCTAATCTGGATTGGTGTCGTGACTGTCGTCTGCTTTGACTGAGAAAGTAAAGTGTTGTACTGCAGTGTGAATAGGTTCCGGAAGTAGGGTTTAGGGTTTTCAGGAACGAGTAAAGCACAGCACCTGGGATTGAATTCTCTTTTCAATTGCCCATTGCTTGCCGAGAATCTTTCTCTGGCCGGCATTGGGGTGCTGCAACCATGGCGGTGGGGAAGAACAAGCGTATCTCCAAAGGGAAAAAGGGCGGCAAGAAGAAAATGTAATTCACGCCTTCCTTCGACACGAATCTGTGTTTCCGCCCGCGTTTCAGGTCAGGCTTTGCCCAATTTGTATTTGCGTTTTTTGACATGAGGTTTTTGAATGCTGTGCAGTGTCGATCCTTTCTCCAAGAAGGATTGGTATGACATCAAGGCTCCCACCACCTTCACGCAGAGGTCGTTGGGCAAGACTCTCGTCACCAGGACGCAGGGAACCAAGGTACGTCAGTGATGTCCCTTGCCACAGCTTTCGAGGAGCCCAGATTGTTGACTGTGAGTAGGGCTGGGCGCTTTAATTGGGATTTGTCAAGGGATTTAAAACGTTTTGGGTGGCGCAACAGATTGCTTCCGATGGGTTGAAAGGACGGGTCTTCGAGGTCTCGCTGGCCGACTTGCAGCAGGATGAGGACCAGGCTTTCCGCAAGATCAAGCTCAGGGCTGAGGATGTGCAGGGCAAGAATGTCCTCACCAACTTCTGGGTACGTGTACTGGAAGAGAAAATTAGGGTTTAGCTCGACTCTGTAGGCGCAATTTCGATGCGGGGAGTCTTATGCTATGCTGCGTGGGTGCAGGGCATGGACTTCACGACCGACAAGCTGCGGTCTCTGGTGCGCAAGTGGCAGAGTTTGATCGAGGCTCATGTGGATGTGAAGACCACCGACAACTTCCAGATTCGAATGTTCTGCATTGCGTTCACGAAGAAGAGGCCGAACCAGATCAAGAAGACTTGCTATGCCCAGTCGAGTCAGATTCGTCAGGTTTGAAACAATCCTGTGTACTCTTAGTGCATATCTTGAGAACCGAAGCTATACTTTCCGGAGATGTAAATCCTTACTAAAACCCTAAGCCCTAATCCTGCACCACTAGAGTAGATTAAGTATTCAAAGTCTTCCTGATTCCTGTCATGCTTCTAATTGGGAAAAGGGCAGATTTTCAGGAATATAGTTAGTTGGTTGAACCTCTTGGATGATTGATGAACCTCCTTGAACACGCCATTCGAACGTTCGTTACTGTTTCTGTGACATTAAAATTCTCGATTTTGAACTACAGATTCGGCGCAAGATGCGAGAGATCATGGCGCGTGAAGCCCAGAGCTGCGACTTGAAGGAGTTGGTGGCGAAGTTCATCCCCGAGGTGATTGGGAAGGAGATCGAGAAGGCCACGCAGGGCATCTACCCTCTCCAGAGCACTTTCATCCGGAAAGTGAAGATCCTCAAGGCTCCCAAGTTCGACCTCATGAAGTTGATGGAGGTTAGTTTCTAGTTGTTGTTTCCTAAGTGTTGTTCTTGAGCGCTTTGAAGGGTCTTCGCACTTGCATGAGTTGGTTGTGTGCAAGGTGCTGGTCGTGGATGCTTGTGTACACTTGAGTTGCTACTCCACTGCGCTTGAAATTTCACGACGGGCGAATGTATGTCTGATTGCGTCCTTGTTATCTCGATCATTTTTGGTTGGCAGGTTCATGGAGACTACAGCGAGGAAGTGGGAGCCAAGATTGAGAGGCCAGTAGGAGACGACGCAGAGGTTGCAGCTGTGGAGGCTGTGCCTGTGCCTGGGGCTTAGGTTCTGATGTGTTGCTTGCAGAGAGTTTAGCTTTGCTTGTGAATCTGAAGGGAATCCTCCTTCAACCTGAAGTTGCCTGGATGTTGAAACAGTTTTCGCCAGGCAACGGTCGTGAATTCGTCAGTTAACCAATTCAATGTCTGAATGCAATTTGATCAGCATCTGAATTGGACCATTGATATCCTCTTGCGAGTAGCTGGACCAACAAGGTCATTCTTTGTGCCTTGCTATTTGAATGCAGGTTTCTGGTTCTCCAGTGTGCATTGGAGAAACTGTCTGTGCTTCATTGAAAATGACATGAACTTCCTTATGATTGGACTCTGTGTGAACCATTGTTCATGGTAAGAACCTCTCTAAGTTAATACTCTATAAGTCAATAAACTTTTGTCAAGAAATATTAATTGTCGGTCCCGGCTTGAGCCACATACAAACATCATGGTTGCAAATGCCCCTCCCTAATGTAATGGACCTATTGCTTTACAAAGGTGCTACTTGGATATGGTTGGTTACCTTCACATCCACAAAAAAGAGGCCAAGTTTTGACATTCTCAAGCTTGTGTATGTGAAGGTCAGTTGTTTACTTACGCAAGTGTAATAAAGCTTCAAGGTAGTTCTTTGACCCCCCATAAGTGTCCATAACATTGTTTATTGGGAGGATTCCTTCCCCCCAGAGGAAGAATAAACCTCCCTTGGATGCTTGGCATAATCTATAGTTATAATCTAGATGATGTGATTGACTATCAAGATGTGTTTCAACATGTTATTGGTTGATAAAAAGCAAATAGTGCATAAGTGTAGTTGGCACTTCCAAATTGCTTGAAAATCCTTGTTATAGAACGTGGTTGTATTATCTTTTGTGTTGCATTGGGGGGGTCCCACTTTTGCGGGGAGCTTGTCTAAAAATCCTTGCAACACAAAGTGGTTGTCTTATCTTCGTACTGGGAGGCTCCCACTTTTGTAGGGAGCAACAGGGCCCCCCTAGCGTTGGTTAACAATGTTATGGTGATGGATGTTATTTCTAAAAAGAGGCTTCACTTTCAAGTTATTGGATAGGACCTTAATGGTTGAGTCTTGTTCAATTATGCCAAATCAAGGGTCTCGGTTGCAAAGAAAATAAATAATGTGAAAGCAATTGAATCTTGTAGAAATAACATATTTTCTACTCAACCATATTTTGAGGTCTATAGAGACTATAGCAAAAAAGTGATTCTCCCTAACCAACAAGTGACAATCATACACACACACACATATATATATATATATCTCTGTGTGTGTGTGTATGTGTGTGTGTGTATACTAGTACATAACTTTGATGGGTTCTATTGAGGTTTCAGTATGGTTAATTGATTGTCAAAATAGAAAGTGAAAAACAATATTTGATATTGAATTAGAAACTATATATTCTTGGAAAATGGTTCATGTTGTTTCTATAAAATATTGTCTCACTGAACTTAAATATTAATAGTCATGATAATTGATATTGCTACTAGACCTATGCTTCATTCTCGACTTCATTTGATAAACCAAGACATTTTGATATTGCCATCAATGTGCACTTCTACACATGAATCAGAGTCTTAATGTCAATTTTAGAAGCATCTATGTTAATTATTTGACATTTATAATTTGTATTCATTTCCATATATATTTTGTAGTTTTTGAGAAAATATTGGAAATTTTTAGTTAAACTATGGAGATAAACTATGGAGATAAACTATGAAGATATTTATTTTACACAATTTATTCATATAAAATTTCACATTAAGCTCCTCATATATCATATTTTTGTTACATAATGGGGTGTTTTTTTATTTGAAAGATGTGCGTATAGAAGTTTCCTATATATCTATGCAATCAAATTAAAAAAAAAATTCACCAATATTTTTCAATCAATTATCATGTAAAACCATTAATTTAAAAGAAAAAATTCACCCAAAATGGAGTTTTGCTTTTTTGAAACCCAAATTTGGTATGCTTCAATGGAATTGTGGAAGAATTTAATATTATTTATGCAAAAAGAAAAATACCAATAAATTTTATAGTATGCAAAGTTTTTTTGAATGGCAAAAGTGGATTTCCGTATCATTATGCAAGGGTACTGTAGAATATAGGAAAATGCTAAGACCAAAGAACTCACAATGCACGGTATTTTTGAGGAAACTTGAGGTAAGGTAGTATGCTCTTAAAGCGACCATTTAAGGGCTGGTCCACCTTTTTCACAGGCTTTCATGGACAAAAATATTTTTAGATCATTTTTCAGAGAAATAAAAATAGATGTGGTACCTAACACAAGTGGTTTTGTATTTTTCCAAGCATTTTTGAATTACTTATGAATTTTCAAAGATTCAGGGCATAGGCACCTATTTGTGACCATAGGTCTTCCAAAATCTGTCCACTTGCAACTTGTAAAGAGATGTGCAAAAATCAAAGACAATGATTGGCTCTTGCAATAGAAAAGCAATTTTTCCTCCACGCATTTAATTGCTAAATTGGTCCATTTAAGGATCATCCCATCTCCATTCTTCACCTAAAAATAGGGGCGGTTTCAAGAAGATGGGCGCTTTTAGAGCACACTACCCTATACATAAAATTCAAGAGCCTTCAGAGAGGCTGCCTTTGCCTCTCTGAAGTCTTCATCCACGAAATGCATCCACATATTATTAATGTAAGCTTCAGGACCGAGACAATGGCAGTACATTTATGGTGCGATCTATTTTTTTGGCTAATTCTAGAACAAAATATACAAACAAATAATTATAGAGATAGATGGTCTGTCAAAACCCAAAGAATTTATTGAGTATTATACCAATGAAATCTAACCATATGCCATCCATTATTGATTATGAGTTCTCTTTGAAAAGAGAAGCTCTTTATGTACATTTGGGGTGGTAGGAGATAGAACAACCCATGTGGGATATGTAACTTAGAGTTTGTAATTTCTCAACCGCTCATAGTTAAGTCTAAAGTAGGAATTGTGTTAAAATTATAATTTCAAACCTCAAATAGGCATAGTGGAATATCTTTTTTCAGAAAAATTTGAACTAAAAAAATTTGGGGAATCAAGCTAAGTTTCATCTCCAAAAATCCTCTTTAGATTTAGATCTTCCACTCAAAAGTCATGGACAAATTTTAGGGAGGATGTATGAAGATGTCAAAAAAAAATCCTTTCAAACCCCTCTATGAAATTTGTCTATAACTTTTGAATGGAAGATTAAAATATCAAACGGATTTTTGGAGATGAAATTTAACTTGATTTTGCAATTTATTTTAGCTCAAAGTATTTTGAAAAAAATTATTTTACTATGCCTAAATGAGATCTAAAATTATAGTTTTAACACAATACCTACTTTAGACTTAACTATGAGCGGTTGAGAAATTACAAACTCTAAATTACATATCCCACATGGGTTTTTCTATCTCCTACCACCCCAAATGTACATAAATAATTGTCTTCTAATTCCGAATCACAAAACATGAATGGCTTTCAAAGCAGCATAACATTCAGTAGCCGAAGGAAAGTTTGCCTTCCCTCTGACAGAATGGTGCCGAATATTTGGCATCATTTCATCCACTGGATGATATGGTGCCGAGTATTCGGCACCATCAGTAGCTAACAAACACGCGTCGAAATTTGTCTGACAAACTTTGTTCAGAAGCAAGCAAGAGGGGGTTGGTGAACAAACTAGAAAACACTCAAGGGTAACTCAAGCTGGGTTACTAAAAAATAATGCACTCAACCGGGTTAGTAAAAAAATTGCACTTTACTAGGTTAGCAACAGAATAAATATTTTGAATAAAATTCTCAAGATAACAGCATTCAACTTTGAACTCTAAGCTGCAATTTCCTCACAACATTTTGATAGCCACTCATGATTCATGACATAACAATTAGAAGACAACTCTTTATATACATATGGGGTGTTAGGAGGTAAAACAAACAATGTGGGACATATGAATTAAAATTAGTAGGAGCTCAATCACTCATAGTTAAGTCAAATTAAAACAAGAATTGTATTTAAAATAGAATTTCAGACCTCATTTAGTCATAGTAGAATAACTTTTTTCAAAAAATTTGAACTATAAAAAGTTAAAACATCAAGTTAAATTGCATATCCAAAAATCCGTTTGATATTTCAAGCCTCCAATTAAAAGTTATAGATAAATTTCAAAGAGGAGTTGGAAGGGATGTTTTCTTTTACATTTTCAAACATGCTCTTTGAATTTTGTCCATAACTTTTGATTGGAGGCTTGAAATATCAAACGGGTTTTTGGAGATAAAATTTAAATTGATTTAACAACTTTTACTTGTCTAAAATATTTTGAGAAAAGTTCTTCTACTATGACTAAATGAGGTCTAAAATTGTACATCAAACATGATTTTTACATTTTGACAATGAGTGGTCAAGCTCTCATTTTCAAATTATCCCATATCCTTTGAGGAATCATGATTGACAATTGATTTCAATATAAATATGACAGCTCCAACCTTCGTTACTACAAATGTCCTTATTGGTCCATCAAAATTTGATTTTGTTGGCTACTTAGGGTTAAATGACATTGGGATAGGGTTTTCAAGAATCTGGCAAATCATCTTAAGAATTTTGGTGGCCCAATTTGAATTGTTTGGCTGGTTCAAGGTTTTGCCAAAAGAATAGTGTACATAAGGTAAACTTGCCTATGACAGGCAAACCACCCATGACAGGCACCTACTGACCCCCCCCATTACAGTCATTTATCAATCTATGAGAAACTTTTTCTTAAAAATGGGCTGAAGACTGCATAAGGTTGATTTGTAGTTGTTATCAAAGCCTTGGGATATGGTTATGAAGTTATTAGTAACTGTTATGAACACTTACACCAATCTAGTCTAAAACTGGTAGTAAAAAGTAGTTTTTTTATTTCTTCATGTCATGTCCATGTTAGAAAGTCTTGTAGCCATCTTAGAAAATGTTATGACTGTTTTAGGTGGAAAGATGACCATGATGGAAACAATTTTCTGCTGATTTGGGATAGTCTACAGACTCTTTGGGGCTTACTGGACAGTACACTTCAAAAATTCAGAAAAAATTCACATTTTATCCAAAAAATAAAATTCCAGTTGCTTTCTTCATTTCTCACATGTGTCTTTGTATGGAAAAAAATTTGATTATTTTTGCCAATGGCAATACAACAAATCAGTCATTCTGCCTGTCATAGGCAGGTTTACTTGAAATCTACTGCCACGATCTTGGTGTTGGGTACTGAAACTTACTTTAATTCTCAGGTGGATGTTTTTCGTGGATGAGGCCTCCAAAGAGGGAAAGGCAGGCTCTCTGAAGGCTACTGAATGTTATGAGTGTGAGGAAATTCAAACATTGAAATTATTGACCTCAATGAATTGATTGTCAATTGCTTAAAGCTATTTTTTTTGTACTGTTGAAATTGAAGGTGTTCAATTTCTCAGTAACCCAATTGTGCAGTCATGACCTTGGCATTGAGCAGAAGTCTTACATAATTGACGCGTGGCTTATTAGCTAATGTGGGGTGTGGAATATTTCACACCATTTCATCCTTTGAATGGAATGATGTGGAATATACCACATCATTCCGTCAGAGGCAAGGCAGCTGCTCTCACAGCTCATGAATGTTATGATATATGCAGTTAAGAATGAAGAATTAGATTCTCTAAAATGCTTATGACTGTGATGTTGCAAACAACCATTGGATACTTTATTAGACTAAGGTAGGGGTCTGTAAAAGCGACCTCTAACACAGAGGTACATTTTACTTTCTTCAATGTACCAAAGCTGGACATTTCAGGAGGGGGGCGCATTTAGAAACCATTACATTTCAACTTCCAAAATTTGAAACTAATTCCATGAAGGTCCAAAAAATATGAAATGACTTGGATTAGATGCCAATTCCATTTTTTTTCCTCAGTGAAATTCACTTAAAATTGTTTTAAGGAGTTTAGCTTCCCTGAAAATGCAATCACCTCTTAAAGGGTTGCTTTAACAGCCTCCTACCTTAACTACTTTGCCTATGTAACTTACTCAACTGTGCAAATCAAAACCCAAGCCTTGTGTAGTAGTTTTAAAGTAGTAGTTTTAAAGTGAGTTATTTCCCAAGTATACATTGATAGAACGTGAGATGAAGAGGTCTCTCATTGCCTTACCAATACATAGCCCAATTATTGCGCTTGCCAATGCAATTAAAATAGATGACTAACTAATCACAAGTGTCTCAACCCCAAACAGATATGTATAAATTTCATAAGCCTCTTTATATATAATCTAAAAACCAATTCACAGTATATTTTTTGATGTAGCCTTCAAAATAACAATTATGACATTGTGAGTCTTGTTGGATAAGAAGAAACATCTTAGAGAAAATTTTACTAAAAGATGAAGGGATGCAAGCAAGGTGAACTGCTTGGAAAATGGGGTCCATTCGCTTCAAACTTCTAGAGACATTTTAACACTATTTGGTCTAAAACTAGCAATTTTAAATGAGATTGTTTTGTTTTGTTATGTTGAGTTTGTTCCTTACAAGTGTAGGTGCTAATTCAAACCATTATGTTTTTTTTAATAAATAATGGTGATTTTATTTAGTACTTTCAATTTATTTTATACAGCTTATTTTAATTACAAAAAATCAATGAGTAGTTCTAAAAAAACATCTAAATGTTTGAAAGTAAAAAAAATCTTTTTAAGACTCTAGAACTATTAAATTTGAATGGCATGTAAGTTTAATCCTTAAATGATGAGCTAGTCACCGTAGAAATCATTTATTTGGATATTATATGAATTGTTGGCTTAAAAAATAAAAAAAGCAAGCACTGGAAGTCAAACTATTGTAAGAGACCTTTCTTTTTCATACAAAATTTGGAGGATGAATAGTTGCACTTTTGTCCTGTATGAAGATATTTTTTGTCATTCATCAACTAGAAAACGTCCTCTTCGACGTTTATGGGTTAATTTCTATAAAATTCTAAATTTTTCCAAAAAAATTTACATTTTAATGTTGAATATTTTTATCTATTTTTGTTAAATTTTAAAATTTTAAAATGAAATGGGAAGGTAAGAATTGGATATAGGTTTGTGATATTGTTAGCATTGTGCTTCCAAAGTAGTTTGTTTTTTTCAATTACCTTTCACATGTAAAAATAAAGATTTTTTTAGCACTTTCTTATAACTTTCAAAAGTGACATTGGTTTGAGCTTTTTACCTTACTCGTACTTGAAAATAAAATGTATATCATATATATTAATTCTAATTGTTTAAAATTGTATCTATTTAAGATATAAGACTTTATTTGTCCCACAATTTGAAAGCCACCATGTTTATATCTCTATATATTAATTGTGTATATTTCCAACTTCAAATGACCTTTACTAGTATATAGTGGTCAAATCAAGGTATAAATAGTCCCATGGTGCATATAGGGATCTCCTATCTTAATTTCAAATAACCACTTGATAGGAACTTGTGATTATTTTTGTGTAACTTTTAAGGAAGACCGATATAACAAGAAAGTATATTAAAAAACACATACAATGTCAATAAGCACAATGCCTCCAACTAAAAGAGAGCTGTCAAACCATGTAAGCAAATAATGAAAATAAGGTAATCCGACCAAAAGACCCATTACAAACACCTATAGTAGGGAATGACCCATTAAAGTCTTGCATCAACATGTGACAAAAAACTTCCAATAAATGAGATTTGGGCTAAAATGGAGTTGTCAAACCATGTATACAATTAATCAAGATAAGGTAAATTGGCCTATGATAAACAAAAGAACCATCACAAACATGTAGAGTATGACCCATTACTAATAGTCTTGCATAAATTTTTTTCCAATAAATGAGATTTGGGCTACAATAGGTTGAGTTAATGGTCATAATCAATATCTTAAAAGATGGTGAGGGAGTGATTAGTGACCCTCTAATAGGAACTTCCACCTTTTGAGTGTAAATTAATCATAAGTAATTATTTTCTTAAGCCTTCACACTGAGGCCATCTTACAAAATATTGTCACTACTTTAGAAGTGAGGAAGATGACCATTATGTATATACTTTTTGTTGGTTTGGAGTAGTCTAGAGTCTCTTTTAGACCAATTAGACATCACACTTCAAAAATTCATAACAAATTCGTCCTTTGTCAAAAAAATAAAAAATTCAATTGCTCTCCTCATTTCTCATATTTATCTTTATGTGGAATTTAGAAGAATTAAAAAAAATTCAACAATGCCAACATGACAAACCAAACCAATCATTCTGCTTGTCATAGGCTGGTTTACCTTAACCCATAAATGACGCCACGGCCATTTTCTGGTCGATGAATGATAGAGAATCTTGTTATGTAGGACAGAAGTGCAACTATTCATCCTCCAAATTTTGTAGGAAGTGGGAAGGTCTTCTATAGTAGAACCATCCATTGTCGACCACTTAAGCAATTTGTGCATGTTTTGGAGCAGTACAAGGTATGTAAATTTTCTGCCAAGTAGGAAGATAGAAATCAAGGGGATTGCAAAATTTTTCTGTAATTTTATACCTTGAATTGAAATGACTATGAATTTTGGGAGCCGCTAGCTGGTCCAAACCTATAGCTGACATATAGAGTTTTCCAATTCTGATCATTCAAGAACTATTTTCTGCTCATTGCTTTGGGACATGTGTCATGACTCGATTAGTCTTAACTTTGAAAAAGGAGAAAAAAACACATTCAAAGCTTTGGTTGAAAATTTATTGCAACCTTGGTTGGACATAAGGTAGGCACCCCCAAAATGGCACCTGACCTTAAAGTGCCATCTACAAGTTGTGTACATTTCCAAAATCAGTTATGTACCTATTTGGATGGAGCGCTTTCAAAAACAACTTTGACCCTTAATAACTTTTGCATATGGTGTCCAAATGCCACGTTCTCTGGTGTGTTGGAACCTCCTTTCACTTGCCAACAAGAATATATGAAAATTTGACCAGTCTAATAGTAGTAACTAGGCTCAAAAACAAAAAGTGGCGGTTTTGGGTGTACCCACCTTAGTACACCCTACAGGTTGGGGATGGGTCCCTGGTCGACACTGGGTGGTTCTCCCATACAGTAGCTTGACTTGCAACCATTGCTTTTTCATATTTTTAATCCAAAAATGCACACGGTATTAAAGCAGGATTTCCACAGAGCCCCCCGCGCGTCGTTCAAGGGTTAAGTAGGTTGTGAATGGCAAGCAACTGGGGCACTCAGTCATGCAAAACACTGTAACGAAGTCCGTCGGATATCTGTTCAAGCGACGAGTGTCAGAAGATATTTGCCCTGTCACGAAGGAGTTGGACCTGCTACGCATCCTTACGAAAATTCCACTTACAACTACAAATTTTTTTTATTATCAACAGTTCCTTGAATCATCATTCACAACTTTCAAACTTACTGAGTGACCTGTCAGTGTGGTCCCAAACACGACCAAATTTCACATAACTTACAGCTCAAAATTCACATTCAAAAGGCAATTGACCAACTGATGAATTCTCAGTTTTTTTGCAGCCGAAAATCGACGTCGTTTGCTGGAAAGTTTGGCCTAAATTTTGCTGTTTTAGCGAACACTGCTACAGATTACAGTTACTGTACTGACTTCGTAAATTCTTAAGTTTTTTCTTACGACGGGATGTCACAGTCCTGTACTCTACAGGAATCAGAAGTCAGTCAGTCAGTCTGTGGAAGCAAACAGGAGAATCAATTGAACTGGTCACTCTTGGAGTGGTAAAGCTTAGCTTTATTACCGATGCTCATGCTGTCGTTGACGTAATTCTCAAGGCGGTTCTGAAGCAGCAAGCATCAGTCAAGCGCAGTCAGTCCCCTCATCCTGGGGCTTTTCTGATTCATTCCAGGTGGGTGCTGAAGCAGCAGCAGCAGCATGGTCAAGCCGCAATTCAGCAGTAGACATCATTTGCTTAGCTGGAATCCAGCTTCTTCGATTCTGCCCCTTCCTCTGTTTTTCTAACGTATGCTAGCTAGCTGGAGTGTTACTCCATAAGTTGGCGACGGTGGACTTAGGTGGAGAGTAGGGAGTGTAACGAATTTTTAGTCGTATTTATGTGATCGGCGTTGGAATTTGGGCGCCAGCTTATTGACGCAATTGGTGAAGTTTGGTTAATTATTGAAGCACGAATTACTGGGCTTTTGAGAGAGAGAGAGAGAGATTAGTGGTCTTGGTGGGAAGAACTACGATTCTATCAACTAATTTGGAGCTTCTGTTGGTGACTATTGCTTGCAAGCTTGCAAACTCTTGGTTGAAGGTACGTTACCTCCTGTCTCCTTGACCTGTCAATTTTGCTGAAACTCTTGCATCTTGAGACCTTATCAATACTCGGTAGAGAGACTCTCAATTCGGAGCCTTACTTAGTTTCTTGTTTCCTACACGAATTGCTGGTGCATCCCGAGACTACGACACCACCTTCGTTCTGTTCAGAATCATCGCTTCAGGGAATTGCAATCTAGGGTTTGGTGCACCATGGCAGGAATTCGGCTTTCAAGATGGATCGGAGAGAGGGCGGAGCAGCAGAGAATCTTAAAACGACCGTGTGATCTCGACAGAAGAGTAGCCATAGCTGAGAGAGCTAATTTGAATGTCGTCAAGCCAAGATGGCGGGCTGTGGGGTTTGGGCCGCTGGACAACAGAATCCTCATCCCCATCCCCATCCCCATCTCCATCCTACGTAGAGGATTACCGCTTTGGAGTGCCGCAGTACTCCAACACGCCTTCGTACTACCCCGATCCTTTTCCTGCACCAAGTGCCCCTGCATATCCCGACCATGAACCCCCCTATCCGCCATATCCACCTACTTCTCAACCCTACAACAACAGCTCTTCTTCCTTGTACCCTCAAATTCATGAAGCTCCCCCCCAGTCGTCGGGATTTTACCCACCATGGCCAGGCTCTCCGTCTCCGTATGTGGCACCTCCACCTCCGTCGGAGCACTCGAATTCGTACGCTCCGTATCTTTCAGGGTACGCTTCGTATGGAGCTCCGCCGCAGGCGCCTCCGGGAGCGAGTGGCTATGGCGGATTTGAAGCTTCAGTGCCTGCGCCTGTGCCCTACAACCAAGTTGCAGATCCCACTGCGTACCCGCCGGGCTCGACGTCGGGGTATGCAGGGAGCTTGGCACCTGGTCTGCAGGATCTGAATTTGGGTGGCTATGGCGGAGATGATCGGTTCCGCACGCAAAGCATGCCGGGTAAGCAATGCTCCAATTCTCGTCTTCGTTTTTTCATGTCTGGGTTGAATTTCAGGTGGTGATTCCTTTACGCAATTATTAGGGCGATTTTCCATGCCGTGCTGGAATCGGAAATGAATTTCTAAGTTTTCGAGATTTGGAATTGCCTATGTTGAGTTGGGTTTCATGATGCTTTCACTTCAGGATTAGGGAGAAACTAAGTTTGATGAGTATCTTCACATCTTGTTGTCAAACTAAAAGCAACCCCAAAGTTCAAGTCCAATGCTAGAAGCAGTTTTTTCGAAGTTGGAAACTTGCCTCCTCCGTTTTTTCACGAGCCTCCTCTCGAAAATTTTGTTGGTCAACAATTCCGATTCTCCTCTTGCAACTTTTGCACACTTCCTTGTAGAACTCTGAGTTTATTTGAATGTCCTTTATGCAAGGTTTGGTTGATTCGAGGTGTACGGAGTACAATCAAAACACATTATTAGGAATTTGAATAGTAATAGAAAAGACATGGATATGGGTTGGTTTGGCTCAAAATTCTCTCGGTTGCAGCTGGGAGGCCCTATTCTCGCTCGGATTCCACACCTCCGCCATTCCCTCGGAGTAATTCCGAGTTTTCATACCCTCACATCCCAGCTTCCGGTGGAGGACCTTCACTTGCTTACGGTCGTAGCAGTTCTGATTACATGAATCCACAACCGCGACTCTACCCTTCCAGTCCAGCTCGCTATGTTGGTAACCCAGGTACGAAGCTTTCTTGTCACTCAAGTTAGCTATGCTCTTCGTTCTTTCAACAGTTTTGTATGTAAATTAGGTTACTTGTTGCCATAATACATGACTACACTTTGATACTTTATCAAACCTTGGCGACATAAGTCATTGATTTTTTCGTAACATGGAGAAAGTGAACAACTGCCATGTGTAATAAAATTTTGAATTTTGTTTTGGATTCGAAGAAAAACAGATTTGAATTTTCAAAGTTATCAACTAAAATGCCCTTGATAACTTTGAAAATTAGTGTGGCAAAGCCTTCAAAATAGAGAATGGAAGTATTCAGCTCCGTTTTCTAGTCTTCGTCTTAATCTTGTCCCAGGCAGTACTTTCTTCTGTTGTTGACAGTTGTTGTTTATGTAGTTGATCCAAGTTTGGATCCCCGGACTACTAACGGGACAAACATGATTGTCCCTGCCTCGTCGCCCTCATTCCGGAATTCACCGCGAGCCGAAGGCACTTTGCTGCACGGGACGTTGGAGGTGACGATCTATGCAGCAGTACGGTTGCCGAACATGGACGTGTTCTCCCAAAAGCTCTCGGATTTTGCGTCAGGGCTCTCCATCCTCCAGAAAGCCAAGAACAAGAACAAGCTGAATGCGCCCAACGTGCGCACCACGAGCGACCCGTACGTGACGGTCGTCCTGGCGGAGGCTCGAGTGGCACGCACCCGGGTGGTGAGCAACAGCATCAATCCAGAGTGGAAAGAGCACTTCTCCATCCCTGTGGCGCATTTCGTGCACTATGTTGTGTTCAATGTCAAGGACCAGGACATGCTGGGGACGCAACATATTGGTGACGTCAAAATCCCCGTGGAGCAGGTCAGTCAGTCACAAACGTAACCACCGTTTCTTGTGGATGAGTTATGTCCGAGCAAATTTCACCGACAGCTATGATTTGTGAGCCATTGAGGCTTGATTTTTCAGACATGCAAATGCAAATGCAAATGGTGGTGCTTAGCTGTAGTCTTCGAATGACGTTTGCATGTTGTTGCAATAATTACCAGAACTCAAAGTTCAAACCCCTAAATCCAATTTCCTAAATTTCGAAGTTCTGCAATGCCAATCTATTTCTGATCTAGATTCATCGAGACACACTTTAGGCGCACCCGTGGTTTTGCCCATCCTACCATAGCTTCATCACAGTAGTGTAGATCAATCACAAACTTGCATAACATACTTCAGTAGTACTAGCAAGTCCCCCTGTGCTTCACCAATGCTCCCCAAAATCCTTGGACCAGTTCATCTCTTGCATCTTAGACTTCAATTGAATTGAAAATCCTCACATAACAATGCAGCACTGTAGATGAAACACTGCCACCTATTGTGCAATCATAGAAGGCCACCAACCAAGTACTTCAAGAAATGTTATCTGCATTGTTGGAAACTTGATATTATCCTTGGTGGTGTTGCAGGTGTTGAACGGCGGTGTGGTCATTGGCTGGTTCGATGTGTTGGACCCGCAAGGCCGGCAAACCAAGCACAACGCTCAGCTGCAACTGCAAGCAAGTTACGTTCCAGTGGAGCAGAATGCAGTGTACAATCCGAGGCCGGGCACGACCACCGCGGATTCGCACGCAGTGCCTTTCACGTATTTCCCTTCGCGGAAGGGTTGCCGTCTCACTCTGTATCAGGACGTGCACCTGTACGACGGGTTTCGTCCGCGGATTCGTCTGGAGGGAGGCAAGATGTACGAGCCTCCGAGATGTTGGGAAGACTTGTGCACTGCCATTCACGACGCACAGCACCTGGTTTACATTGCGGGTTGGTCGGTGTATGACAAGGTGAAGCTGATCCGAGATTTCCAGAGGCCGGTACCAGCAGGGGGCAACTTGACTTTGGGGGAGCTGCTCAAGTTGAAGGCCAGCCAGGGCGTCCGGGTGCTGCTGATGATCTGGGATGACAAGACCTCCCATGATGTTACCGTGGTCAAGACGGTAAAGCTTGTCCCAAATCTCGAAGAATTTATCATCCAATCATCATCTAATCATCATCTAATCATCATCCAATTATCATCTAATCATCATCTAATCATCATCCAATTATCATCTAATCATCATCTAATCATCATCCAATTATCATCTAATCATCATCTAATCATCATCCAATTATCATCTAATCATCATCTAATTATCATCCAATTATCATCCAAATCTATCATGTCGAACTTTTTGGAGAAGGCCAATTTCATTTATTTGATACTACTGTTAAATAGGAAGTAATTATCAATCTAAGAAGTTAGCCACGCATCTTTTTCTCCCTTTCCATAAAATATATTGCCTCTATTTCTGAAAAAGACTTGTGAAAATACAAAGGAAACATGGGTCTTTTTTCAGAAACTAAGGGATTATGAGCCATTGTCCTCGACTTTCTTGGGGAGGTCACTTGTTGTGTTTTTTGGTAGCTACCTACATTTGAGGGGGGGTGTTCTTAGGAGGTTATAAGTAATATGCTTGAGATAGAAACATTCTAGAATGTATTTGAAATATTTGAAGAATATTCTTTGGTGTGATTTCCAAAGTCTCTATTTTACTTGTAAAGTTTTGAAATTTTTAGTTGTCAGACATAAATGACACCTTATATTTGGACTCACGTACCATCCTAAGACTACAAGCCAGTAAAACCCCAAAGTCAATGCTTATGTCTACACTTTTGGAAGCTAACTGCAATCTACAATGTGTGAAAGAAATTTCACAAGTGAAGGAGGAGTAGTAATGAAGACAATTTCTTTGTAAATCTTTCGTTCTCACGATGTTAGCTTTAACGTGATGTGTAATGTTTTAGTTTGTTTTTTTGACGTGAATTTAGAGTGGTGTGATGAATACGCATGACGAAGCAACTAAGAAGTATTTCAAGGGCACGGGTGTGCGATGTGTTCTAGCTCCAAGATATGGTGCCTCAAAGATGAGTTGGTTCCGACAACAGGTCAGGGCTCTTTCTGCCACTTGTCTTCAAAATTCTCCTTTTGTCTTCATTGGAATTTCTCCGTTTGTCTTTAATTTCTCCATTTGTCATAAATAATGCAATACATAAGCTCAAGTAGAGACCACTGGTTATAGAATACAAAATTGTGTCATAGAGTGTGTCTATGTGGTGTTGTTAGTAGAATTAACTTCAATAGAATCTTTATTCACATTGGTTTGTTGGCACTAAAGATGGCACTTGTTATCATTTTGTATATTGCATAGTTAGTAGAACTATCACAATAGACTCTTCATTCATGTTGGTCTTTAGGTACCAAAGGTAGAATTTGCTATTTTTGTCCACGTGGGTAGTTAGTGGAATTATCTACAGTAGACTTTAACAATTCACATTAGTCTTTATGCACCAAGGCTAAAACTTTCTACTTATGATTTAGATGGTGTAGTGTAGTTAGTTGAACTACCATAGTGGACTCTTCATTTACTTTGGTATAAAGATATCACGGTTAACACTCGTTGTCTTCATGTGCACTTCCATTAGAATTCATAATTGTCACTTTCCTCGCCACATGGCATAGGGTGATTGGATGAGTGTGGGTGGTTTAGATTGATAACCCTTTTTTCCAATTGCTTCTTGAAGGAGTAGTAGATCTCCAAGAGTTGAAGGTCTTGATCTAGTAGACAAGAGAGGGTTATGTCCAATAACTAAAGCCTCTCCATGGCTTGATCTATTATCTAATACATCAACAAAAGGGTGGTTTATGTGCTTGCAGGTTGTCGGAACTTTGTACTCACATCATCAAAAGATGACAATAGTTGATAGTGGGCCCAATGAAAGGAGGATTGTGACAAGTTTTATAGGCGGTCTAGATCTAACTGGTGGTCGTTGGGACACTCCTTCCCACACTCTCTTTGCCTCATTGGAACAAGAGCATAAGCATGATTTTCGCAATAAGTCATGGTCGGTGCGTTTCCCCTTTCTCCTATATGCCTACATAAGTTGCTCTTACACACATAGTAATCCATTTGGGGAATTTTCAAACACTTATGGATTTGTTTTTAGAGGTTTTCCAAGAATAGAAAGAAAGAAATCAACCATATAATGCTACAAATTAGAAACCTATCTAAATCAAAAAGTACACTTGAACTTTTTTTTATGCTTCAAGAATACAACTTAGCATTACGTTCCATAACCTTTCCCGAAAGCTCCCCAACTCTTGGAGATCACTACAATATTCTTAAAATGATGAGACACTTCATTGGAAGATTCTCGTTAATGCATGCAAACATTATACTGCATAACATTATATTTATATATTTGTGTACATGGTTCCCCAAAACATTGTTGAAGACCCAAGAATACAGGCTCAAGTATTACGTTTCTTTTGGGTGTGCATTTTTGAATTGTTATTTGGACACTTTTATTGAGCGCACGTTGCTCTCCCTTTGTTTTTTTGTTTTTAATTTTTTTTAGGGTGGGTGTAACAGTATGCACCTGATAGTGGCGGCCCGAGGCAACCTTGGCATGACTGGCACTGCAAAATTGAAGGCCACGCAGCGTATGATGTGCTCACCAACTTTGAGCAGCGCTGGAACAAAGCCACCAAATTGCACGACGACGAGCTGCTGGATATTAACAGAAGGGACCGCCTCTTGGGTCCTTCCAATAGAGCCCCTCCCGGTGGTGATCCCGCTCTTGTCGTCGTAAATGACCATGATCCCGGCACGTGGCAAGTGCAGGTGGGTCTCGAATCCCCTAAACTTAAACCTTGAAAGAATGTTGTGGACCTAAAAGTGTTCGATGGATGATTTCATTGTTCACCTTGTAACAACGCGGCAGCTCGTGGGTGACAGAGAATCCTTTTATGTATGTAAGACAGAAGTATAGATGTTCTATCCTTGGAATTTTGTGTGGAAAGGGGAGGTCTTGCGTAGTAGTTTGACCTTTGATGAGTGCTCTTGGTTTGTTTTTTAAGTAAATGATTCATACAGTACCAAAAAGAATGATTTTCTTAGTGACCAGCCTAATGTTTTAGGGTTAAATTGTAGAAGCAAATGAATGCACCTACCTTATTGGTTTAATAATTGGAGTATTTTGGTGACTACCTTGGTCATTTGGGGTTGCATCCTTCCAAGGTTAAGGGTCATGAATAGTTTTTCTTTTCTTTTCATTTATTTTGGAAAGTGTAAAAAAGCAATCTTCGTTGGAGTGATGCATTTGTTTACATCTCTATGAATGGATGAAACGTGCAAAATGCAGATGAAACTTAACTTGTTCATCGAAACCTTTGCACATTCATTCGAAATAGCAAATCAAATATCTCTCTTTCATTGAAAATACAGGAATATATCACCTAATATTCTCTTGAATAAAAGTAGTATCACCCGTTGGTCATGAGGCTCAAATTGGGCCTTGTGGTTTTTCATTAGCAGTTTTAGTATCTCAAACCTAGAGAGATAAAAAAAAAGGTTTGTGTGCTTTGTACCTGCACCTGAAATTGTCTTAATAAGCAATTTGAATGCAAATTCGAATTTGTTGTCACTTTCTCTCAGTGTGCAAGACACGTGGCACTGAATTGGCATCGATTGTATTATTGCAGATATTCAGGTCCATTGATAGTGGTTCAGTAAAGGGATTTCCAACTTCTTATGAGGAGGTTACAAAACAGGTAAACACACCCTACGTTAGTTCACAAACTCACAATTTCATTGACCATACGTTGAAAAAACATAATTAAGAAAGGATCCAAATTTTATATCACTATACATGTGTTCATTGCAATCTAAATAAAATTAGTCACAATGAAGTGTTTTTTTTGACCTATTCAAAACAACCTTAAAAAATATGACATTCTAAAAGTGGACAATCATTTTAGGATGGAGGGAGTACATTCTACCCTCTAATTGCACATTTTGAGTATATCTTGAGAAGCTCTCCTAATGTGTACACGATTTGATGAATCTCTGCATATCAATTCATAAATACATCCGATGTAAGGAGCCCATTTGTCCCTCATGGCAGTGCAATTAGAGAGGATTGAGTGTACTTTACACTTGTCACACGAGGGTTTATAAGAAAAAAAAATTCCACTGCCACACAAGTTTTTTGAAATATAATAAGAGCCCATATGTTCCCTGAAGAAGTGCAATTAGAGAGGGTTAAGTGTCTTGTATATTTTAAGTCACAAAAGAATTTGTGAACATAATTGACGGAAGTCCATTTGTCTCTTAAGGCAGTGCAATTAGACAAGGTCAAGTTCATTCACATATTAATGTCACAAAAGGATTTGTGAGCCTTGTGCAACTGGAACCCATTTGTCCCCATGGCAGTGCAATTAGAGAAGGAGTGTACCTTTGCAGTATACATCACAAAAGGATTCTTGGTGTATGTATTATTAGAGAGGGATCTTGGTTTTTGTTCTTGAGCATTAGAATCACCTTCTTCTTTTTTAAAGTATGGGAAGCCCAATTTTAAATGCAACATGGTGTTTTTTTTGTGTATTTGACATAGAAGGTTCCAATGAATTGAGGTATTGACTATAGTGCCCTTGGCAAAGCCAAAAAATTGTATTCATGCTCTCTCCCAATTTGGATCAATATTGCACCTCCTGCACATTAGAATTACATCAATAGTACATTCTACTCTACTCGGTTTTTGTGTGCATTGAAACAAAGACTTGCCAATGGTGGAATGCAGCATCTTGTGTGGGGAAAGAGTGTGGCCATAGACATGAGTATCCACATGGCTTATGTGAAAGCCATTCGCTCCGCACAACATTTTATTTACATTGAGAACCAATATTTTCTAGGATCCTCTTACAATTGGCCAGACTACAAGACTGCAGGTAAAATAATGTGTTTTGAATTTCCCTTCAACATTTGATCAGCTAGGTTGATTGTTCTCAAGAGTAATTGAAAAGAGGCAAAATATTCTATCTATATGTCAAGTGGCCTGTAATTTAACGAAGAGGTTTTCAAGGTTAGAGAATTTGGCTTATGTAGGTTTGGAGTTTCAAATTAAGTTGGAAAGAGAGTAAGAAATCAATAATAGTTGTACTACGGTTTGTATAGACTTACGACTTTAGATGTAGCGACTTCTTATGTTGGCCATCTCAAAGTACCATGTTGTTGTGATTTGTGCTATGTAGGTGCAAATCATCTTATTCCAATGGAACTTACTTTGAAGATCTGTAGCAAGATCAGAGACGGCCAACGTTTTGCAGTGTACATTGTGATTCCTATGTGGCCTGAAGGTGTCCCTGATAGTTCTCCTGTTCAAGAGATTTTGTACTTCCAGGTGTGATTTTGTTTCTTTAAATCCCTTGTATCAATTTATTGCTAATCTGTAGTTTGAGTTCGTCACTATACTAGTTGTAGGAACATAACCTCAATGGAGACCAATTCTATAGCATCCACAACACAAAGCATTGAATCTAACCTTCTCCTTCTTTATCAGAGTTGTATCCAAGGGTTATCTAGTCCATTTCAACTCAAGGATTTGGGATGCAATGACTTATTTGCATGTTTGTTATTGATGACTTGGAAAACCATTCTAACACGGGACATGGGAATTGGGTGAGATTAGACGCAAACAATGAAGATGATGTATAGTTTGGTGGCCAATACGCTAAGAGATTGTGGGCTTTCACATCAACATCCAACGGACTTCTTGAATTTTTACTGCCTAGGAAAAAGAGAGACCAAACCACATGGAGAGCCTAAGCCTCGTAACCCACCTGATCATAATTCAAAACAGGTGAGTTCATAGTATTCTCTAATCTAGCTATTTTATTTCAATTCATTGTAATTAGCATGTTGCATTTCAAACTACTAACAAATTGATTTAATTAGTCTAAAAGTTTGATTAATGCAAGACCCCTTTACAATAATTTGAATAAATCTAGAATGAATGTGGTCTAATTAGCACACATTAGATAAAAATTGGATGAAATTAGATGAATGTGAATGAAAGATGGATTACAATAATATGATTTGAGAAAGTATGAAAATAGTATAGACAAAATTATGTCATGTTTATCTAATGCATTATAGAGAGAAGTAACTCCACCCACTATTGGACTAACCATTATATTATGAACTATCATATTAGTGTGACTCATAAATTTGCATAATTCTCAAATTTGAGCAACGTTACACTTGTTGGTCGTGCCAATTGTATTAATTTGTTCCAAATTTTTTCAAATCTTGTGAAAATCACAAATGTTCAATTACTTGTTTGATTTTTATGTTTCACGTAATACCAATATATGGTTGTTGTGATGATGAGAGGTTAAGTGACCACTAGTCCCTATTTTTGTGAAACGTGAGGGAAGAACATGTTAAGTATTGTTCTGTATGAGGTGGAGGTACCCATCATTTGTAGTGGTTTGGTTTTATCACCGTTTCCCAATTTCTCAACACCTTTGCTGGTGATAAGGTAGATTGCTCTTAAAGCGACCATTTAAGAGTTGATTGCCTTCTTGGGGAAGCTTAACTCCTTGAAACAATTTTCAATAATTTTTTGTAGGAAGAATAATAGAATTCGCATCTAACCATAGTCATTTCATATTTTTTGGACCTTTGTGAAATTAGTTACAAATTTTTTGAAGTTGGAATGTAATGGTCACAAAAAGCACCCATCTCCTTAAATAAACACTAATGGTACATTGAAGAAAGCAAAATGTACCACTGTGTCATGATCGCTTTTAGAGCATGGGCAACTTCAAAGAGCAAACTACCTTATTCAAAGATGATCCTCTTTTTCTCCAACTGATTGTGTCGATGGAAACCCTTTTGTTATGCATCACAGGGGAAGTCCCAAAGAAACAGACGGATGATGATCTACGTGCACTCCAAAGGCATGATTGTGGACGATGAGTATGTTATCTCGGGTTCAGCCAACATAAACCAACGGTCCATGGATGGCTCGAGGGACACCGAAATCGCTATGGGCGGGTACCAACCACACCACACTTGGGTGGCCAGACAGAACCGTCCCCGTGGTCAGGTGCTTGATTTTCTTCCACTTCTCTGAATACGCAATTTCAAATGTGTGTCCAGTTCTTAATCAGTAAGGTCGGCACACGCACAATCTGAGCGTAGTTCCTATTATTTATGTTCTTGTTTGCAAATGAAAGAGGATTCTAATGCAGCAAACATTACGTTATTTGGATATCATATGCAGAAGATGTGAAAGTTCAAAGTTATATTGGTAGAATGCCGAATACCGACACTTGGGCAGATGGTTAGGTGGTCTACAAGTTTGACTCAATGGCAATTATGCGGTTTCCTACCTTACTTCAAAACTATTCAAGTTCATACTGCGAAAAGATCTTTGAACGATTCTGCTGTGTTTCATGAGAGACGATAGATTGATGGAAAGAAAAAGAAAAGGTTTGTGAAGATTAGACGGAAGTTGCAAATGTAGTTCAGCTATCATGCGCATGGAATTTAATCAGCATAGGTGTAAATCAATACCTGGAACACTGTGCAGGTATTTGGATATCGGATGTCGTTGTGGGCGGAGCATTTGGGACCTTTGGAACCTAGTTTCGAGGAACCTGAGAGCTTGGATTGCGTCCGAAGAGTGAACGACTTGGCAGAAAGGAACTGGCAACAATATACTGCTCCGGAGGTGACCGACATGGCAGGTCACCTCATTCGTTATCCTTTGAAGATTGAAATCAACGGTAGCATCACAAATTTGCCAGGCCACGACACTTTCCCTGACGTAGGAGGAAAAATTATGGGGTCCAACCAAGAGAACCTTCCTGATGATCTTACGGCGTAGTCTCATAATACTTCTATAACGTGCAAATTTTCTCACTACCTGGATATCCTTCCATAGGATTCCACTTCAGGAACACTATTGAAGCCGCAAGCCTTGGCCATCACCCTGTGACCAGTAAGCGCAAGTGTGGTCTCACGTATGAGAATCAAGCGATCCCAAGAGGATGTCAATGGTCCTAACTCTCCAAGAAAAAAGGAGGCCACTGTGTCTTCACTTGGCAGGGTCCTAACTTTCCAAAAGACGAAGGGGAGCTCGGAATGTCTGATATAGAACGATATGAGTAGGGCAATGTAATTGGTTGGTCATTTTCCCCTCTAATTGGAAATAGAAGGCACTTGAACTTGATCAACGTCGTCTTAACCTCTTATGAAAGTAAGTACTTCAGCAATAAGTTCCTTGTCTGCTACTAAAGATGATGAAGGCAGCAGTTTTTGTATATACGCAGAGTTCACTCAGAAAACTCCATGCAGGATTCATTCCTGAATGGATTGGTTATCTCCAAAAATTGAAAATCTTGCAATTTAAGGTCACTGGAGTTGCTTGAAAGACACACCTGACATACACCTCCATGCTTCAACCGGCATCTTGGCTTGCCTTCTTCAACTGCTTCAAGTTTTTCAATCGGTCATTGTAGCAGCCTATGAGTTGGGATTGCTGAGGAGGTTTGATGCTTGAAGGAACTGATTGATCTATTAGTAGATCAAATCCTCCCACCTGAGTGTCACAAGACCATGTGTGGTTAGGCTTTCCTCTCAGACCAGTACAGATATAATTTCAGAAATAGGGATTACTGGCGTGTTACACGGAACGCTTGCGATTGTACCTGGTTAAAGCTTTGAGGTGGTAATTTGTGCTCCATATCGACAAGGGTGAGCACATCATCAAGCATTCCAAACTTGAGCTCATGGTCTACAGGGGTATCAGCAGCCAAACTTGGAGACGCGTTCACCTGCAAGTACATTTCGAAGATTTCGAAGGCTAGCATGCAAGTGGCTAAGTACAACTGACCATCAATCAGCGACATACGAATTGGTAATCCTCTAGGTGCTGAGTCTAAGACAGTGCATCAGTACCGAAAATAGAAAGAACCTTTTGCGTGTCTGAAAGTTTTGGAGAAATTTTCTAAGAATTTACCTCCAGAAGCCAAGGTTTCAATGTATCATCCACAAGAATATCGTAGCCGTAAAGCTCAAAACAATGCTTGTCCTGAATGATGACGTTCTGAACTGCCAGCAAAGACCGCAAGATAAGCATGTAGATGTTATGAAAGAGCCCATTTACATCCTGTTCTCCATGCTTCGATATCATGTGCATTTTAAGGCTGTGTAGGGACCTGATTGAATGACAACATCACTTATTCATTCTCAATTCATTAACATCAAATCAGTAATAAGCATGTATTTCGATAAGGTAGTCTATTATTTGAATGATGCAACCCCCAATGCAGGGCATTACGAGTTGCTGTTAGAGCACAAAAATGTCAAGATGGTAGTTCGTGCACTTCGCTAACCATTTGGTGCCCGTCTTAGATTTGAAGGTGGGAGCGTGCTTCTGGATGGAGAAATTTGTAAGATGCACCAAGTTGTTGACAATGTCTTCCTTCTTTATGCTGAAGTGTGCAATCGTAAATCGTGCAAATCCAGATCTGTACACATACGCCTGACACAAATCGACTTTCAGCGGTAAGAGATGCACACAGTACACGGGATCGACAGTAGCAGGACCTAAAGAGCGATCCATAATTCCAAATCCAAACCAGAATTAGAGTATGTTCCCGTCTTCATCAAGTAGAATACTAGGCTGACAATTTGAATAAGTACCTTGAGTGGAGCATATGAAAGAACAACCACGTAGAGACGAAGATCAAATTTCTTTCCACCTACTAAATAGGGGTTGTCAATGTACCGCTGCACAATGTAATTCTCCACCTAAACCCTCCACTCACAAAACAAACAGCCCATGAGAATTAGTTCATTTGTGTGCTGTTTCATTCATGAAATTTCATTTTCTCGGTCTTACAATAATCAAATTCTAGGAAATAAGTAAACGAATATTTTGGCAAGACTTTTCACAGATAACAGAAAGGTGAACCGAATGTTTATACTCGTTTGAATTCTCTTACTTGAGGATTCTCAATTTTCCAGCGATGATCCTTTTTCCATTCACTGATCTGATTCAGCCTCGTGAAGAGGAATATACCCCGACCCCTTGCTTTTCCCACCGGTTTCATTATCCACACTCCCTGAAATGGAAGAAACGAGATACGAAGAAGATAATTTCATTGTCAATCAAAGTACTGGTATATCAGTCCTTTCAGTATCCATTTAATACTAATTCAAAAAGCAATAACGTGCTGAAATGTGAGAAGACACTTACAACTTCCTGTAAGCTTCGAGGTCCCTTCGGCAACTTTGTAAGGCTCTGAGTCTAGAATCAAAGCATGACAAAGGTAAGCATTCATACTGCGAGGGGAGAAGAGACACCTCAATATTCCCAGGCCAATGAATACATGAAAATGTACTAATTAATAGAATTAAGATTGACAAGAACCTCCATTTCTGCTGTAATGCTCATGAAAACAGTGACATACTGGTGATGTTCTCTTAAATTCTTCAACGAAGAGGCCATACTCGGCAGGCAACGCATAGGTCTGCGGAAAGAAGTTGTACCTGCGAATTGATGATGCAGATATGGTTAGGCAATTCGGAAGATGTGCAAAATCAAGAGGGATTGTTCATAGCAGGGCGATGTATGGAGATAATCAGCTACGCCGTCATTGCAATCTGCTAAATGTTTCTCTCTCCAGAGAATAACTTTAGAATGGCACATACTTTCCTGCTTCGACAAGTTGACCATCACGCTCCAAAGTCTTTTTCATACGCTTCAGGTTCTTAATCAATAGGTCTTTCCTTGTCAACTGCGTCGGCACGAGTCTCCAGTAAGTCATTAACCCATGAGGTGACACAAGTAGCTATTGAAACCTCGATTGATGAAAGCTGAAGCTATTACACATGAAACAATATATGATGCCTAAAAGTCGAAGAATAAAATCCATCAAAGGAGACAGAATGATACCTCGTAGTAATTTCGAAAGTGGTTGAATCTCTGCCACCGGTACTCCACGTATGCAGGCAAACAACATGCAAAATCAGAAATGCTTTTATTAGTCATGTAGGATTCAGGAATTCAATACGCAGCATCAATGCTCCTCTATTGTATGTGATTAAGTCATCAGGGACAAAGTTAGATGCTCACCTGATGATCTGCGAGGTGGATATGATCGAAGAACTCATACATCCATCCGACATCCGACCAGAAAAAATCCCAATCCAATTCGCTGCACTCTCCGATGTTAGCAACATCCACGACTGGAACAAATTACCAGAATGCAATTGACAGGATGAAGAAGCATCAAACTCTAAAATCTGACAAAGCATAATGCAGCTTACCCCATCTTGACTCAAAAACCCACTGACATTTCGATCACAGACAGGAACGGGCAATAGGGAAATTCAATCGTCTGAAAGAAACCAAATTTATTGTTCAATGTACCTCTCTGTCTCAACCCATCCTCGATTCTTCAAGACTTCAGCAATCACAGTCGTCTTCCAAAAACACCGGAATCTGATTCTGCAAGACAAGTGTACCCGCCTTCAGTGGAGACGTTTTAAAAACTCTCACTCCAAAGTTCATAGGCATTGCATTAAAGTCCAATATGCGAACGCTAACCCTAATGCACGGGATTGACACCGTGCGTTGCGAACGTCCTCATGCCTGACGGCAGCAAATTCTCAACTTACATATTCTTTGAAGGAGACCTCAGGGCCATATTGGTGGTGGTGGTGCTAATGTTGTTGTTGATTTTGTTAGCTGGGGGTAATCTCTGA
This sequence comes from Antitrichia curtipendula, assembly GCA_951230915.1. Taxonomy (NCBI): domain Eukaryota; kingdom Viridiplantae; phylum Streptophyta; class Bryopsida; order Hypnales; family Leucodontaceae; genus Antitrichia; species Antitrichia curtipendula. The sequence goes on along the minus strand of OX579636.1, from coordinate 26,761,261 downwards.
GGAGACCCTACAAAAGTTCAAGTTCCCCCCTATATCTGTTTCAAGGTTAGAAAATAGAATTTTTTTTTAAAAGCAATATTGCCAGATCAGTAAGCTTCAGAAACAAGCACGGAAGAGTTGACTGATCGAAATTCCCATCGACAGTGATTTCTGAAGGCAATGGTTCGCATTTGCAAGACTTCGCATTCAATTGATTGCTGCGGATTAGGTGCAAGATTCAAGTCAGACGAGATAGAGCCAAGTCTAACTTACGTGTAGATGGAGATGACTCTTTATCAACAAACGACGGCGGAGAAAATGTCGCGGAGTATCTGCACCACATTGCGGCAACATCCACATTAGACTCTCGCAATTTACCACGAAGTGCCCAAAGCTGAAAATACTAAGTCCACTTTGGGAAGCCAATAGTCGACTCTAGTCGATTCAAGTAACTTTCAAAACACGTTACTATCATTCAAAAATGTCAGTATGATTTCTTCTTTCGATTAGTACATTTTGTTAGCTTCCTTGAAACTTCCAAAACGATTGATTTCAACCCCCATAGATGTGGAAGCAACCGCTTTTAGTCATTTGGGCAATTAGAGTTAAAACACAATATTTTAAACAAAGGACTGTCTTTCAATACCGGTATACCTATCTTGCATATAGCTTGGATGGTCGTGGTGACAAAAGGAAGTACCGGCAGAAGGACGGTCTCGCATCTTGGATTTTCTCCAGATTTTGCTTCCACAGATGTTCCACTGTGAGCGCCTCTGAACCTGGCCGAGTGCTCATATCAGTATTTCATTCCACAGGTATCATCAACCAGACATACCACCCGCAAGAGAAAACGTAGTACCTCTGTGGTCGATGGCTGGAAGGCGGATCGGGGAGGCGGGGTGCCTGGTGAGCTTGGTAGAGAGCAGAGCCATGGCAGAGTCGACGAAGATCACCGAACCGCAGCCGCAGTGATGATAACGGTCACGGCATAAGGGAACCTCCCTTTCCTGCCTTCAGGACATGTTCCCTTCTACAGCTCCCTTCGCTCCCATAATTCCGCAAAGAATGCTTCTAATTCTATGAGACTCGTGCAGCAGAGCAGAATATGCACAAGTCAAGTCGCAATGCGCATCAAGAGTTCGAGACGACGACGTTATGAGAGCAAATATTTTGCAGCAACATGAAGAGTTTCAATCCTTATTTGAGATTTGAGGGCTCTGGACAAGTAAAGATTACGAGAAGATTGGGTTAAGTCTCGATGTCCGATAATGAACTGCACCATTAAGACTCTTGAAAGATCAGTTACCTGCTAAACAGAGCGAAAAATCAGCACCATCTCTAAATGGCCAAATTACACCAGAAAAAATCCTCTACTTCAATTGTATCCCATACTCGGTAGAATCAGACCTCGAATCCGTAGCCATTACTTGACAATTCAATTCCGCCATGATCGACTGAGTAAACTACCAAACTCTAAGTAAGCTAATCTGCTACCAATGTACTTATTCGAAATTTTCAGGCTCTGAACAAGTGAAGATAGCGGAAAAGCTAGGATCACGTCTCGATGTCCGTTAACCAACTAGACCATAATAACTTCTGCAAGTTCAATCACCTATAATACAGAGCGAAAAATTAGCAACACTTCTAAAATAGCCAAATTACGGTGCCACTTGCACGAAACTCCTCATCCTCATTGCATCCCGCACTAATCTGACCTTGAATCCATTTCCCTGATCCCTCGACATGGCCGCCTGAGAATTCCTAACCCACAATTTGTCAATTACGACCTCCCCAAACCCTAATTCCCCCAAATGGGCAGCGGCGAGTTCCCCAGTCCCCAAACGATCTCCATTCCGATGCGCTACGCCGTGCTGCTGCGCGACCTGCGCTTGTCCGTGCCCGTGTTCGACGACAGCTTCAATGCGGACGAATTCGCCACCATCTTCGGCGCGCTCAAGGGACTGCAAGTGCGCATGGTGAAGTTCGAGCACAACTTGGACAAGATTGAGCTGGGCATGAATAAACTGGAGCATCGCATCGACAGCATGGAGCATCACATGGAGGAGTTGCAGAAGGAGCTCGATCCAGATTCTCCACAGCAGCAGCACGATCTGCAGCTACAACGACAACCAAAGCAAGAAAAACAACACTATTACATTGAAGATTCCTCTGTTCCAAACAACAACTGCCCCAAAAACCGTGGACAGTATTTGTGCTCTGGGAAGATCTCCCAGTAGCTCTTGGTTTTGGGACCCCCGCCCTTGATGAAAACTCATGTCCCCTATCACCGCCCACTCAATCGTTTTGACTGAGGTATATATGTACACCTGAAAGTATTCAAATACGGATGGTTTCTATTGTTGAATTTACTTAAAAAAAGATTGGCAGTTACTTACTTGGAATATAAACTCCAGGTTTTTAAAAATTAAAATTAAAATTGGCAATTCTAAGATGATTCCAGCATAGCTTAGCGTGTATTGTTTGGACACTCTGTGACTGTGAATAAATTAGGAATGTTGTATTGATTTTGGGCGACATTCTCATGTGGAGAATGGGTACATTTTAAAAAGAATCTCCAAGGTTCACATTTTGGGGATAGCTTTCTGTCAAAACTACTCCTTGATTATGGTATAAGAAAAAATTTCAAATTTCCAAAGTGTTGATTAATATGGGTCCTGGATTCTCATGTGGAGCATGTATTGGTTGCAATTAGGAGTACTTGCTTCAGTTGCTACATATATTGTGGTAACTATGGGATTTGTATGAGATTTCCGCGTTGCGGATGAACGATGCTGTTGGATCAATGGCATTTCATGTTGATCAGTTGAGTTTGATAACAATCTGCAGATTGAACAATGGCCTGCATCTTCATCTTCTGCGTTACCTTTTTGTGGCAGTAACGTCCATCACTTTGAACAATCCGGCAAGGCAAATGCAACCAATTTCTTGAACTGACATGAGAGCCTAGCGTTCATGTGCTTTCGGTACGTACAAGTACTTATAATAAGCACTTTTGAAAATTCACAATTTTATTCATAGGGTGTCCACGAAATACATACTACTAAGAATTTGTAATCCTCAGTCTTCCCAATTGCCAAATACCAACAATACTCAAAAAGAAACCGAGATAATTCCATGACATGAACCAATTAACGCTCTCAGTCAGTATTAGTGAACCTAACGACAATTTTATGATCAGTTTTCTGAAAAATAAGAGAAAAGAGACTGACTTCAATCTCTTTTCGGAAAGATTGGAGTCTTGTGTCCCACCATATTATTCAATTTAAATTAACTTCTTGAACACGTTTCAATCCCTGCTTTTGGTTGCGCCACTGACTGAAACATTTGAACAGCACCAAATTGAAACTTTTCCTTCAGTGCGGTTCAAAGTGAGTGAGTGAGTGAGAGCTCTCACTGCAAAACAAATGATGCTCTCACTCCCTTAATTGGAAGCTCACTGAAGGACCACATCTGACTCACTTCGAAGCTCACACACATACACACACACAAACTGCAGTCAGAAAATCTCAGTCCCTGAACAAATCTCCCATTCTTCGATCATTCCATGCCGGCCGGTCAGTGTTGATTGAAAGCAGTTCATGAGTATTCGAGAAAAGTCGGTCACTCGATCAGTCCCACAAACACACAGTCAGTGACCAAATTTGACTCTTCCGCGTCGCAGCAGCTCACTCTTTATTAACTTTCCTAGTACCTTGTAATACAGCACTTATTTGGTGACAATGATGATTCCCAAATATTATTGACGGAATCGAAATCCAGGTGCAGTGTCAGCCAATCAGTCAGTGATGTGCGTTTCGTGCATGAACAAAACATCGTTCGGTCAGTCTCTTTAAATTGCTATGCGTGCCCGAATGTATCATACTACTGTACAGTACATTTAGGACATTGGCGCTAATATAAATGTTTTGTTGGTAACATGGACTCGATCGTGCAGCTTCGATCGAGCACTGACCGGATTATATTAATAGCTTGAGAGCAATTCATCATCCTCTTCTGTCAATGCAGACAGGTACTTGATGTGAGGATCGGAAGACATCCTTCTCATCAATCAAAGCAAACGTCTACGGAATCAGCTTCAATCTGCGTTTACAGAATCGTCTTCTGCGTTTACAGAATCGTCTTCTTCGTTTACACAGTCGTCTTCTTCGTTTACAGAATCGTCTTCTTCGTCTACAGAATCAGCATCTGCGTAGAAACTGACCGGATTTGAAGAGTTACAAAATATTGAGCGCATTACTTTGTTGGAGAACTGTTACGTTGGTGATGGTCGTTATGCACCCACAAAGATCATAAGTGTCCTTTCACAGAATCGCGGAGTCAATCTCCTTTGTTGGCTGATTGACTACCTGAGTGTCCAATTCTCCAGCTGTCCGGCACTACAGCTGGTTTGGATTTGATGAGGATCATAGGAAATCAGATCATTTGGACTGAGGTGGGCACCCCCAAAACCAACACTTTTGGCTACTGCGTGCCCGTTTACTATTATTACATTGGTCAATTTTTTCGTTGATTTTCTTGTTGGTGAAAGGAGGTTCCAACGCACCAAAGAACGTGGCATTTGGATACCGTATGCAAAAGTTAGGAAGGGTCAAAGTTTTGTTTTGGTAAAGGTTCTAAAATCATTTCTTCCATAGAGATGTATATTGATTTTGGAGATGTACCTAGAGTGATGATGGCGGTTTGGGGTTCGTGGCGCATTTGGGGGGCTTACCCTTATAAGTCCTTATAGAGAACTTTCTAACCCTTCAAGTTTACATTAACTAATGTGTATATATCTATAACTGTCCCTAACTATTGCTAAGCACAATTATTGTTATTATTATTATTATATATCTTATTGGGAAATGAAAGAAGATTTCAACTCACTTCAACATTGGGACAATACATCAAGAAGTTATGGATTATCAAAAGATTGTCTTTAGGTGTACCAAAGATCAATACTAAGCTCTTCATAGATTTTCATGGCTTAAGCTATTGTGTATAACTTGTATTATCAATACCTAGATTTTTGTGATGTTGTTTGATCAAAATATAGCATTGCAAGTGTTGATTATAGGTACACATACCTTATATATACTTTATTGATAACTTTAGTGGATGAATTTGGGTTAGTAGTGTTTGTATGGTATGCAATAAGAATGCTACAAACATCCTATTGTGCCATTCAAAAAAAATTATATATTATAAAATACAATTGGCATTTTTTGACTTGTGTAATTAACATTCAACTCTTACACGATTCCAGTCAAGCACACCAAATTTCAGTTTCTAGAAACCAAAATTTCATTTTTGATAAATTATTTCGTTTAATTTTTGTGATTTTAAAAGATATCATAACATCCATGCACACAAATTTCCTTCTAATAAATATCTCCAAAAAAACAACTCTTATAACAAGCATGCATATCACTGTGTTAATGACCAATAGATGCATTGCTTGCATCTTTGGGGCACATAGTCACACATTAACAACATTCATTGTTAATTGTATTAATTTGTTTGATTTTTAATTAACAACATTCATTGTTTGATTTTTAATTCTATCCTCCCATGTTTGTAATTCCCAAGGAACAATTCACATGCAACCAATATGGGATATATTGCATGTATCTGTATCCATATCCATATTCACTACAAGAAAATGGAGGTATAAATGACTTGTCTACAATGACTGCAAAATGACTACAAAATGACTATTTTGCAGTCATTGTTGTCGGTGCAATCATTGTGGACAAGTCATTTATACCCCCATTTTCTTGTAGTGATTTGTCTGTTGTATATATATCCATATGTTATATTTGTATTTATATATGTATCCATCTTTTGTTTTCTATATCCGTATCCGTATGTTGTATCCATATTGGTATGGGTATCCTAGTTTATATTCATATTGTGTATTAAATTGGATCAACGATGATCAAGAAGGGGGGGGGGGGGGGAGAGATAAAGATTAATGGCTCGAGATTTTTTTTGAAATAGTGTGTGTGTTAATTGTTTAAAACCAGGATGTTTGCATCTTTTCGTTGCATAGTAGTTTGTATAGATGGTAAGCTAGTTAAAATCATAATTAATGGTGAACAAAATACTTCCATGACAAAAGATAGACAAAATACTTTCATTATGATCAAGAGTCAAGAGTCATAGATTTTATGAGTATCCCAAAAGAATCCTGACTTATGATGAGCATTTGGTCCTAATGTAAGGTGGGTACCTCGCAAACCTTTACATTTTGCTATTGTGCATAGTTACTATTATTATATTGGTCAAAGTTTTTATTGATTTTCTTGTTGGGATGTGAAAGAAAGTTCCAACGCACCAAAAAATATGGCATTCTTTTTAGTAAACATTCTTGAAATTGTTTCTTTTACATTGGTACATATTGATTTTGGTAATGTTCATAAAATGACAATGGCAATTTTAGGCAAGGTGCAATTTTGGATGTACTCAATACATCATGTAAAGTAAGTGACAATGTCAAATAATTAACCATTGTTTTTCAAAGGATTAAGGACCAAAAGGTATTTTAGATTTTCAAAATTGGGACGATGTATCATAAAGTGCAACTTAGGCGTGGTTACACCAAAAACAAGGGGGCCCAAAAATTTAAAAGTCTCCATCTCTAAGTCCCTTTGACTACCATTGAAGAGTCCCTCTTTAGAGGTCATGACCATTGGATTAGTGTAAAACACCAAGAAGGCATGAAATGAACCACCAATTTTTTTTAACATGATCCTTAAACAGGGTAGTTCATAAATAGGGCAAAAAATATTAAAAATTTTGAATTTTTTTTAGCTTCTAGCACTTTTCAACAAAAGACCGCAAAACTATAGTCAAACCCACCTTTTTGAAGTGGGTTTGTTTATAACTCTACAGTAGGGGGCTCAACAGTTGAGGAAAGAAGTACCTTTCATATTGTTGGGCCTTCTTAGAGACTAATGACCTCTCATTTCATGGTGTGAATCCGTTATCCAAAGACTTCTTGATTTTAGCTAATCAAAAACTTCAAAAAATTTGGTCCCCTCACCTTTTAACCCCTAAAGGCCCAAGGCCTTTTTTCTGCCAAAAAACACCCAAAACTGCCATTTTTTTAGCAAAGAGTGAAAAAAAAATTAAAAATGTTTTTTTTGCACATCTAACCGTAGGATCTTACACCTAACTAGTATGAGAATGTGTGAAAAAAGTTTCAGAATTCTTGACCGCACAGATTGCAAGATATCTACGTTTAAAGTGAAAAAAACAAAATTTTCAGCACATTGTGGGACTGGATTTTTTGACTTTGAACATTTTTAACTTAAAATTTTTGCACTATAGAGTTTTGAGCTTTAAATCTTTATAGTGTAGAATTGAGTTGAGAGTCTAATTAAAAAAAATCAAATAAAAAAAACATAATTTTCATTATTAAAAAAATTGTTAAGGAGAAGTAGGTACAAGATAGAAGGAAAATCTAAAGTATTCATATATTTTAAATGGAATTAAAATGCACTAATCCCTATGGTGAGATTGTTCTAGCAAGTAATCTAAACCATGCAAAAAAAAAATTTGAAAAATTTGAAAAATTGCATTTAGAAATGAATCCTACAAGTTATTTTTTTCAAAAAGATGCTCTAACTGCCCGAAAAACAAGAATGTCCATAACTTTCTCATAACAAATCCAAATGAAATGAATCAAAGCTTTCTAGATAGACAAAAATATAATCTATGAGAAAAAAAATACTAAAAATAAATAAAAAAGTAAAAAATAATTTTTTTTTTGCTGCCCGTGCTGCCCTCCGTCCCCTGTTTTGAGCTTATTTGGTCATAACTTTTGATACCGGGCACCGGTTGTGAAAAAAATTATATTCCCACGTAGCTAATCAGCTTTTCTACCTCCAAAAAAAGTTTCAAAAAATCAGGAGAAAATTGCAGCCCGTAGGTACCTGCCCAAAAACGCATTTGTCCCCCGAAGGGACAATGGGCTTTTAGGGGTTAATTTGGTGTAAGCCGGACCTCATAAGAATATGTTGTAAAATGTGATATATGGATTGTATTCATATGGTTATACCTACCATTCAACTAATCAATGTCTTATAATAATAATTGAAACCAAAAATTGAATGTTCCTTCTAAAATTTAGTATAGGATTGAATATGTATAGTTTCTACAAGTTCAAAACATTGAAGTTTTAATTATTGTGAGTATTAGGGATTTTATTTTATTTACATGTTCAAATTGTTTTTAATGGTCATTTTTTAAGCTGAAAAAGGTTACTTTTTGAGGTTAATTGCTTAAGGACTAGGGGGTTGTTCAAATTTTCAAATTTGTGAAAATATGTTTTAAAATGAAAATTAGAAGAAAAATTAATGATGACACTCAAACAATAATTCTATCTAAAAATGCCACATTTAACTACTTTTGGACTTTCACGTGAATTATGGACAAAACATTCAAAAATCTCCGGATAATAATATCTGGAGATCTCTAGATGTTTGTATAGATCTTCAAATGTTTTGTATTGATCTCGCAATGTTTTACATAGATCTCCTGATGTTTCGCATTATCTCCAAATGACCATTTTTTTCTATTATTAATTATGGACCCTTTAAAAGTCCAAAAGTAGTTAAATGCGGCATAAAATATGATTTATAGATCATATCCATATAGTTTAATCAACTAGTACACAAACCGATATTTTTCAATATAATTTAAAGCTAGAAATTAGAAATTTGTTCAAGTACTAATTTTAGATTGAATATTTGTGGTTTTCACAATAATTTTTTACCTTGAAGTTTAAAACGTGAAATTGTAATCATAGTAATTTTAGAAGATTTTTATTTTTTTTATTTATTGAATTCATTTTTGAAGGATCATTTTTTGAATTGAAAAGCCTATTTTTTAAGGCAAAACCTACTTCTACCTATTGAATAATAGGATATTTTCAAAGCAAAGTTTTTAGAATCTATACCATGCAAATGTTATAGAACCAATACACAAATGTTTTTAAATTAATTTTAAACATTAGATGACAAAAAAGGCATTTTTGCATGCTTAGAATGTATTTGCATTCATCCGTTGTTCAAAATTCAAATGCCTAGTCTTTTAAGGGTTAAACACATTTGACCCCTTTGAACTACAAACTATTTGAAAAGAAAAGTTTAAAAAAAATCTATACCATGCAAATGTAAGAAAAACTAATCCAAGAATCTACAAACATTTAGACTGATGGATGGAAAACACAAAATCTATGTGTTTGGAACATGTTTGCATTCTTTTGTTGTTCAAAATTCAAACGGTGGTTGGTCTTAAGGGTCTATCAATAAGCAATTAAATTGTTGCACCTTCAGTTGCACTCTATTAGAAACCTAAATCACTGCGTACGTAAAAGTATGTTCACACTTGGTATTGGAGGTGTTGTTTTCAATTTGAATCCGGTCCAAAACTAGGTCTAAATTCGTTTTGAAGATCCTAAGTAACAACACTCTTTAACACCAAGTGTGAACATACCTTACCTTAAGTTAGCACATCCTTCTCAAAAAGCTGAAAGGAAATATGAATAAGATTATTTCCAAATCAAGAATACCAGTAGTACACGAGATTCTTTCTTCTCTTCATGCTTTTTTGAAGAAAAAAAATAGCAATAGAATTTTGGCATTTAGTCTATTTTACGATCATTGTATTTTTCACCCAAATTGTACTTGTTTGTCTACGGTTTTTCCAATGGCAGAAGTACAGTAATCATACACAAAAAAAAAGCATCATACAACAGGTTTTGCCTGAGGGTTCTTATTAAGTTAACACACATGATACGAGCTGTTACAAGTGTGCGATAATATTTCTAATTGGGTTGTAAGCTGTAACCTCAAAATTGAAAGGGCCGGACTGTCTGAGTGACCGAGGACATGAGCATAAGTGGTACTTTGCTCTCCCATTGAATGATGTCTTCCAGTTACAACTGTTGTTTTAATATTTAGTTAGTGTCACCATACGGCATGTGAAATGGAAAAAAAACTTATGAAAATGATACTGGACACACATATTGGAATGTGTGGAAAGTTTGATTATAAATGATGAAATACAGTAACATTATAACCCCTTAGCGGCAGAGTCCTTTCTTGATTTTTGGCAATTTTTGGCTTCAATCTATGGCTTTATAAATGTATATTGTTTAATTGAATTTCATCAAATTTGTCATATAGAAGGCTTTGTGTTTTTTTTAGCAGCCGAGCATTAATTAGGATGAATGAGTTGTTGTGTGGTCAAAAATGCTTCCGAAACCTCTTTGTACATTGTTCTAACGGGTTCATGTTTTCGTACATTCACATACCATGTGGTAATGGTCTAGGTTGTGGGTTGTGCAATTTTGGGTGGAGAAGGTTGAACTTTGAGGGTGCACTCCACCCCCCTATAATAACTTTGTCTCCAAGGACACATGGGCTTTTAACCCTTGGAGGTCCCCTAAGGAGCACCGTAAAGGCCCTTTACACTTTGTCTCAAGCCCCAACTTTTTGAGCCGAAGTTTCAACTTTCTAAGTCCCATTTCAAGGCTAAATCTCAACTTTCTTAGGTTGTAAGAGGTGAATAAAATATAATAAATGCAAGACTGGGGATAGATAACATGAAGGTCAAAGTCCTAACTTTTAGTCCCAACTTGTTTTTTGCATAGTCTTCCTTCCATGCCAAAATGATCTTCTAGTTGTTTAAGATTTGATCATTTTTCATCTTGAAAATTTAGTGAATGGATATCAATTTCCTTGAAATACTTAGAAATGGATTGAAATAACATAATTTAAGCCTTAATCCCAAATATTTTGTTCAATTGGAGGATCATTTGGGGATTGAGGATAAATTGTATAGCAATTAATAATTGCTCCCCAAATGGGGCAACACTAATAGAAAGGATGGATCTTAGTAGCAAGGAATAGTGCCAAAGCATGGTGCTTAAGGCCTATGTTGGCATTAGCTTGGTGCCAAAGGTGAGCCTTGGGCATCATGCTCTTGCAATATTCTTTGGTGCTCCAAGACCATAATTCTACTACCGCAAATAGTCAAAAAACATTTTGAGGGCACTTTTAGCATCAAATTTGTATTGAACAAATTTTAGAGAAAATTCCAAATCATTAGAATGCCTTATGTGGTCTTTTTTTCCTCATTTGTACTAAAAACATTGTTGGGACTTGGAGTCCAAGTTTAAATTTGATCTTCACTATCTCCAATTTGGCTTGCAAGTCCTACTTTCTCTGCACAAAAACATCCAAAAACTGTTTCTATGTAGATTTTTTGGAATGATGCAGGACTTAAGACTTGGGACATAGTGTAAAGTGGCCCTGGGTATTTGTGGCATCTAAAGTTCTATTAAATTTCCATCATGTTTATGAACTTAAAGGTTAATTGCTCAATTTCTAAAGAATTTTTCTAGCTAAAATATTTTTGCTTATATATTTGGATTCTCTATTTTACATCTTGATATTATTGTATATAAGTTCAACTTCACACTATAGCTAGCTCTTGCTATCTATATCTATATCCATAGCTAGTTGAACTATCCCAAATGGACTCTAGGATTTGGATACAATTAGACCACATGGAAACTATACAAAGTGCGTAAGAGTATAAGTTGAAAAATGTACCAAAGCTTTTAATCTCTCAATATAAAAATAGATATTTAAAAAATATCTATGATTCACCTTTATAAATCTAATTGAACATTCACCTTTATTATGCCAAACCAAAATATATTAAAAAATATGTTTTGCATTTGTTTTCTAAAATTTACCATTGCAAGTTGTAACAATATATTTTATTAACCAAATTTTAATAATAAATAATTTAAGATTTTATTAAAAATTCAATACAAATAACATTATATGTTTACTAATGTGCAAAAAATTAGGCTCTAATTATATATGTAACAAGCAATTTTTCTCAAAATAATTTTGTTTTGATGCTACAAAGATGATATATATTTTTCTTCTTTTATAGAATAGTGGGCTTGCAAGGTATTTCCTCATATATATATACACAATAAGAACTTGAGAGTCTATAACAGTCTAATGTCAATTTTTGATACACTATAAATAATACTTTGAATCAAATATCATGAGTTGTTCAAACAATGTCTAAATAATGCATGCTAAAAGATATTGAAATCCTCTATTATTTGCTACTAAGATCCCATCAAATAATTAATATTTAAAAAAAAAAGTATGTTCAATTACTATTTCTTTTATTACATTTACCTTAATTACTTGTATGGAAACAAAGGTGTACAAACTATGCATCAATTTATTTGAGTTTTAGACTTTCAAACTTCTCTAATTTTAAACTTTAAACTTTCCAAACTTTTCAAATGAGTCCTAAAGTAAGATTCAAGCTTATTATAAGGTAACAATGAAATTGATTTGATTTCTTAGCACTCAATAATTATTATGGATGCAATGCAATAATTCTCTTTCATTGCTTGTACAAGAATAATGCCACTTTAATGTGACTACTAATCTAGTACATTTCCTAGTGTCAAATTTGAATCTCATTTAAATTAATTTGTAAATTAGATTTTGTTTTATTTTGGAATAATGGGATTTTATTGCAAGAATTTGTTACAACACAAGTATTGAGTCACTTTAGTTTATAAATGTTTTAGTACAAAAAGTATCTTTATAAAGTTACATAAATCTTTTGCCTCAATTATACAACAAAAACATTTTTGTTTACTTGGGTGCTACACTTTGGAAATCATTCAATAGAATTCATCTCTATTATTGTACTTAGTGGTCAAGGTCATCACTCCCTATTTAATATTTAATTAAAGTTGACACACATGATTCAATAGATACTTAAAATGCAAAATTTTGTTTTTTTTATACCATTTTTTTGAAAAAATATTATCCCAACAATTTTGGCATGTATTTAAAAAAATAAGATGTGTCAACCGTGAACACAAGATACTATAGTTGTTGTCTTACAAATGCATTGAAAGTGATTTAACAAACTTGTTAATTGAAACAATATAATGGATACATTCAATATCTTAAAACCTCAATCAATGAACTTGAAGCCAAGTACCTTAGTTTATTTTTTTCAATTAATTTTTTAAAGTCCATGGAATCAAATATTATATTGAAATGATTATTTAGTATGACCCATTTTATTTCTTCCGTGCCCATACTATTATACATCACGGTAAAAAACTTAGACACTCTAATGATTCATCAAGTTTATTTGGCATTGATGTTAATTGTTGTTGAAGATATTATTTAACATCTTAATATTTAGGATGGTATAATATTATGAATAATGATATGTATTAATATTATATATTAAAATATTCAAAATAATAATAATATAAATATATTATAAAAGCGGACTATACTAAAAACTAGTTAACCAAATATTCACCCATACTAAATAATCATTTTAGTATAGTGTCAACTCAGATTGTCACCAAAAAATTTGGGATAATTAGCGCCAATATCAACTCCCATATCTACATTTGCATTTATACACATTCTTGTCCAAATTTATATCTATATTTGTACCAATATAAGACAAATACTTGCCCAGGCAGAGTGGCAGACCCTTCATTTTCATTTTGTTTTTTTGTCAATTGGTAGTTTGTGCTTTTTAATAGCTTGTGGTTGGTTTTGCTGAATGGACAATATTCCAATTATTTTAATTGAATCTTTGCACTATCTTAGTCAAACAATATATTGTGGAATCTATTCTTCGTTAAAATAGTCAAAAATCTATATAGAGGCATATTCTAATTCCTTTGGTAGGCAAAGGAAGGGATCAAAGGTGAAATATTAAGCTTAAAATGTTCAAATTCAATTTAATTTTTGGTATAAAGTAGTCATATCTTCCTCTTAATTTGATGTGTCATGTAACTTTGATCACAAACATCTTGAGCTCTAAATATATCATTTTTTTTAATTAGGAGGAAAATTCAAAATATTGAATGTTGAAAAAAATAATGAAAGTTATAGAAAATATGGATTTACCAATTTATAGTAGATGTTTTTCCAAAAAATTGTATTGACAATTTTGAAGCATCATAAATTTTCAAAGCATTACATCTTTACAATTTATAAAACTTTACAATGACAATGAAGTGATGTTATTGTCTTGAAGTTTCTTCTTCAAATAATTATTCGTGATATTTCATCTATTAATACAACAACCTATGACTTTTTCTATTCATCTTTTAATATAGCCACAAATGATTTGCATTGGTACATTACCCCACTTAATAGTGACATCTACCTATATGTCATCCCATTCAGGTTTTACAACAGCCATGTAAAATATCCAAATGTGAATATATGATTTACTTTTGGAAGTGTAAAATTGGCAAAAATAAGATGTTTAGGTAACAATTTAGAAATGATTTAGTGAATGCACCATAATTTTGTACCTTTTAGGTGTTAAACATCAAAAGAGAATGTCCGTTTTAGATCCTTGACGTTGAAGCTATTCTATATTTTTTAAAGGACATTTTAGTAAAGTAAGCTTACCATTATTGATAGATTCCTTATTTATTTTTGAAATGATCTAGTAGCAATACGGACTCTAATATAGTGAGCATTTAAAAAACTCATATAAGAATTGCACCTTCTCAAAATAAAATCATTAATTTTCAGTTTATATCAATTTTTATTAAAATTGCCTTGAAATGAAGAAAATGCTATCAACACTCATTATATCATGAAGTTGTATAAGAAATAGGGGTACAAATTAGAGTAGTATGCTCAAATTTAAAGTATCCAAGCTAAATATATAACTTCTTTGTAAAAGCCGATAATAGTTGGAAGATTTTAATATTTAATACATAATTTTAATGTTTTTAAAATATAGAGTGAATTCTATCTATGAATACACCTTTCTATCTTCTTCAAAGCTTCCTAAATGATACAATTTAATACCCAATTTTGACCATATATTTGGGCACTTAGTAGGTAATAAGAACAAACTTCTATATAACAAGAAATTTAAAAAATACAAAAGAGAAAAAACAATTACTTACCTATCCAACTTTTTTGTGGATTGACCTTGTAAATAATGGTCGATCTTCATTAGTTTATTTCACCAATATCATAAAACATCTCTATCGGTAGTATTCCACATATACATTGGGAAAAATTGATATTCCTCCTTTTTAATGTTGCAAAGACCATTCCATTGATTAGATCACTTCTTCATTGTGTCCAAAATATCACATCACATCCTTTTTTTTAGTTTATTAATTTATTAATGTTCAAAAGATCACATCACTTCATTTTTTAGTGTTCAAAAAGTCATGAAAATTCATTTTTGATGTTCCAAATGTCACATCGCTTCTATTCTACTTATTTGTTCCCCCTAATCTCATTGAAGTGCACAACCATTGTTTTTAATTGCCAAGATATTGCAGACTCCACAAAACCAATTGGACATTCCTTTTCCTAACTCCTTAAAATCACGCCCATTTGAAGAGCCAACTTTATCCCGGATTGAGAACGAGGTCATACACAGGAAGCGACCCTGATACCCCACCCAACGGCAGTCTTGACACCCGGACGAGACCCGGAGGGTAACACAGCGCCATACAGCCCCGAAGAAGAGTTCAGACTGACTGAATTCCGAGCTTGCTTGCTTAAGCTTTCTGGCGGCTGCGTGCCCGCCTGCCTGCAGCGAGCCATTGCCATGATATCGTGAAGCCCGCATTCAAAGCATGCAACACCTCCCACTAGCTTAGTTACTCATAAGCCCTAGCCTCCAGCTGCTGCATGCCCCTGTCGCAGCAAACCCTGAACAGTCAGAGCTAGCAAGCGCGCGTCAAACCTTCACTCGCTTGGAACCGTTGGCATGTGACCAACAGCAGCTGCACTGCTGCAGCATCATCCATTGATGGTGCCTCATGAGTATACTCTCATCATTCGCTTCCAGCTTGTTCGGACATGTGATCATTCTCAATTTAATTTCCTGTTCTCTGCATTGACCGATCGAGGAAGAGCGAGACCCTTAAAGAAAAGTTTTCTTTGAAATAGTTTGAATGTACGTTCTGGTGTCGTCGCTGGATGTACTTTGGATGCTCTTCAGAAGAGAATAGAATGGAGGCGTAATTGAATGCGTGTCATTTGCGTTTTTTTAGGTTTGTGACGGAGTGGTTGGAAATTTGAAAATTCCAGGGGGTGGAGCTTGTTGTTAGAGAGAGTAGAAATTTTACTGGAGAGGGAGATTGAGGGGGATGCTGAGTTACCATGGAATGCATTACTTGCCGACACATGCGAAGAAGGACGCCTCACGTGTCGTACGAGGGAGTACTTGAGATGAGCCTCTGTTTTCTCGTGTTGGCCGTGTGGGGAGCTATGGCGAAGACTGGTGCAAGTTTTCTTGGTTTCTGAAAGATCACCCTGCATGTGTTACTCCTCTTTCTAACGGAGTTCATTAAAGAGCGGGCATGTACGCACGTAGGGGAGGTTTAAGGGCATATTTTATTTAGAGACAATCGCTGAGAGTCTCTGTCGGGCGTCAGATTTCAAGTACGTTAAGGACCAAGTGCTTGCTCATTTGCTTTGGTGTGAAATGGAGCGATCTACCTCGGACATGTCCGTGGCGCTGCACGCCGACTGTGTTTCTTGAAGAGTACGAAATATTGACCGGAGTACTGAAGAAAATCAACCGTTACAGTGCTAAAACCCCAAAGCTGGCCGCGACTGACATGAAGGTTCACTGGATTAGTAGTCCTCTTTGCAAAGCGCGACATTCATGCCGAGAGAGACAGGATTATCAGCGAGCTCTAGTATTTTTGAATTCTTGGAACGTTGACGATCACGTGCAAGAAGAATGCAGGCTCATTACTTACGCGAGCTACTGAGGTGCAAGTATATATACACCCAAACACAGGCGAAATTCAGCCTGCATTGTTCATCTTCTAGGGTTGTAAGTTTCGATTGCTTGGGCCCTTTTATGCGGCTTGCTACATTGCCAACCCGTTCAAATTGAGGAGTTGCATTGATTGAGTTGCCATTTTATTCCCTCTTGTTAGTTCGGGCGATATCAGAATTATTAGTATATTTTTCAGAGAATACAATTTATCACTCCTACTAGTTTCGACGATTAGTGCTGTCTGACAGCGAGTTTGCAAGTTTTGCTGATTAGATTGCAGTCGATAGGAGAAGCGTTTGAAATGCATGTCCAAAACATTCGAATCCGCGCGCTTGATTCGTACTCTGGCGCTTCCTCCGAACTAATCAGGCACTTTGTCCACGTGCACTGTGAGTGAAACCTCATAGCACTATTAGCAATTGTAACTGATAGCACGACTTCAAGAATTGCAATGTGCCTGGGAGTCTTTATTAAATCTGCTGAATTTGTTGCAGGTGCAGATGCAAGGGAGCTTGTTGGTGGTGTGGATGGAAACAGCGACAGACCATTGCTGAGGGAGTGAGAGGGGTTCGTAGCTCAGCCCGTTGGCCGGAAGGAACTGAATATATTGCTTATCATTCGCTTGCTTTCTACATTGTTCAGTCATGAGTATCTTCACCCTACTTCTGCTTGGGTTGCTGCAAGTAGTAGCCTTGAATAATATTTTCTGTCCCGCTCTGGCCTTGAATTCTGAGGGCACAGCATTGTTGGCTCTTAAGAACGGGCTCAAGTGGCAAGGTGCTGATCCTCTTTCGAATTGGCTTGCCGTGGACAAAGACCCATGTATGTGGACTGGAATTACTTGCAACAATGTTTCCCAAGTCACGATGGTCGCTCTTCGTCATGGTCTTCAGGGACCGATTGCTCAGGAGCTTTTCACATTGGTCCAGTTGGAAGTGCTTGACCTCAGCAGTAATGGACTCTCTGGAGCTCTTCCCTCTCAGATTGGTAACTTGACCAGTCTTCAATACCTGGATTTGAGTGCGAACCAACTGTCTGGAGCGATCCCGTTAGTTTTCTACAACCTTTCGAAGCTACTGAACGTTGATGTTAGCAACAACGCATTTTCCGGGATGCTTCCCAGAGAGATTGGGCGATTGACTAATGTGCAGTCACTTGTCCTCAGTTTCAACTCCTTCTCAGGGTCTATTGCCAGAGAGATAGGCAATCTTGTGAACCTGAAACGGTTGGACCTCAGTTTCAACTCTTTCAACGGGCCGATTCCTTCTCAGCTGGGTACATTGGTCAACATGGAGGATTTGCGTTTGAATGGCAATGGTCTGTCTGGCAAGCTACCCACATTTCATACCATGTCCAGCCTCAGTACTATTGATGCAAGTGGCAACCAATTAACTGGAGATCTCTCTCCCTTGTTGGCCGCCATGAAGGGAGTCAAACGCTTAGATTTGAGCAACAACTCTCTTTCTGGGGAGATTCCTAACAAGCTGTGGACTTTGGCATCCCTGGAGGAACTGGTGCTTGGAAGTAACCATGATTTGATAGGCACCATCCCTAAAGAGATCTTTAACCTTGTGAACTTGACCACACTGTCCCTCCGAGAATTGCGACTTTCAGGACTTATTCCAGAGGAAATCACTCAATGCACTAAACTCGTGAACCTTGATCTTGGTGGTAATCTCTTCACGGGTACTATTCCTGCTTCCATAGGAAACCTGAAGAATCTGGTAACCTTAAATCTTCCAAGTACGCATGTTAATGGCTCTATCCCTTCTTCTCTTGGCCAGTGCGTCAACCTTCAGGTCAGTATGCTTACCAAGTTCATGATATGGCCAGTGGAACTAACTGAAAGCTTAAAGGAAATTTTGCTTGTGTGATCAAATGTAGATGTCACAAAGGTGCACTATTCTTGAAATCGAAGCTGTGAAATCGGAAGCAATTCAATTTGTTTCTTCTTTTCCATCGCAATTATTATGTAACAAGAAACTGAAACAAGGCACAGCAGGGGTCGGTAGCGGTTCCGTGCTGCACTGATGTATTTGTTGGTTTAAGTCTTCACTAATTTAATCTTCCATTGCAAGAGCTGATGGAGACCTTGAGTCATTGTCAATCTGGAGGGCTGAAGATTGACAATGCTCATTCCTGCAGGTACTAAACCTTGCATTCAACACCCTTGAGGGTCCGATTCCTGATGAGCTGGCCACCTTGACAAATTTAGTTTCCATTTCTCTTGACAAAAATGAGCTGACAGGACCAGTGCCAACATGGATTGGCAAGCTGCAAAATCTTTCGAGTCTTACCCTTTCCGTGAACCAGCTCAGTGGCGTCATTCCACCGGAAATAGGGAACTGTTTGAGCCTGAGGACTTTGGGGCTTGAAGATAATCGGATCACCGGATCCATCCCACCTGAGATTTGCAACGCGGTTAATCTTGAAGTTGTCACTCTCGGGGGCAACATGCTGACGGGCAATATCATTGATACCTTTCGACGCTGTACAACCCTCACACAGATAGACCTCACTTCCAACCGGTTGTCTGGTCCACTTCCTTCGTACCTTGATAATCTTCCTGGATTGGTTATGTTTGCAATAGGAGCGAATCAATTTTCGGGAGCCATACCAGATTCTTTGTGGAGCTCAGGAACCTTGCTTGAACTGCAACTGGGGAGTAATAATCTTAATGGAGGTTTGTCACCATTTATCGGCAAGAGTTCATTATTGCAATATCTGGTCTTGGACAATAACCAGTTTGAAGGCCCTATCCCTGCGGAGATAGGAAATCTGACGAATCTCTCTTTCTTTTCTGCACAAGGCAACAACTTCAGTGGGGCAATCCCGGCTGGGCTTTGCAACTGTGTGCAATTGACCACCCTGAACCTTGGAAACAATTCCCTCACAGGACGAATCCCCTCCCAGATAGGGGCACTCGTCAACCTAGAGTACTTGGGACTTTCTCATAACCTTCTTACAGGCCAAATCCCTATTGAAATGTGCACTGATTTCCAGGTGGTCCCTATTCCTACTTCAAGTTTTCTGCAGCATCACGGAAAGTTGGATCTCTCTTGGAACGATCTTAGCGGTCAGATTCCTCCTCAACTTGGTGACTGTGCGGTACTGGTTGACCTCATTCTGGCTGGAAACCACTTCACAGGTTCTCTGCCCCGTGAGCTCGCCAAGCTTTCAAATTTAACATCATTCGATGTTTCATGTAATAATTTGACTGGCACCATCCCAAATGAATTTGGCGAGTCACGTAAGCTTCAAGGTCTCAACCTGGCCTACAATCACCTGACGGGGACCATACCCTTGACGTTCGGATACATTAGCAGCCTGGTGAAGCTTAACCTTACAGGAAATCAATTGACAGGATCGTTGCCTCCTGGTATTGGAAACCTGATTCAACTTTCTCACTTGGATGTCAGTAACAACCGCCTATTTGGTGAAGTTCCAAACTCCATGGCTAGTATGGTTTCCATGGTTGATTTGGACTTGGGTGGTAATCGGTTCAATGGAAGCATCACCGGTGTCTTGTCCGAAAGCGTCATGTGGCATCAGTTTCAAGCTCTTAATGTGAGAAACAATCTATTCACCGGTGGTATCCCCTCTTCTGTCGGCAACTTCACTGAGCTATCATTTCTGGATCTTAGCAACAATCACTTCTCTGGCAGAATTCCTAGTGAATTCGGGAGCCTCAAGAAGCTTGAGCACGTTGACCTTTCGAACAATGACCTGCAAGGCGAATTTCCTGCGAGTTTGTGTGACTTCAAGTCTCTTTTGTTCCTCAACATATCCAGCAACAGGATTTCTGGGCGCATTCCCAACAGTGGAATTTGCCAGAGACTCAATCCATCCTCAATTCTTGGGAATACAAGGCTTTGCGGGGAGGTAGTGAGAAGATGGTGTGCACCTACATCCGAAGGTGCTGGCAGAAATATCAGTAGGGGAGAGATCTTGGGCATTGTAGTTGGATGCACAATTATCGTTCTAAGTTTCGCCTGTTTCGTGCTGAGGTGTTGCTGGTCAAGACGACGGCGACGACGTAATGGAGTACCGAGGGATGCTGAGAAGGTAAAGTTGAATATGATTTCAGATGCTGATACTTGTACGACCATGAGCAAATTCAAAGAGCCCCTGAGCATCAACATTGCGATGTTTGAGAGGCCTTTGATGGCGCGTCTCACGCTGGCTGACATACTACATGCCACTAATAACTTTTGCAAAACGAAGATCATAGGAGATGGCGGTTTTGGTACCGTATACAAGGCAGTTCTATCTGATGGAAGAGTAGTGGCCATAAAGAAACTGGGAGCTTCTACCACCCAAGGGGACCGAGAGTTCTTGGCAGAGATGGAAACCTTGGGAAAAGTGAAGCACCAAAACCTGGTTCCTCTCTTAGGATACTGCTCCTTTGCTGAGGAAAAGTTGCTAGTATACGATTACATGGTGAATGGAAGCTTAGATATCTGGCTACGGAATAGAGCTGACGCACTGGAGGTTTTGGACTGGAGCAAACGCTTTAAGATTGCAATGGGGGCGGCAAGGGGAATTGCATTCCTGCATCATGGATTCATTCCTCATATTATTCACAGAGACATCAAAGCAAGCAACATATTGCTGGATGAGGATTTTGAGCCCAAGGTTGCGGATTTTGGACTGGCGAGATTGATCAGCGCTTACGAAACGCATGTGAGCACTGCTATTGCCGGTACCTTCGGATACATTCCCCCAGAATATGGGCACTGCTGGAGGGCCACAACTCGTGGTGATGTGTACAGTTATGGGGTGATCCTCTTGGAGCTTCTGACAGGCAAGGAGCCAACTGGCAAAGAATTTGATAATATGCAGGGCGGAAATCTCGTTGGGTGTGTACGACAGATGATCAAGGAGGGCAATGGTCCCGAGGCTCTAGATCCTGTTTTGGCCACTGGGCCTTCGAAAAATGCCATGCTATCGGTGCTGCTTATCGCCAACATGTGTACAGCTGAGGATCACGTTCGAAGACCGACAATGCAGCAGGTGGTACAGATGCTCAAGGATGTTGAATCGAGGTCCCAGTTTTCAACCTCGAGCAATTTGTAAATTTTGTGAGGTAAGTTTAGATTCAAAACCGTCAAGGCTATCTTTTTTCAAGGGTTGACTATTAATCCTTAAGAGAGACAGTGTCCATTTTAAATCTCAATAATTTTTTCGAAGACAGTTTCAACATTCCAAGTTTGATTCCAAGCGTGCGCGCAGCAAACGTACGTCATCCAGCAATATCGGTTTTACCATTGCATGGAGAAGGACTCAATCGTGTTTGACATAAAGACGTCCAGTTACCATGCCTTCGAAATAGTGGAGCCATGTCTCCCTTTTCTGCCTCTCACTTCGTGGATTGCTTTGCAGGAACAACGTCTGACTCTCGGTTGCTCGGTGTTTGTGTCATTTGTAAGCGGGAGACTCTGAAGTCAATATTGTAGAAAAATCTGAAATGAACGGACGAAACATCAACATATATGCCCGACTATGGTAAGTACTTGTGGACACATATAGAAGTGCTGTATGTTCTTAGTGATACACTAATCCGCATCATTTATTTTAGCCACTTCCTCTCCATCGTTGACACGATTAGGAGATGATGAGCATTTGTTTTGCAGAATCAACTTCTGGATGAATTTTGAGGGCAGAGCGACTCAAGAGTGTTCTTTCTAACCCGTTAGCCAAGTATGCCGTCTAGACAATGTAAGGTTATTTGTACTAGCTTCAACTGTAGCCACTCTGGAGGGAGATCCCCAATTCCCCATGCGTGTACTAACTTTGACAAGTGTATGGTATAACTGGAGAGAATGCGCTGTGATTCTTCTGTTGAGCAAAATACCATCTTTTCTCCAGTACCTGCGTTAACAACTTTGGGTAATGTCAATGCTCTTCCATGTTCAGGTGTGCGCAATGGGAAGCTTGTGCTTCTGTAAGGACGAGGATAGCATTTAAGGCTCTCATATGCCGCAGAAATGGATTCAAGGTTCACGTGATTGAAGTTCAGCCATCACGATTAGTTTATCTATGTCTGGCAAGTGAATGAGTATAGTCAGCTGATTTCGTTGAGGTAACTGCGAATTTGTACATTAATGACTCTTTTCTTTTTAGATTGAACACTTGTTTTCCAATCCCTGGTCCAACAAATCGACCTTAACCGGAAGTAATTACACTGTTACTGCTTATGTTTTGGTCCTAAACTATACCTGTTTAATACAATTGGAAACATACTGTATTGAGCCTGGAAGATTATTGGTTTAGCTTGAGTCTATCACGCTCATTTAGCATTTAATTATGCCGGGGGCTTCGTGCATCTGTTTTGGCGACCACTTTGTAATTCTTGGTTTCTGCCTTGGAAACAGTAGAATGAGTCGAGCATTTATTGATTCTTCTTACCATACTTTGATTGCATCACAATTTTATGGGCAAGATTCCAACAGACTCAACCCTTTAGGTGTCGGGCATGTTTTTCCGGGAAAGAAAATATTGTGTGAATCACTTGCAAATTCCCCGCCCCCCCCCCCCCCTCATAACTGATGGTCAAATATGACATACTAATCAAAGAGAATGGGATCAGGCTTTTGTGGTACAAAAATGACTGATACACCACATGAAATGCAAAAGTTTTATAGTAGAATCACTGCATAAAAAACCCATGTTTGACATGATTGGCCTTGCCAAACATTAAATAACCATGTATCTAGGAACATCTTTCATGTATAAAACCTAATAACTTCCACATGCAGTTTAATTTTCAAGACCAGATTTCTTGATGACATTTTGTATACAAAGAATTAGTGAGCCCACTTGCAAACTAACTCCAAATTTTGATGAATTTTCAACCAATTATGTTTAGTTATAGACACTTCCAAAACCATTTTTGAGTGTCATGGGATCTCACTTGAAAGTGCACGAAAGACAAAAAAAAATGTTTGATGAATTACTTTCAACAATATTAATAAAATAATGACATATTCATCTGGTCAAAAGATAGTTCTATAGTTCATCATCATAGTGATAGGCCCATTGTTTTAGGGTTAAGATAGGGACATCTAGAATTGTCACCTTTAGTGTTGAGTAAAATATTTATTTTAATACTATGTTCAAAATCTATATCGAAAAATTATCTTAACCCCTAAAGTTCTTTCATGTTTAGAAGCCCAAAATCGCTTCAAAATACTCGTCCGTAAAGCAAAGCTAAAATCTTTATTTACATTTATTTTTTAACAAATCCAACCGTAGGATCCTTTGGTTAATTTTTTCAAGTAAAGCATTTCAATATTTTTGAGTGAATATCCCCACCAATTTCAAGCTCAATGTATAAACTTCAAAATGTAGGCTTTTCTAGCCCTTCTCAAAGGTAAATTTTTCTTTCAACATTTTTAGAAAAAAAATTATTTGCTATAGTTTATGCATTTTAGTCAATATGTTGAATAAATAAATTGAGAATATATATGCAAACATTTAACCAAAAAATCTTTATATTCCTCTTTTTAAAAAATTATAAAGTAGAAGGTATTATTGAATGAAAGAAAGCCTCTAATAACTTTTACACAAAATCAAGAATTGTTAATTCCAAAGATGAGACTGCTCTTGGAAACAAAAGGTATTTGCCTTTATTTTTGTTTTCATTAAAAAAAAATTCAAAATTGAGTGCAAAGGACAACTTTATATTTTTTTTTCTACTTTCATTGCCCCCCAAAATAAAACTCCTTATAGCTTTCACCTCATTATTTGGAATTGAACTGTTCAAATGTTTTTCAATAGATATCAATATAGACAATTCAAAAATAATAATTAATCTTTTTTAAGAATATATATTTTTCTACTAGTTTGACATTGAATTGAAAAGTCCTTCTAACTTTTGCAATATTTATTAGAATGATGTGCAACAAAGTTTCACATGCAGATTAGAATGATTAGCATCTATTTTAAATATTTCATGCCAAAATTGAAAAATATGAAGTCAATAGAGTGTGCCTGAGTTCTAAAAAAATCCAAAGTGGACTCCTTAGTCTTTTAGGAATTAAGCAAACATTTGAACAAAGTGGAGGTAATTATTTACTTGTTGCTTATGATTTTAGGTGTCCAATTTTGGATGTCCCTTCACTTTAATCATAATTTTTTTTGTTTTAATGTTTAATCTTGCAAGACCTTAGAGCTACAAAATAGCTTATAAATGATTTTCAACTTGCAAAATGTAATGGAAAACTATATTGTTCCATCCTTTTCTTGAGAATTTCTCACTATGTCTATGGTATTGAAAACTTCCTCTTTGAGGCCTTGTTAATTTCTAAATAAGGTTCTTGTAAAAATTGATCTATAATTTATACTTTCTTCCTTTTGATCTCATTTTTAGGCATCCGCAAAATAGTCTCTCTTGACTTTGAGTTCAACTACACTAATTTGCCCTATTCACAAGGGTACAAAACAAATCTCAATACAAATTATTATCACACACTAATGGGATACACAAATATCCTAAAACAAAGCTTACCAATTACACCCCCCCCTTTTTTTTTTCTTTTTTTCAATTTGAAGATTCCAATACATAAACCTCACGTTTTAAGCATAGGATGATACAAAACTTTGATATTCCTTGTAGTGTTCTTCACATAGAAGAAGTTCTCAAATTTAGATTAGCCCTTAAACGTCAAGGAGGACGTTTGGCATCCGATGGATGACATGAAATCATTGTAGTGGGAGAAAAGTGCAATTATTCATCCTCAAAATTTTGTTGTGAAAAGTGGAGATCTTCTACAATTCTTTGACTTCCAATGACTGCTTTTGCTATTCCTTAGGCCAATGATTCACACGGTAATGAAAAGGGGTGATTTCCAAGGTCACCCCTTTGTCCTTTAAGGATTAAAGGTCTTGAAGTATGATATTTCATCCATATGCTACAGAATGCAGCTACAGAATTCATCCACAATCATGGATGTAAATAACGTGATCATTCCGTGCCACTTGTGCACTAAATAATAAAAGCCCTTTGGGCCAGAAATCAAACAGCTTGGTTCCAAGAAAATGGTTCCAAGAAGTGAAGGACGGCGTTTAACGGCCTGAGTGGGACCAAGTGTAACCGTCACCACAACGAAGTTTCAGAGACACAGAAGACGACTGAGCTTCTTCACGACTTCTGCACAAAAGAGAGCTTCAGCTGTATTGGTATTTCCTTTTCTTTTGCCCTTTCGGCTTTGATGTGATTTTGTACGTGCAGCTTGATTCTTCTTAATTCTTCGATTAGAATCAGTGGTTCCAAATGCGATTTTCACAACTAGCTCAAGTTGCTGGAAACCTTGTTAAATATCAAAGATAACGTTCACTGTAGTTCACATTTCCAGTAGCAAAACATATAGTTTTGGTAGAAGTTTAGCCACATTTGTGAACACTGATGATAATTCGTGTACCCATGTAGGTAACTTACAAGCTGAACTCGTCGATTCTATATATCTGCCTGTTAATTGCGGTGCTCTTAGTTAGCTTCAGTGTAAGGAAATGTAAAGAATGTATTGATTTCATTTCAATTGGTGATTCTGGAGGCTTTGCGTTGATAGAAAAAGCATGATTTTATCAGTTGGGTGGAGTGTAGCTTGGCAGCTGCTGCTCTCTTGAAGAAATACGTAATCGGTCTGTTTGTATTGCCCTCTTGATTTAACGATATGGACTAATCTTTGATGGCAGAGTGCCGGCCTGCAGTTGGAAAGATAAGTGAAGTAATTTCAGCAGCTAGCATGGATCAAGGAAGCAGATAGCAGCCAACAATTCTGAAGCATTTTAAACTGAATATATTCGATTTGTGGGCCTGTTTGACTGGTAAGTGGAATTTATTATTGACCTGTCTGTTTTGATCTTGAGCCAGTACCTGTTTTATTTCTTGAAACCTTATTTGGAGGTTTAACTAATGGATGCAATGCTTTTTGTCTTGTACAGTACAGTAATTGTTAGTGAATGCACACTCATTGATTAAGGGATAAGGCTTTTTTTATTGGATTTTTTTGGCTCCTAGCTTGCTGGATAATCAATCGCAGCCCGTGTAAACTGTTGTGGAAATATGTGAACACGGGGTTTTGTTTTAAGGCTACCTTGTATGGGCAAAAGTAATTCCTTTGTACCTAATTGCGACCTGTTTCTAAAAACGACCCCTACAGCTTCTTGCTTTAAACGTGCAATCTCTAATTGACAAGATTAGAGCTTAGGTTCACTTTGGTTACACCTACTTCCAACACTTCGATCCTGCATAGTTTGTTCATACGGTATCCAAAAAATGCTTGCTAAGAAGATGTTGAATCCCTCTTTGACTCCCAACAAGCCCCAACGAACCACAATCAAACACTTCTTCACATGGTTTAAGGTGCAGTTACCCCAGTCTGGGGTTGTAGTGGAAGATTGGCGACAGTTCACAAAGCCTCTCTGAAATAAAGAACTCAAATAGTGCTTTCTTTTTTTCCTTTTGAAAAACAAATGGAAATTCAGTGCAAAAGAACTCAAATAGTGTAGTTCTCCGTGGAATAAAGTGTCTGCTCCGTCGTTTCCCCTCCCCGACAAAGAAATAAATAAAGAACTTACTCAGTATTTTGCGCAGGCAGGTATTAATTAAGCAGCTGCGAAGAGCTCTATTTTTTTGTCTTGCTTTTTGACGTCCCTTACTTCCCATAAACGTTGTTGTTGGGAAGTCAGACCGATCCTCTAGATTTCAAATATGAATCAAAGTGGATTTGATGACATGAAAGTTCAAACTCTCTCTTCCAAGTGAAAGAATTAACGCCTCCACTTCGAAGGAAGTTTTTTGAACTTATTTGTTGTTGGCTTTTGAACATGACCTTTTAATTTCGTGCTTGCTACAAAGACTTCAAAGTGACGGCTAAGCTACTTCTTTTCTCTTGTCAGTGGTGGGCAGGGAATTGAATTTTTGTAGAACTTGCCAACACAGGTCGAATCCGGTGACAGGAAGCCAAGATGGGGCGGGGCAAAAGAAAAGTGGACATTCATGACACTAATCCAATGACAATGAGAGCCCTGCTGATATTAGCCTTAACGGCAGTGTTGCCAGCAGCAGCCATGGCGACAGAGTACACCGTGGGAGATGCAACAGGCTGGGACTTTGCTCCCACCTCTTCTTACTACTCGGACTGGGCTTCTGGACTCAAGTTCCTTCCCGGGGATAAGCTCCGTACGTGCTTTTTTCTCTTCTTTTTGTTTTCCTTTTAATTTAAAATTTTTAAATTTTTAATTAAAAAGAAGAAGATGAGACTGTGTACATTTACAGAGAAGAAAAATAGTAATTTCAAGAGGGGTCGTACTGGTAATGCTTGAACTAATATTCGTCCTTCTTTTTAAGAATGTTAAAAGGTTGTAGCAGGAGCCCATTGCAGTCAAAATTACATTAATTGGTGTACATTTTTCAAAACTTAATGGATACCACTGATATAATTTCACTTGCAATGGGCTTGCTCGCATTTGGCCTGCAATGGGCTCGTTTACTTTAATTTATGGAGATGGTGAACAGATGTAGCTCATACATTTATACATTATTGGTTTCTAATTTGCTTAATCCATAAGTGTTTAACTTCAAGCTTAATTAGAATATTTACCTTGAAAATGCTTATTGCTTTCAAAACGTGTTTATGTAGGTCCAAAATATTGTGTATTAGGGTATAAATGCTTTTCTTTGTTAATACATTTTGTTACTTTCTTTGAAGTTTTGTAAATGGTCTATTTCAAACTCTTGTAGGCTTAGAAGTGGTCACTTTTGGCCATCTGGGCATTGGAGGCAATGATTAAGAGTTTGACAATTACTTCTTCTAGTCATTTAGTTTAATTTAGAAAACGTTTTGACTAGCTTATTGTTGTTGTGATAATGTGTGGCCAGTGTTCAAGTATTTGCCAAGTGCACACAACGTGCAAGAGGTGACAGAGGCAAACTATGCAGCATGCAATAGCGTGAGTCCCATCGCTGAATACGAAACCGGAAACGACATCGTTACGCTTCCAAAGCCGGGCACACACTACTACATTTGCGGGTTCTTAGGGCATTGTGACCAAGGTGGCATGAAATTAAAGGCCACAATCAATAGCTTGAAGGCAACGAATTCATCGTCACCATCTCCATCTCCAGCGAAAACTCCCCAATTACCATCCCCTATGACTAGCACTCTTCCACAACTCCCAGGTGGAGAGACACATCCCCATCTACCACATGGGCATGGCCATGGGGCCCCTAACCCTGCTCCTGCCCCGATGTCCATCCCGGGAGGGCATTCTCGTGCTGCCCCTTTTTCTGTGCCCTTGCGCCTCACCGGGTTATTGCTTATGTCTTGGGGCATTGCCACTATTTCCCTCTTTTGATATAGATGATGACTTGGTGGCTTTCTTACAAACTTTTGGTACTAGTAGACTTTTTGGAAGGTGGTCTTTGTTATTTGACTCTTGTAATAGGAAACTTATTTTATATTTAGACTTGGTTGGAGACTTGTGAGGCTTAACCTTTATTTAAGGTTCTTGAAGTCCATATTTTGGATGATGAACAAAGTGATTGGGATTTTGTTTCTTCTACATAACTTTTCATTCATCCCAATTGAAACATGAATCTATAAAAAGTCTCTCTTTTACAATTATTGCACATTGATGAAATTTGAGGTCCATAGTATGTTTGTACAAAAATAAGTAAAATTTATAAAAGGGTTTGCAATGGACAATATAGCGTTAATTGCGAGAGTTGTCATTTGACTTCTTTGGTTGCTTCACCTATCCAATCAAAACATACCACTATAGCAAAAGTCTTGTGCATTTAAATTATGTTAGGTGGATCTGCATTCACTAAGTTAATACCATTTGGTAGTAGGAGAGATTTCACTCATATGTCCAATCAAAACATGCCACTATGGCAAAAGTCTTGTGCATTTAAATCATGTTAGGTGGATCTGCACTCACTAAGTTAATACCATTTGGTAGTAGGAGAGATTTCACTCATATTTCTCTCACTGCCGGACCAATAAAATTTCTACTTCATACCCACCGTGTTGAAAATTTGCACAAGGCAAGCAATGAGCATTATCAGTGGCCTCTCCTTAACCAATCGAAACAGGCCACTATGGCAAAACTCTCCTCTGCCCTTCGTCGTTGAGACACAGCGCACATCCTGACAAACACCTGACAAACACGATTGTACGTGCACGCCGTGGCATACAGAAGACAAAACCTCCATAGCCGCATGACGTCAAACTTCGACTTCTCCATCGCCGCCCAACGTTTCCCCAACTAATAGACTCCATCGTAAGAGCTCCTCCAATGCCCAACGTGTTCATTATTTAGATAGGGGTTCAAATATGGCTGAAAGCATCCGAATTCTCCAGTACAAACATTACACAACTGAAATGTCACACATGAATAAGGCCACAATTCATGAACAGGAGACAACCAAAAGACATGAGCCAATGAAATTCAGCAATAATAATGTTATGTTTGATTGTCCTCATGTCGCATTTCAACTTAATTAGGTTATGTTACTGGTGCAAATAATCAGATCCTACAGATTCTTGGTTACTTCGATCGAGAGTATCCCCTTTAGTCACCTGCGGACAACACCACATCATCCCATTACCAACGTCAATTTCATTACTAAACTGGCATGCCGGACCCTCAAGCAAGGAAGGAAATCAAATGATTCAGGGAACCGGAAAGAAAATCCTTGCTTGAAAGGTGCACAACGCTGTGGTTGAGATGCAATTTGCATATTACTCTGCGGATCTATCGGCACAACAAGCTAATGTGAATGTCAAAATGCAGCTCGGAATGTCGCCAATTTTAATGAAATTGACGTTTCCCCCCACGATACCATACAGAACGTATCTGTCTCACAAATTGATCAAATCTTAGGAACCTGTGAAGAAAAGTCCTGAACAAACGAGAGTCTTACCTTACAAATCCGTAAAGAATCCTCCATTCGCCCTTCTGCCTATTCTCAAATTTGTCTCAAGGCAAGACAAACCTAAAACCCTCCGAAACTCAAATGCCAAAACTCTGATGGACGAAAGACGGATCTGTGCTTTGCAACCTTATATGCTGCTCGCCAACTCGCCATAAGGTAAGGTGGAGACACCCATACCCGATCATCTAAGCTGTTTTCAAGCACATGATGAGCAGTGTGAGGGGATGCATAATTTTCTCATGTAGAAGGATTGGAAATACGGAGACTGCAATTTTTCAGTAATTTTATTTCCAAAACTGAAATTATTGTGATTTTTGGGAGTCCAAATGTAGGCTGAACCCATAGTCAGTTTGTAGAGTTCTTCAATTCCACTTTTGAAGAACATACTACCTGTTCACTTCTGCATTGAAAAAGGCACATGCATGTGTGATGACATATTATCATTATCATCACACTTGACATTCGCAAAGCACTACACACAGATCTTTCAGTGGTCCTACCCTTAACCTCATTACAACCACAAATCACACCCTCCCCTGGCCCAAAATATTGGTGCCCTATTTGTCGGGTATGGGACCCTGGTTGGGTATAGGTGTCTCTACCTTAGGAGGCTGTTAAAGCAACCCTTTAAGAGCTGATTGCATTTTCAGGGAAGCTAAACTCCTTGAAACAATTTTTAGTAAATTTTACTACGAAGAAAAATGGAATTGACATCTAATCCAAGTCGTTTCATAATTTTTGGACCTTCGTGGAATTAGTTACAAAATTTTGAAGTTGAAACGCAATGATTTCTAAACGCGACCCCTTCCTGAAATGTACAATGTTGGTACATTGAAGAAAGTAAAATGTACCTCTGTGTTAGAGGTCGCTTTTAGAGACAGGTCGCTTCTATAGACCCCTACTTTAGTCCAACACACATCACCGAAGTCAAAATATTGCGCGCACACTAGTTCCTCCAGATTCTTCACCCATTTTGTGCTGGCATTTCAACTGAGATTCTCCGAACTTGCATCCCTCAGAAAACCGCAATCTCGATCCGGGTTTGTAATGTAAGGTCTCCATTGACCATACAGGTGAGCTTTGAACCTTTCACTACAACAATCTTGAAACTTGCACCATCTCAAAATTTTGCATATTTATTTTTGTATTAAACTACAAAACAATACCAAAAAAACAAATGTCATTAGATAAAGTTTTTTCACAATTTAGCACAATTCAAAGCTCACATGTATGGTCAATGGAGCCTCAAATGAACTTGTATGTACATGATTAATAGAGACTGCGGTACTTAAATCCTAATTTTTCAATTAGACACATTGTGGTCTCTAGATTATCTTTTCTTGGAAAATTAGGGGTTATCCTTATCCCAACAACTTTATACGCCTTTAGACTCGGAGGTCACTTTGTGTGGGGGTCGTATAGCACATGCGGCCATGCGTTTTATTTTTGGGAGTATTTTGATGACCATGAACAACTAAATGTTCCCTATTATTACCTAAATTCCTAATCCATGGTATTTTCTGCCTCCCTACAATTACTTAGAAGTTTAAAGGAGGGACAATTTTCATCGCCTTCATTTTATTATAAGAAAAGAAAGTAAAGTGAAAAAAAACAAATACAAAGATTGAAGACAAAAACACAACACATGAATTACAAATACAACATTCAATTAATACAATATGAAGCACTTAAACATACATTGTTGACTTCTTCTTGTTGTAAAGCATACAATACATGAGAGAATCCTTGAATCATAAACCAAAATAAGCAAAGAAGGGCCACAAAATATAGCAAAGACGAAAACAACCCACACATGAACTAGAAATTGGCACCATTCACATCCCAAAGAATGTGAACAATAAAATGACGCACTACAACCCCATTAATATGGCGATACACCATACCACATAAAACAACATGCAAGGAAGTAAGAAATGCACAAAGTCCAAAAAGGCAAAACTAAACTAGAAATGTTCAAGCATGTAACAATAATAACATCAAAGTATTAGAAGCTTGAAATGTATTTATAGCACAATTGTAAGTATATAAAGTAATAAATACATATTGGGGTAAATGGTTGCCTTAATCATATTGCATACACTACATGGAAATTTACCATATCAAAAATGCTCCAAGCTAAGAAGCAAAACCACATGCTAAACTTTCTCAAGCACGGATAGTAGGGGGCAACCACATGAATGATAAGTTGTGCCAATCTTCACCTTTTGCCACGAAAACCTCGTGAGGCTACCAACCACAATACAAAATGACACAGAGCTCCTTCGACTCTCCACCACCAAGATATGATAGAGGGATAGTATATAGATGATCCAAAAGTTGTATGGAAAGCTGCCACGATTTGGAGAAAAATCCCATGTTGCAATTGAAGTTGCCTTCCATGAATGCTCATTGTAAACCAACACACACAAAGTTTAGTTTGGAATTCAAACTTTAAACTCGAATCCTAAGGCAAACAACACCCCATACACCCTAAAGTTTCTACTAAACCTTATGAAGAAAATTCCTTATTATACACCTCACACCTGATAGTAAACCACAAATACTAGGTATAAGATGTTGACTATAAACAATAGCAATAAATTCTAAACCAAAATGTGTGAATTTAACAAGAGAAATTCATTGTAAACCCTAAACCTTCAAAGTGACGGCATATATAGATGCCACATTCATACCATTCTTTGGGAAACCCAAAGTGAAGCTGGTGATGCCGCAACGGAAAAAAAGATTCAAAGTATGTAAAGGAAGCTTCCAAAGTGAAGTTGGAAACAATATTTAAAGCATCCCAAGTGTTTGCAATGGTACAGAGGAGAGGACCAAACCCTAAACCTACACAAGAACAAAAAAAAATCCATTTCATGAAATTGTTATACAATTTTTCATCCAAACAAGCAAGTCAATAGTCCTACGAATTGATCCTGCCTATAATAATTTTGAATGACTCAATCACGACACTGATTGATTTTGTCTGACTATGGGGTATATCTTGCTATGGAGTTTTTTTTAATGTGTGCCATAATATAGGGAGGTATTAATTCATGGTGTTAAAAAATTAGAAAAAACTTTGAGGTAATATATTGAGTATAAATTAATGCGCACTCAGTTGTAAGCAAGATGTACATATAAATATACACACACATATGTATATATATATTGGATTGCAAATATGAATTCAGAATTTACAAAAATATTCATGCATGGAAAATAAAAAAATTCAGGGGTTTCCCAGGGGGGAACGAGCGAGGGGCGGTCAGTTCACCCCGCCCGGCCTTCAAAATCAAGGCAAACACATGATCATGAAGATGCCGACCTGCAAATAAATCTGCAAGCAAACGCCCAAAGTCAAATTACTGAACTGTCAGACCGTAAGAGACATGATCGAAAACAACCGAAGTGGCCGAGAAAACATGGATCCACAAGCACCTTCGTCTCCAGCTCGCATCAGCCTGGCGCTCTTCGCAACCCCCAAAATCTGAGTTGCTTCCCAGAATGATGAGATTTCTTCTCGTGGATGCCGTGATTCTCACAAGCAAGGAATGAAATTTCCAAAATCCAAAATCAGAAACCTATAAATTATTTAGCCCATTAATTAATTAGCTCCGAGCTACTTCGGTCCGGCAAGATGATGCTCTTGTAATACTTTCTATGGATTTCAGCTGACAGGTGGCACATATGGATATGGGTTGGGTCAAATATTCACAACAGATTCATGCTTTCGGATGAGAAAAAGCATGAGTCCACTTCCACTTAAGGTGTGCGCCACCTGTAACTAACCAAATAAGCAACTGTGGACATGATGTGGAGTTATAGTAAGGCGAAGGAAATATTTTCATAGGTGCAGAGATAGAAATGAGAGGGATTGTCAAAATTTGGTACTTTTATCGCTTGAATTGAAATTACTATGAATTTCAGAAGGCAAAAAGTGTTGTGGATCCATAGCCAATGTCTAGACTCTTCCAAAACCGCTCATTGAAGAGACTACACTGAATAGTGCAATTAGGTTTCCCCTCACTAATTTCTCGACATTCTACACTGAGTATATAAATATGCATTCTTACTATAGAAAGATGCAGTAAATTAGGAACCGTGTGTGTTGCATGGGTTGGTGCATTAGTTCATGGCCCAAGATTAGAAAGTCACATGCGCCTCCATGAAGACAAGCAGTGAGTCATGAAGTAACTTCTCTTGGTAAGGCAACCTAATTGTTAAGGCAACCCAATTTTACTAAGGTAGTCTGCTCTTAACCCTTGAACGACGGGCTCATAACTGTGAAAATCATCTGTTTTGACACCATGTGAATTGTTGGATTAAAATATTACAAAAGCTCTCATAGGAAGTCAAACTACTGTAGATGATCTTCTCTTTTCCCACAAAATTTGGAAGATGAATAGTTGTATTTCTGTCCTACACAAGAGATTCTCTTGTCATTCATCGGCCGGAGAACGTCCGCCTTGACATTTAAGGGTTAAAGCGACCACTTAAGCCTACCTAACTCATCATTGATAGCAATAGATATTTCAAGCAATATGTCACTCATCCCTAGATAGGGGTCGCATTTAGAACATGGTCGCTTTTAGGCAGACTACCTTTATTTGGTGTACTCCTCGTTCACGTTGGCACTTCAAACCAAGCTGATGTGTCATGAACAGAGTGAAGGGAGTCAAGAACTCATGTTCGGGAATTAGTCCCAACCTCTACTGCATCTCTACCACCCTGGTGACTGCCGATGGGGGGCTGGGTGGTCACACCTTACTGTTTGTAGGTCTCCACACGCAAAAAAAATATAACACTGTAGGATGGCTTCCCTTTCATTAACCCTTCAACGACAAGCTCATATCCATGGAAATCATCTATTTTGACACCGTGTGAATTGTTGGATTAAAATAATGCAAAAGCACTCATTGGAAGTCAAACTACTATAGATGCTCTTCCCTTTTCCCACAAAATTTGGAGGATGAATAGTTGCACTTCTGTCCTACACAGGAGATTCTCTTGTCAAAACGTCCGCCTCGACGTTTATGGGTTAAGCTCACGGCACTGCCTGCTGCTGGAGAGATGCATTGGACGTTACGTTAGGCCGCGGGGGAAATCTTTGACTTACTCAAGTAAGCAACTTGGAACTTCTAAACAAATTACAAATGACATAAAATTACATAATGACAGTGAGCATCTTGGAACTCTCGTAAGCAGTTTCCGTACACCCTTGTTTCCATGAACAGCTCTTTCTCAGTAAACTTCCCTGTCAACCCCAAATTTAGACGAAGAAGCTGGCGACCCAAATTCTCAATCCAGCTGAATTTTCTTGACTGCCTGCTTGAAACTTTAGACGATCATGCATCTCCTTGCTGGTGCTGATCTTAGATCCGCCATATATTCCAATCAGAGTTAACCAATACGATTGCCATTTATATATCATCTCGGCAAAATCATGCAGGCATACTCCCACTGAACTTTCTTCATTGCCTGCTAGCTTGAAACCTTAGCAGATCCTCTTCTCAGATTTCTTCATTGCCTTCATTGATCAATCGGAGCTAACTAACACGATTGTCGTTCATGATCTGAGTTGCAGGCATCTAAATTCTGTAGTACTGGAGAAGTGTGCACAATAGTTACGAGCAATTTGAGGTATACCCTTTCCCCTATACAAAGAAGCTACCCAAATTCTCACTCACCTGATTTTTCTCACTTGCCTGTCTGCTTGAAACTTTAGCTGATCAGATTCGATCTTAGATCCACCGTTACAATCGGCGCAAGCTAACAGGATTGCAATCCATGATCTCCATTGCAGGCGTCCTAAATTCTGTAGTGCTGGAAAAGCTTTAAGGATTGTTACAAGAAAGTTTTCAGAAATATATACCGGTGGTGATGGCGGCGACGCAGCGCGAGTATGAGTTTGTGCTGCTGCACGGGGGTTGTTACGGAGCGTGGGCGTGGTTCCCCGTGGAAGCTGAGCTTCGGAAGGCGGGCTACAAGGTGACGGCCATGGACATGGCGGGCGCGGGTGTGCACCCTGCCGACCCGGACGCCATCGCCACTTTTGACGAGTACCACCAACCTGCGCTAGAGTTCTTGGAATCCCTGCCAGCGAAGGATAAGGTACAGAAACCTCCACTCCACTGGAGCACCATCTAGCTGAAGCTGAGCCATTTCACAACTTTTGTACGTGATTCCTACATAATAGATGTTGGAAGGCGCGGAATTGATTTCAATTGGTTTCCGTAATAAAAAAGGAGATTCCCATACCATGATGCTAAGTTCACAGGTGAACACAGGTGAGCGAGTTATCATTGGTGGAGAGGAAGAAGGTTATAAAAAATGGAAGCTCTCTTACGAAACCAAAAATTATACTCTTGAAAATTCTTGACACAAGAATACAACTGTAGTTCATGTCCTAAAACCTTTGCAAGCCCTCGGGTTCTAGAGGTTGTCTAATCCTTACGCTTGTTGGTGGGCTTGTGGGTTCAATGGAAGCAGGTGGTGTTGGTTGGGCACAGCATGGCAGGGTTCGCCTTGGCGCAACTCATGGAGAGGTTTCCTGACAAAATTAGTTTGGCGGTCTTCGTAGCAGGAGTGTTGTCTGCAAGTGGAGTTCCCCTGACAGCCGACACCGGTCTTTATCAAATTGTATGTCAGTCTTATAAACCTTCAAACCGAGAATGCCTGACCTTTTTAATTGTGTATGAAACTGGTTGCAACTTAGGGTGATCTCACGATTGCGCCCATTATATCAATTCATGCAATTGAGTTAACCTAGTAAAACTAACCTGAACTATTCTGACCTGCAGATGACGGATGATACGGCACCGAGTTCCAAGGTACTTGCGTTTCACTTCAAAAACGGAGTTGAGAATCCCCCAACGTCCTTCTATTACCCCGCTTCCGCATTGAAACATATCTTTTTCAACGACTTCGATTCAGAGGTATCACATCTTAACACGCTAATCCAATTACGGTCATGAAGGACATTTCCATTCAATTGACTGATTTCAGTTTACATGGCATTGCTTTTACAATTGTGCTAAACTGAAATCAACGCCACTTCCTGGTTATCAAAGAAAAAATGCTTAATTGTGAATCTCATTTTGACAGTCGGAAACTAGTCACATGAATAGAAATTTACCTGAAGTCATGCTCTTGGTAACTGACAAATCCAGCTGAATTCAACGTGTGCAGGAAATCGTTGTGTTGGCGTCAAAGCTGGTGAGACCCTACCCATACCAAATGCTGGCAACGTCAATTACATACACAAAGGAAAGGTATGGGCAGGTACCGTCAGTTTATATCAAGTACTCGAACGATCACACCTTCACGCCTAAAGCCCAAGAGTACGTCGCCAGTCGTTATGGACCGTTCAAAGAGGTTCTTGAGCTTGAGGGTGGCCACTTCAACTTCCTGCAACGACCTGGTGAGTTCACCAAGTTGCTCGTGAGCCTTGCTCAGAAACATAGCGTGTACTGATCAGAACTCGGCTGCTCCTCAATTAGCTTGTTGGTTTTCCTGGAGAAACTGCGACACTGCTGTAGTGATCGCAGCCCCAAGGGAACCTTTTCTAGGACATTCTTAATGAGCTTTCACTCTACAGTAATTGGTTTCTGATCTATGAAGCTGCCCCAGAGTCCACTTACACGTAGAACTCACTTTTAGGTGACAGGCTCAGGACTCAAAAAACTCCTGTCCCACGTGTTCAGGACATGACATGTTCAAGCTGTTATAAACGAGGGGGGGGAATAAACCAGATTGTGATACTACCGTAGTAATGTTATTTGGGTGTACCGGTACTAATCAGACGCCAAATTCTAGTTGATTCGAGACGGAAACCCTGAACCCTGACCCAGCTCCCAGTTCAAACCGTTTTCGAACTGCATGACGCTGATTACTTAAAATTGCTAAATACTCCTTCCAAATACAATTTATTCCAAAATTGGGCTACCTCTCTACTGTTGGAAGGCCAGTAACACAGCATGCTTTCTTTTCGAGAAAAGATGGCGCGAGCATTACATCTCGTGCCTTAATGCATAATTATGGGAAACTTTAAAACGAGTTAATGATAACTCACGAATGGCTCGCGGTAAGATCCAGCAACGAAATAGAGCCACTGAAGATGTGCATTGGAAAAATTTACGTCCTCAGCACAAATACTCGATTTGATGCTTCTGTTGGCGTCCATAAAGCATTTCACAATGCAGAAACTCAGTTATTCTTGCGAAGATTCTAGGAACATGCTCTCGGCTCGCAGATCGACTAGGTTAGTCCAAGTGCACTTCGTCATAAATCCACTTTTCACACAGCCCGTAACAAGTTGACGCTCTGAACTCAAGCGTTACCGCACGAGTCAAACCCTCATGGTACGTCAACTTGGGCGGTACCGACAGTCCGTTGTACGACACGTACGTCATTTGACAAACGAACCTGAGTAATCTTAAATGAGCAGTTATAAAGAGCTGTAAGATAGGTCTGCAGAATTGTACGAGTCGAACACACAAATTGACTTCTAAAAACCATTGTACTATCTTGCAAGTCGAGGACCAAACCACAACACAGATAAGTCATCAAATGTGATATCATGAATAAAGTCACAGAGACGTTGCAGGTCATCTGCCAAACAGCCTCCCTTGCAGAATGTTTGATCTTCAAAGGATAACCAGGAACTGATTATGTCAAATATCACGTGCGTGACATTACTATGCGCTTCGCCCTACCTAGCTACAAAAATTACAGTTACTGTCCAAGCTCAGCTTTTTTCTTGGCCCACAGCCTGTCAAGAGCGCTGTCAGCATCTCCCTGCATTATAAACGTCCATTTTTCGGATTTAGTCGGTGGAACTTTAAAAAATAGTACATCTACTCGGTAAAAAGTATAGCGTCCAGAAAAAAATATTAAAACAAGAACCCGCTGGAAGTAACCTGTGATAATACCAGTACCAGACCCAAGTAAGGAAAAACATGAATGCAATTTACAGGCACAGAGACAAGGGTAGAGAGTGGAGACAACTGTGTCGAAAACAGACCTGAGCGCGGACAAATCCGCACAAGGCAAATGTGGTGAATTGCCCTGTGTAAACGCCATTCTCATCAACGTGACCGACGTTCAACTGAACTGAGGCAACATCCTTGGATGTAATCAACCTATTGGTTGAAGAACTGAAACACACAAGTATTTTTAAATCAATGTTTCTCTCCCAAAAAGTGAGGCACAAGTGCGCTAGAAGGAAGAATGCATTTGTAAGCAAATACTTGCAACGTGACACAGTGTGACAGTGAGATTACTCGTTCCATACGGTTCCGTGAAAGAACAGAGGATGTGATATTAGAGAAGGTGACATTACAGACATCTGCGTGTGCAATCTCCACTTGTGCCAAACACAAGTTCCGAGAGGAGAAAAAAAGAATTTTCTAAACACGAATTCTCAAGAGAAACATACCAGTTAATTTAATCTTGAAATCTACAGATGTCAACGTGGTCTACAAAATGCGAAGTGCGTTAACATTGTTTCTCACAACCTCAAATATGCTATAGAGGACAAGATTACAAAGCATTAAAGTCCCAAGGTCGTTCTTGCAAGAAAAGGCTTCGACAAAAGCCCGCTCACGCCAGACAGAACTTCAAGGCACACGAAAAAAATGAACTCGAAGGCGTACCACTTCCTGGGAATGTAAAGATCAACATTATCTCCTTCCTCGTTCTGCATGGTCGCGTTGGAAGCGTCCGAGGATGGTCAAACGCACAGAAGGCAGACCGCAGGTGATGGTGACGACGTCGAGACGGAGAGGACTCGAAAAGATTGTGCTCAGCGTTAGGGTTTTCTCTTGTAGCCCCCCTGCGTTCCCTTATTGTGCGAACTCCGTGGGAACGCTTTGGAACTCTTTGGAAATCTGAATAGGTTGCCCCCCACTATTTTCTCGACATTTGACGCTGCTGTAGTAAATGTAATCCAACAAAAATGATGAACTCGATGCTTTAAAGTTTCTTTTATGTAACCAACCTGTAGATTTTGGAAATTTAATTTTTATCGTTTACTTATTTGTTAAATCGAGCAACCTAATTTGAAGGGCAACAAATATTTATTTGTATAAATGTGTATCAAGTAAAAAATATTTATACATATTTATATATATTATACATAGTGTTGAATGTCACACTATAAATCTACTTCCATTATATATATTATTTAAAAACATGGTTTACAAGTTTTAAAGTTCAGCATGCAATGTAAATCTAATAAAGGATTGTTTTTGGAGCTTGAAGTAGAATAAAAAGTCAAGATAAATACCTTCATTTTAGCATTAATCAAAAGCATAAATTATCTTTTTGATTGTCAAATGTAAATTTGATGAAAAAGAGTTTAAAATTCTAAATTACATAGACAAGAGCTACATAGAGAGGTAGGTGGAATTTTTGAAATGCTTCATTATTAGAAATAGAGGCCTTAATCATAAGAAAGCAATTTATGCGTGTTAATTTGGCAAATTCAAAAATTGACTCTTCTAATTTTTAAAAGCAACAAAAGTTTGATTAACAAAGTTGCATGGGTGTCGCAGTCCCCTTTGCACTTGATGACTTGGTAGCTGATGTGTCTCATTCCACTAATAAAAACGTTAGCCAACTTAGCAAGATGGTGACATAAGGGTTTTGAAGCAAATGAAAAAGAGATGTTTTGATGATTTAGTGCATGTGAAGATAAGGTAGCAAAAGCTTATGTACACAAATTCCACGTGGTCAGCTCTAATTAAAAGATTTTGATCTATGATGTCACTACCTTCTCTCAACTTTCACAAACCACAAGCTTTTACAACAAAGGATTGAAGTTGTTTATTGATGTTTCAACGAAGTACTACAATTTTTTGTTTGATGGTTTATTAGGGCTTTAAGGTTTTGGTGATAGATTTCTAGAGTTTTTCTTCTCTCAATCTCCACTTTGGGGGGGGGATTTTTGACTCAAGGTTAAAAACAATATGATTATGTTGTTTTTGGCTCAAGGTTTCAACAAAATTTTGTTACTATTGGTACAATGTTTGACCACAATTTTATAAATTTTGTTGATAAATTTTATTCTTATATCATTATCCACTTTTGTTGCTAATGATCACACACTAGAGGTTGTAACTTGTGATTTTAATGTTCCGATACATTAATATATGAAAATTACTTTTGTGTTTCATCATAATTTTGTCGGTAGATTGTGGATGCCACCTCTTTATTAGATTTCATTCTCCATCTCAATTTATCTCTAATTGATTCAATGTTTTAGTAGATTTTTGTGGTATAAGTTTTGCTAGCACCTTTCTTCTCTTGTTTATCACTTTAGATTTATTTGAGTATGTGCATCATGTAGAGATGATACATTATATGAATACTAATCCTTTGGGGTATTCAAATATGTAATGAAATATGCAATTCTAAATAAACTCATTTTTTTCATCA
The DNA here is from genome assembly GCA_951230915.1 of Antitrichia curtipendula. Classification (NCBI taxonomy): domain Eukaryota; kingdom Viridiplantae; phylum Streptophyta; class Bryopsida; order Hypnales; family Leucodontaceae; genus Antitrichia; species Antitrichia curtipendula. The sequence goes on along the minus strand of OX579636.1, from coordinate 26,719,041 downwards.
ATTTTGAAACTACAAAATAATTTTTTTACAATTTATGGTATAACCACCCATTGCCAACCCAAGATGTACCCAACCTATAGGATGCATCTATTTCTAACCAAGGGCTAGAACAGGTTTCCAACCATAGTTTGGAATGTGATTTTTTCTCTTTTGCAAGGTTGGGACTGTAAAGTCATCATGCATGTTCTGATTTAATGAGTAGGAAATTAATTCTAGAATAATCAAAATCAGAAGACTCTATATATTGGTTTTGGGTTGAGGCCAACTTTGGGCTTCCAAAATTCATAGTAATTTGAATATAAGGAAAAAAATCACAAAAAATTGGCAATGCCCATTATTTCTATCTTTCTATAGGGCAATAAATTTACATTGCCTTCTACTATTCCAGAACATGCAAGAAATTGCTTAAGTGGTCGACTATGGACAATCCTATCATATTTGCTACAATGTGTTCATCTTTCCATCTTTTCAAATGCATTCACAAATGCATTGTATATAGATATGCGATTGTAAACAATAATCTTCTATCATTTCAACTTGACCATGATGTTGGTTTTAAGCTCATAATTTTATGTTGTATCTTTTTTAGTTTATCGTATTTTTATTAAGCTTGTGATATTTAGTTTGGAAGTTTGATTAGAAACCTATTCTTTCATAGATTTAGGAATTTTTAGATTTAGAGCTTCATAGATTTAGAATTCTATAGATTCAAAAATTATAAAATTATAAATATATAGTAGATTTAGATTTTGAATGCAAGTTCTTCATTGATTTCAAATATTCCTTTGATTTCAAATTCTTCAGATGTGCAAATTTTTACATGATTATAAAGATGCCAATACACAATGGTACATTTTGCAATCTTTTACACTGTCAAAATTCCTAAAAATGTAGATTTCAAGTTTGTCTTGTAAATTTTATTTTTTGAAATTATCATTATTGTACATTTACTTAAATTTTTTTAAGAGACATTCTACATTACTACATCATTATATACATAAAATTTCAAAAAAGAATGTAGTACATACATAAAAGGAGTAAGATTGACATAACATAAAATAACACATTAGTGCTCTCTATTGTCTAAATTGAGTTGTTTGAATCAAAATGGCATTCCAATATACATGTGTAGTCTTTGCTATTATCTTAGACATTGACTTCTTTAGTAGTGCTTCTAAATCAAAAATCAAATCAACCAAGGACTCATTTCAACATGCAAAAATAAATTAGCCATCGATCTATGAAGAAAATCTTTCAATTATATTTTTCTTTTCATTCCACTTAAGTATTATTTTTTGAAACTCCGGTCACCTCACTTGGTTGGAACATTACATTACTTTATCCACTAGTTCCCCTCCTCTTTGCATAGGACACACATAGAATTAATTGGATGAAACATCTTAATATCTTAATGAGCATCAGTAGCTAAAAATTTCATTGAAGCCAAATGAAAGTAATCCATTCCTCTCTATGCATTAGAATTGTTTTAAAAAAATGAATAATATTTATGGCTATCCATTTCTCATTAAATACTTAGATTATTTAAAAAAAAGCTAAATGAAGCGATTCAATGGTTTAGCCACAATTGGTTGAGCTTGTTGGACTTATTTAGATCCACCACTCTTACTATTCCATTCCTATTAGTATCTTGAATTCAAACTGAACCTTAGAAAGAAGCCAACCTAAGACTAAAATAGTCACTCAAAAATGATTTGATTTTTGAATCAATAGGTGCATGTCTTCATTCTCAATGATTTGGAAAGTTATCTATTGATCACTTTTTGACTTCAATGTCTTTAAATAGTAAATCAAAACTTGTGCCAAGGTGGGGTCTTCCCAAGGAGAAATGCCATGTGAGGGAATATGTAACTTAGTCCAATTATTTTTCACTGCAGCTTGGTTAGCCACATGTGACTCCCCTAAAATTGGACGAATTCATCCAATTCTCACTATGCACTACAGTACTTACAGCACAGTACTGTAGAGCCCGGCCTTTCAAAAAATCTGAATGAAATCCATTCATCCTACAGTATGAGCCACGCAATAAGAGAAATGAAACTCATCCATTACTGACTATTCGTGAGAGGAATTTCCCCCCAAAGTCGAATAAAATTCATCCGTTCCCCACCCTTCGAGAGAGCTGTTTGATCATTAATAAGTCACTTACTGGTGGGCTTTACGAGGTCAAGGATACACTAAATACGAAAGTAGTGTGGATGGTAGGCGAAGCTTATTATTGTCTCCTCCGCGTGCATCTTCCGGTTAGTATCCGGAGATTTGTCCTGCCGCTTTCACGTTGTTCCCGTTTTTGTAGCTCTCTTCATTCGTGTGTCGTTGCGCATCTCTTCTCGCTTGCACTTCATCAGTTGTTTTTTATTCCGGCATCACATAACTTAGTTGCGGGGGGTTTCGTGGAGAGCGTTTTTCATGGTGTTGTAGCGGCAGACAGGGTTTTTGGACGATTTTGGGGCTCCGGATTGGGTCTGCAGCCGTCGCATAAATGATCTATACTGCTCTCGACACCTTTTATGTGACGGAGGAGCAGCTTGCGAACTCGCCGTCGCGGAAAGATGGCATTGATGAGAAGACGGAGTCCACCCTGCGTCGGTTTGGCTGTGACCTCGTACAGGAGAGCGGCATCCTCTTGGGATTGTACGTGCTCGCACTTCTCCTTGCGTTGGAAACTTGTTAAAAATGAATTTGAAGCGTGCTCATGTCCTTATTTTCTTTCTTACGGTGCTGCGGCCAGTCTTTAGGGTTTCATCGGGTTTCAACTTTTTAGGGTTTCGTTGATGACGTAGACGCGTTGTGGTTTATGCTAGGAGTGCAGAAGCATTTTTTTCTTCTCTTTGTAATCAGTAGCAGGTTCTGGAACTGATTTTCTTAATAATTTATCTGCAGGCCTCAAGCAGTGATGGCGACTGGCCAGGTTCTATTTCATCGATTTTATTGCAAAAAGTCCTTTGCACGATTCTTCGTGAAGGTGAGTGGTCTTTTCTTCAGCCAATTTGGGTTCAAAATCAGATGATTCGGAGTTTTTCGTGGAATTTGATGCCCTCGTTTAGGTGTTGCAAAATGGATGAGCTTGAACAATAGTTGTCGTCATTTCAGGTGTTTTGTTTACTCATGATCGGTGTTTGACTTGGTTGTATCATTACCATTGCATATCTAGGTTGCTTTGGAGAAGCCGCCAGTAAAATATAATGTTTGGTTGGATGTGTGCAAGTGTCTTAGTGGATATGAGTGAGATATAATACCGAGAGCTTCTGGGTATGGAGTGTAACTGCATATTGAATATTCTTTGTTACGGCCGGTCTTACTGGAGTTTGAAATTGCAGAGGGTGGCAGCCAGTTGTGTATGGCTAGCAGCTAAACTTGAAGAAAGCCCTCGGAAAATTCATGAAGTGTTGCAAGTGTTCAATCGTATGGAGCAGAGACGGGGAAACCTCCCCCTCGAGTTCTTGGAGATATCATCACAGGTAATCCCTTAATCTTTTCGTATCCTCACCTCCGCTGCCTCACACTTAATTTTTGCTACTTTAAAGGTCGGGCTTGACTTTGTTGGTATTAACGGGGACCTTGAAACTGCAGAAGTATGAGGAAATGAAGACCGACTTGATTAGGACAGAGCGACACCTTCTGAAGGAGATGGGGTTTATCTGTCACGTAGAGCATCCTCACAAGTTCATCATAAGCTATTTGATGGTGCTTGATGCTCCTTCAGACCTGATGCAAGTGGCGTGGAGCCTTGCGAATGACAGGTACATGAAAGCTACAGCAATGTTCGTAGCCCTGTGCATATTTTCTTTAGAATATCTTTAGTCTTTCGTTGTGACTCTATGTAATAATTGTATTTGATGAGTTCGTAACGTTTGTATTGTTTACAATTGTAATAGTTCCTAGTTGATCAGTGGGTTTGCGTTCCAGTTATGGCTTTCGGTCATCATTGTCAGGGCTGATAATTTATGTGTTCTGTGTGTTGCAGCATAGGATCATGCTTTGAGACGGTGTCACGAAGCTGTATCACTTGAGTTGTTCATGCAAGAGCTGATGCACCTTGTTTCGTTTGATGCAGCTTACGCACCACACTCTGCGTGCGCTTCAAGAGCGAAGTTGTTGCTTGTGGAGTTGTTTATGCCGCAGCTCGGAAGTTTCAAGTGCCATTGCCTGACAGGTGGTGGGAAGTGTTTGATGCCAAATGGAGTGACATCGAAGTAGTCTGCAAGGTCCTTGCAGAGTTGTACACACAACCGAAAGGGCATTATGTTGAAGTCGAAAGGGAGAGCAAGTCATTTGTGTTGACCAGCAAAGCGTGGGATATTCCTACTGAAGGACAGGTATGTTCATCCTCGTCTAGCTTTTACTATCCTGTATTTGCCCATAGTCTTAGCTACATTGCAATACTGGTTTCTACATCAAAGCTATCCTTCTAAGGTGGTCCTATGTGTTTCAGGAACGATTGATCAAGACTATGGTGAATGGATCCACTTCTGAGCAGGTACCGACCACAACAAGTTCAGATGCTGCCACACAGAAGGAACCAGCTTTGAAAACGCCTGTAGATAACTTGAAATCTACAGCAATTAAGGATAGGAGTCATGATATTGACGAAGTCCAAAACTCAAATGCTAATGGTGAGTTGAGGGATGACCCTGGTGTAGGAAAGGAAAAAACTGTCCATCGTAGGGAAGGTGAAGCAGGGGATAAGATTAGGGATAAGGACATGTACAGACAAAGGCCCCATGAGTCTCGTGACAGTGGGCGGGGTCACGATGCTGAACGAGAAAGGGCACGAGGTAGGAATCGCGACAGGGATAGGAGAGACAAGGAACGAGAACGTGAAGATCGAGAGAACGCGAAGGACAGGGACTACCGCCGGAAGGAAAGGGGCAGGGAGACAGGTGAATTCCCTGACCAATTTCGTGATATTTTGAAGAATTGAGGTCGTATTCCTTCTTTGGATCAAATTGTTTATTGAGTAGATCTGTGTGCCTTTGGTGCGTTCGACAAATTTTAATTACTTCGTCAGTAAGTTTTCTTACGATAGATGTAATTACAGTTGTAATTGTAAGCTTTGTCTGTTTTAGCGGGTGTTGTTGTCAATCTTCGGAATTCTTCATGTGGGCCTGCTGTCATGCATGTCAAATCTCACGAGCCTCTATTTTGTTGTTGTCATCAGCATTCAGTAGTGATTGATGAGTCGGACATTACAATTCGAGTTATAAATCTTGCAACGTTGTTCAGAAGTTGATATTAGGTTTGTGATATGTGCCTGACAGTTCTTTCTGCCGACCAGCAGCTGTTGAATGGCCTTTGCTATCCGTGCAAGCGCTCCATATGCACGCTTTTGCAGGCATATTGTAAATGCTGATGTGTTCCATGATGCTTTCAAGGCTACCTGTCTACATAGATATTGTGAGGCCGTTCAACAGCTGTTCTGGTAGGGAATATTGATATACTGTTTCTGTGGCTAATATTAATCCTGCCCTGGAAGGTCTGCATATATGGGTGATGCGTTTATTGTGAAGTACAAACTAATCTGAAGTTTGTGCATTCTGAGCGTTTATTCTAACCTGCGTTTGCACTTTCGTACGTTTTCAGGTCACGGGGAGAAGATTCGGCATAGCGCAATTTCTCGAGGTGAGGAGTTGATGCATTTAATGCTCATCAGCAGCACTGCAGTGTGATTTCAGTTTTTGGTTCAGAAGAAGACGTTTTAATTTGCAAATGGTCAACAGTTACTAGAGGACGTTTTCTTTTTCTTTTCCTGGTGGTTTTCACCAACTAGTGTAAATTATGTGGTTTTATAGAGGCCTATGAATCACACTGAGTGCTTCGTTCTGTTGACTTTCTCTACAGATCGGGAGTTTCAACTGGCCAGAGAGAATGATCGGCATCAGCACCATCGTCGGCAAAATGTTTGAGAAGAATCTCATGGGAACTATTCTGTTGATTATGCATTAGTAGAAGAACTTTGTTTCTTCTGTTCAAGTAAGGCGCGGCATGCATGCATGCTGTTTCATAATCATAGCATAGGCTCCTGTACTGATGGCTAGCGGTTTCAGATTTTCAGCTGTACCTTTGTTTCATCTCCATAAATGTTGCTGTTTTGGACGGACTGATTTTCAGCAGCTTCAATTGGCAGAAACAGCCTGACACAGAACAAGGAACATGGGGAGAGGAGTTCTTGCTACAAGCTGAATTGGATGGGCTCTGTCGACAATTTTACGGTCGGTTCCTGGACTCACGTTCAGTGTTAGTGGAGCGCTAGAATGGGTGCTTAGTAGGAATTTGTGGACTCGTAGATATATAGTCAATTGGAACTGCTTGGAAATGCATTGTGGTAGGTTTAAAGTAACAAAAAATCATAAAATTATATAGCTGCAAGAGTAGACTTGGTGAATTTATATCTCTCTTTACTTATAATTGTACTTCACACATAAACATGCCGTTGTGTGCTACCTTCTATGTAGTTCATGACAGTGACACCGTACAAGCATTTATTGTCTAGAGAACCGCTCTCATTGTATTACTGTATTTTGGAGGCATTGATACAAATCCACCAGTCTCTAGGACATTTTGGATCTCTGTATTTCGCCATTGCTTTTGTGTATGAGGATGAGCACTCCATTTACTAATCGGATGTGCATGCATGTGCACATACTGTAGCAGCCCCTCATCCCAGCAAGAAGCACCCTGTTTACTCATGGGGGACAGCCCGGCGTGTTTATGTTCTTGACTAGCTGGGGGTAAGTGCGAGCTAGCGATCAGTTCATGCTGCATTTGACAGCTGCAGCAGGTATTTCAACAGACCTCAAGCACAAGCTCTGGAGAAGGATCTCTTTTACCCAAAGTTTTCCAGTTGCTAAAGATGGTTTGGGAATATTTTATCAACTCTGAGTGGCATGGAAACTGGTTAACCCTACTTTATCTATTATGTTATGGTAGTTCATGTGTTTCCTCTCTGCTCTTCTATTGCCATCTGGTGTTGTGATTACCCAACGTGATTTTAGCTGTAATTTTTCTAATGTTGTTGGCTATTTTATTGTTTTTTTTACATGTTCTGACTTCATGGGTCAAATCCTTCAAGACACTTTGTAGCTCGTGTTGATGACTTTGTGCTTCAGGGATTCTCTAGTGTGGCTATCGGGATTCGTGGTGGCGACATGCAAGGAAGACTTTGGGCCAGCAGCACAGGGTTTCTTAATCTACAAATAAGTCAATTTGTGTCTGATGTACGTTCTATGTTTTGTCCTGCAGGCCTGTTGTTAACTATCGCATAGTATTGGTCCTGTCAACTAAGGTCTTCAGGCTATGAACAGTTTACAGTCATGCATCAAACAGTTTGCTTTGCGTTTGTTCCGGTATCACAAAATATTACAAAAGCATTCACTCTAGATATACTAAGAATCTTGAGCTTGTAAATTGTTCATTTGGATTGAGAGTTTGTGTAAAGGTAGGAGATTCTTAGAGCAACCATTTAAGAGCTGATTTCAATTTCTGGGAGTGTTCAACTTCCTGAAATATTTTTCAGTAAAATGTTCTTGGGAGAAAAACAGAAACTGAATATATTGCAAGCTGTTTCATGTTTGTAGTCTTCATGTTACGATTTTCAAGGAATTAGTTGTGAATTTTGAATTTTGAATCTCACAAGTCTCTAAAAGTGTCCCATGTTCAATATTGGTACTTTGAAGAATGCAATATGTGTCTCTACGATTGTGTCTCTACGAGATAACACTTGTAATGCCAAAATTGTTTAAGTAGTTCCTATCTTGAAGGATATAGCAACTATTGGCAAACTAGTGAAGTTAATCATATCTAGCTTTTCATATGTATTTTGATGCAGTCATCTTGATCTCAAGTGAAATTGTGACTTTTCCTTGCCAAAGTGATCATTATCTATTTAAGATTGTTTGTGAAAAATGGGTGGTGAATTTTAGTAAGGTTATTATTTTGGTCGTTCATGCCTTGTCTAGAATGCCCCTTGTACATGTTGTAGATGATAATAAAATGTGGAGTAATTTGGCCATAAACATTGCAAAATTATAATGTTGAAAAAGGATGTTGAAATTTTCCTAGCAACACATGTGGAGGTGAATTTTGATTTCTAAACCTATTCAAATGAAAAAACTTTAAACTATACTTTGTGACATTAAATCTATAATACTTTAAGACATTTCAACCTAGAACACTTCAAATGCTTCTCAATCACTCATAACTTCTTAGATTGATATGAAATTCTAATATTTTTTGAACTTCTTGGATTGATAAGAAATTTTAATTATACAAATTAGACTAGTAGCACAAATTTTTCAAATTTTTTTAACTGAAAATGGAAACTATTTGAAGAAGAAACAAGTTGCTAAAGTTCATTGTATTCCAAATCCGTCCAAAATTAGAACTTTGAATTGCTTCCAAACATTCTAATTAGGACTCATGAACCTCCATGTGTACAAATATAAATATCTGTAGAAATATTTGTTGACTTTGATGGCTTGTAAATTAATTTTATTGAAGTCGGACAACCTAATTGTTCAGGCAACCTAATTTCACTATTTAGTGTAGACTTCAAGGAGATATAACCAAACAAAATTTATTGAAAAGGAGCATTGTATAAAGGAGATACAAGCTCCAAAAGTTACAAAATGTAGCTTGGTGAACTCACATTGAAATTGTGAACTTTGAACGGCTTACAAAAAGCAAGTGCATCTTGGATTGATTTGAATTTTTTGTGACACAAATTAGAAAAGAGAGCATATATTTTTCAACAAGTATTATTGAATTCAGAATTTGGATGCAATAGTTTTAACACTTTGAATTGAACTTCCAAACTATGTAAGGCTACATCTGATCCCTTAGTGCCCTTGGAGATTAAAGTGTTAATAAAGTGCATTTGTAAAGAGTCTACTATAAATGTCATTTTGTGGACAATGAAGATGTATGTGTTCTTTTGGAAATGCTATTGCATAAAAATTTATATTTAACTAGAAATAAAATAAAATTTATGTCATGAAGTTTATAAAGGAGGGAAACAATATTGCCTACTTTTTTTTATAGTGCAAAAAGACAACCTTAGGAATAGCCCATCATCAATGTACATCCAAAACAACTAGAAGAATGTTACAACGACTAGCAAAGGTTACTAGGTTCAAAGCAACACACTCCATCCGTCCCATAATACTAATCTTTCTCTTCAGTAATGAAAGTATTAAAGATTTGACAACAAATTTTAAATTCACGTGGCAATCAAATGTGTCTACAATCAATGTGCAATCTGTCTTCTCAAGTACAAAACAACTAAACGTGGTTGTTAATTGCAATCAAGGAAAGATTAGAAAACAATAGGTTGCAATAGATTCAAAGTGCCACACATAAACTTTATATACAAGACTTTGTGAGCAACTACCTTGTCCTCTCCTTACGTTTAGATCTTGCATAAAAACATCTTAAAATTCAATAGACTCTATGAACTCTCCTTATGTTTAGATCTTGCATAAGAACATCTTAAAATTCAATAGACTCTATGAACTCTCCTTACGTTTAGATCTTGCATAAGAACATCTTAAAATTCAATAGACTCTATGAACAGTTCAACATCTTTTAATTTTTTACCCACTCAACATCAAATTGCTATAAAAAAAAAAATTCTCAATTTTTTTTTTGATCTACAAAGTTGATAATAAACTAGACTTCTTGCACTTGTGCTTTGTTTCCTAATTTAATGTCAAAAGCCAAAAAAATCATCTTCACCTCTAAAATCAGGTCTAAAATACATGGCTAAAAGGGACAAGTAATTTGAGGCAAATGAAAAATTCAACAAAAAGACTAGTATTAAGGTCGGTAGTATGCTCTTCCTATCTAGGACAAATTGACACGTTCATTAAAATATCTATTATAGTATTTAATGAGTTAGGTAGGCTTAAAGGGTCGCTTTAAAAGCACACTACCTTATGGGATTGAGGGACTAAATGGATTTAGAATTTAAACATCCTTCAGCACGAATACCTACCATGATTCTACTATTAAATGAAGAAATTTTTCCATTTACAGAAATAGAGTTTAGAAGAATTGAATATTTTTTCAGGATTTTATTTCTCAAAACATAATTACTGTGAATTTTTTAGTTGAGGATTTTGTTCGACCTATTCTTGTCACATAGGTCTTCCCATTTCCAACCACAAGTTGATTGCAAAATCAACCAAGACTGCAGCCAATCGTAATGCGCCACGACTGCATTGGGAAATGTGCCATAATTAATCACTGCTTTTCTCCTGCTGATTGGAAAGAGAGTAACCTATATAACGAAAATAGGTCCCTGGTCGGAATGAGGTCGGCTACCTTACCTACCTGGCTGACAAGTGTTTCTTGCAATCACCTCACAACATGCCCAAGCTCAAGCTCTACTTTTCTAAGGAATCATGGGAGCCGTCCTCAGATCCATCTGAATTCACGCAAGACTTGGGAGCAATGTCTGCCAGCAAGGTCACAACATCCCGCATGGACGGTCGTCTCGCAGGCATGAAACTAGTGCACAGAATGCCGATTCGCAAGAGTGCAATCATGTCTTCCTGGGAGCTGCTCTCACAGTTGGGGTCCAAGATCTCGTACACACCTTCTGGAGTTTGCACCTTCTCGGTAACCCAGTGCACGAGGTTGGTTCCAGCTTCTCCGTATATGCTTGGGTCGATTGCACGTTTCCCAGTCACCAACTCCAACAGCACAACGCCAAAGCTGTAGATATCGATTTTCTCATTCACTCGGGCACTGAAGCTATACTCTGCAATTGTCGTCCCAATCACAAGGAATCGATCCCATTCAGGCTCGCGGGATAAAATCAAATTATCACCGACTGGTGTGACAGCGTTACTACAGTCCCATGAACTAGAGAAACAGAGATCAATTGAGACGAAGGCACACGATCACCTGGGGCCATGTAGCCCATGTAGCCCAGAGAACCAGTAATTGTGGACAAGGTATGCGATGCTGTAGTATCAACAATCTTGGCTATGCCAAAATCCGTTAGATACGCTTCATGATCCAAGTCCAGCAGAATGTTGTTGGACTTGATGTCTCGATGTAAGATTTGGGGTGTGCACTCCTGGTGCAAAAATTGAAGTCCCTGCCATGAGAGTCCTCAACTTCATCAACGTCAATAGCCCGGTCGGAAATAGAGATGGTGGGAAAATTCACACCGTCCGAGCAAAGATCCTCCAGGCCCTCCCATAAGCTCACACTCGGCCATGGTACCATGTCCATGACGTCCAAGTCTGACCCTAACCACAGAACTCTAAGGTTTGGAGTGGAGAAGAATCCCAACGGCAGTGTACCATTCCAGTTGTTATGTGACAGAGCCAATTCCTCAAACTACGTCAGTGAAAGAATGGACTCTGGCATTTGGCCTACGAAGTAGTTCCAGCCAAGACGCAGAACTCGCAGCTCATGGAGCTTGTCAAATCTGTTCTCCACAGTGCCCTCCAAGTAATCTTACGATAGGTCAAGCACTTCTAGATGTTAGAGTTTAGGAGAGTCATTTGGAAATTTCCCGCCGATGAGAGTCCAACTCATGTTCAGGTACACCAGCTTGGAGCAGTTGGAAATTTCCACTCAAACTCGTGTTTCCCACATTCAAGGTTGTAAGGTTGCCAAACTTTGCTGCAGCCCAACGCACACCATGTCAGCAAAGGCAAGTGCACTGTTCCCACGTCACTATCCCTCAGTCCACATTATGTGAGCAACTTCAGACACACAGGTGCAGGAATATAACTCCAAAGGATTCGGCCACTAACCGAAGGCGAGGGCGTGGATATCCCCAGCGAGGTTGCAAAATGCGAGAGGGGAGAAGTCAAGCACTGATACGGAACCTTGCGTACATTGCACACCGTTCCAGAAACAAGGACTGGTGTCCGAGGCATTCCAGTTGCTCATACTGTCGTCTACATCCACCAGGTAATCTCGCTTCCAATTCAGCAGCAACTGCCCTTCTTCATTTAGCGAGAGGACACATCGCAACTGCATGATTGTGCACGCAGTGGCCCATACAAGATAAACCCGCCATGGTCCAAGGACACCAAAATTCCCCGGCTCCATCTCTGGTTCAAATCAACGTACTATCCCGCCACAACATGGAACTCCAAAAGCTCCCACCAAACTGATATCTCAGATCTGAACTCGAAGCATCTGAAGTTTTACAACAATGTCACACATATGTTCAACTGTAGCCTCAAAACATTTCAAAAGTTTGCGCTCTGCATCTCTCATCTCGTTCTCTGCATCGAACTTCAAGTTCTTTTCCCTTCCAGATCCCCCAAAGAAAACTTTATGAGCAAGGCAGCGATTGCTACAAACACAAGAAAGGTAGATGACACTGAAGCCATGATGGAACTGATCCTATCTCCTACTCTGACCACTGTTAGGAATAGCAGCTCATCTACTCAGACACTCGGTTGCATGGCCTTCAATTAGCAAGATGCAAGTTGGGTATGTATTCATGACTTGGCTATCATCGTCTATCGCCTTTGAAATTTGAATGGAAATGGGGTTGCCTACTGCCCCTTAGATTTTAGAGCGTCCTACAACCTCCAACTTCGAAGGACTGAGTAAGAAATCGTCATACATTGATTCGACCTGAGGAGAGCTTGGCTTCTGTACCCAAAGTGTCCTCTTCACAGCTCGATACTGATCGAGCTGCCCATGAAAGAACATTCTTACATGCATGTGTGAAAGTGCTTGAAGTGCCGCAAATGGGATCCTCTACCGAACACAAATCCCACATTCAGGACTTGCCGTTCAGGTCTCCCCTTCTCTACTTGCTGCGACAAGTGGAAGTAGTTCTGCAATGCACCCGCTTCGATCGCCAAGAAGTCCTCTCCGTTGGCGTGAAGATGAGTGTTCGCAAATGTAAATCAAAATCCGACAAACTTTTTATAAATAAAACAACCACTTAACACAAGTCAAAACTTCTACAGATGCACTTCGCCTAAATCAACCACGGAAGCGCTGCGGTTGCAAGATACCTTCCGGGGATACCTTCCAGTGCGGGATCGATTCTCATTACGGTCAACGCAGATTCGTGCTCGGCGAATTCCAAATGCTCGTCACAGTGATCTGTAAGTTACTAAACTGACAATAATCCACCTTGCGAGCGTATCGTGCGCGAGATGCTGGAAGAACCAAGCATCGCCACTGTGTTGGTGGCCAATATTCGATGCAAGCCTCCAATGAAATTATTGAGAGACTTATGTAATCAGGGGAGGTCAGGATTAGCACCGTCAGTCAACTTTTGACCAAGGAGATTCGCCATTTCGGTCGCCGGCTCCTCGTCTCCTAACCTACTCCAACTGCTTGGCTGCCAGCGCCACTTGAGCTCCGAGTTTGCAATTTCGAGACCGTGGGGGTCACCGTGAGCGAATCCCATCCGTGACCAGTCGGTCAAAAGCTTCCAGCTTTCACTCCACTCCCGACCGTACGTGCAATTGCGAATTCGGGAAATGGCTGACAGAGGACAGGCTTCTTTGTCCGCTTCTTCGTCCGCTGCTTGTTCCTTTGACTGGCGACAACCATGGCTGTAAGGCCGTAAACTTTGAAAACTTCGAAGCCTCCCGAAGAGTCTGCGACCACAGCGAAGTACATTAAATCTCTCTCCAATCCAGTCAGAGACATCCAAGTCGGTACTCCGCACCTTGCATTTGCTTGATGATTGTGGGCGGAAGGTGGCGAGGATGAGATGCGCGGCTCCTGTCATGGCCGAGGCGATCGGTGTCGGATCGGACGCTGCTCCTCCCACCTGCGACTCTGCGTCAGCTCGTCCATCTCGGGTCTGTTTCAACTCTTGAAGACCCGCCATGATCCACATCCTGAGCAGGAATTGCATGTACATGCAGAAATGTGATTCAGTCATCTCTTGAAACTGGTGGCAGTGATGGAAGAGGAACATTCCAGCAGTGACGCATTCGATTGGCAGCAGTTCAGAATTCTGTCCTCGTTTGGTCAGCATCCACATCCATGGGCACAGACAGACAGCTTCGAAACTGGACCTCAAGCTGGAGCTCACGAGCTCCCATTTGCAAAGCGGAGCTGTTGGCTGGTCATGTTTTCCGAACCTGTTGCGAATGAATGGCACTTTTGTCGACATCTGTTCATCCACCTCGTACTGTAAATTCATTAGTACTGTAGCTTCATTCATCTTAGATTAACTGTATATATTTGTTCTCTGGTTTCTCCCTTAACCCATTAACCCTTGAAGGACGGACTAGTAGCCGTGGAAATCATGAATTTTGATTCCGTGTGACATCATCTACTTTGAAAAAGCCTAATATATTCTTTGTAAGTTAAAGAACTGTTAAAGATCTTTCCTTTCTACTCCTAATACCAAGGATGAAAAGCTGCACTTCTGTCTGTCTTGTAGGAAAAGATTCTTTGTCATTAAAAGGACGCAGAATGTCCTCGACAACGTTCAAGGGTTAAGGACCATGGTTGATTTGGGGGGTGGGCAATCCTTTGTATGGTTAATTGGGAGTAATTTTAAAACTTTTGAATGTGAATGCCTATCGGAGATCTAACCGTACGGATGGAAGTGTTGCGCATGATATAGGATTTAGCATTGAAATTTTGGGTGAAGGTGCGTTGTAAAGCAGGAATTTTTAGCAAATCTTGATGTAATTTCAGCCCCTTTTGTCATGATTTTTTCAACCCTTTGGCCACATGCCACCTCAGATTGGCCTAGTTATTGTCCTAAACTCTTCACTTCCCAATTCCCAAGACCCGTCCCCTTTGCCACATCATCAAATTCATTGACATGCTCTCTCTACAAACCAAAAAGGACCCAAATCGACCACAGAATGGTCGACCAGTCCTTAATGGGTTAAAGGACATATCAAGCCCGAGGGGCATGCTATCCAGAGAATAACGGGAATTACGGAAGCTTGAATCAACGGCTCTTTTTGAAAATTGTCTCATTTTTCTGCTGGTCACAAGAGGCATGGAACTAGGTTTTGGTTCATTTGAATCATGATCACTACATGGAGTGCAATCTTCATCGGCTTGTGCGGAGGAGGATGCGCTTCTTTTCCAATGTTGCCCAAGGGAGAGTGCTTGTTGTAGTTTTTTGGAGCTCTATTCATAGAGTGGTTCCACGTAGAGTTTTTTTTAGACCAACCTCAAATAGGTGGTTCAACTTTTCTTGTTGCCATTATAAGTTGTTTTTAGGGTGTCTAGTGAATGCCATTGCACAAAGGCGGAAGATTGTTGTGAGTGCAAGTCGTTGAGCGACAAAGGGTTTTTTGTCTTCTCGTTATTTTTTACGGTCATCATGGTTTTCGAACAAGTACTTGAGAGGAAGGGCTTGCATGGAGAGTCATTCAAACACGAACTAGTGCGGTGGTTGCAAAAAGAACAAAATCAAGGTGATCTCTTGGTAGCAGAAGTGTTGGGTTTGTTGGACGAAGATTACCTAGTTTCACTACCCTTTCCCAAAGCCGTAGTTTGGCCACAAGCGCCCGGACCTCGAAATTTTCAATTTCTTTTCAGAAGACAAGTGGCTCATTTGCTTGGTTGGACGGAGAGAAGGGCAAAGGGAGACATTAGTAGCTTCTCCAACAAAATCAACCGTTTCATTTGAGAAATTTGGTGGCCCGATGCCGAAGCGGAGGAACTTCACAACCCTGTTGCAAGGCGCGGGTCCATGTAAGTCCCCTCATCCCATTCCTAATGCATCCTTCATTTTTCAAAGTGCTCCCCTCTCCCAAGATGCAAGTGATGTAAGTGCATTTCAAGGTGTTGTCAATGTGCGCAGCAAAAGATCAACGCCGCTACTTTCCAACTCTGATGGAGTCGAAGACACACTTAGAGCTTGTATTCTTTCTCTATCAAATACAAATATCCACAATTATGGAGTTGCAGAGGGGGATGCTACAACAAGGCGGCGTCTGGTGAAGCAGCGTTTGGATCTTGATACACCAAGTCTCAATAATTCCACAAGAGCTGCGGAGGAGGTAACAAGTCTTCTCATACGTTTTTTATTGATTGTGTATTACTTGAAAAAGTCTGAGGCTTACCTTTGACACACCAAGTCCAAGTCTTGCTTTTGCATATTTAGGATTTGGAATTGTTGAAAATCGAAATTGTTCTTTGACAACATAATTCTTTTGTCAATGCAGCTCTTGCTTCCGCCGGTCTTTTGAAAATGAACAGTACGGCGCTTGAACAGTAGAAAATTTTAAGATTGTGGGGAATTGAGAGACTTGCACGGAAATAATGAAATCCATTCATGCCGATGGTTTTCTATTGGTTACATTTTTATTAGGTTCAAGATACCGTTTCATTTCTTTCTAATCAATATTCATGCTTCACAAGAGTGCATAAGGTTTTTTTAATCACTAATTCATAATAATTTGCTCCCTTAATTCATCTATTGACTACATGATGGCTTCAAGGGTCACGCTCTAAGTGAGAGGAGTGTGCCAGTTGGATCTAGTGTAGAATATTGAAAGTCATAATTTTAGATGTTATTACGGATGATTTAAATTTTTATTTAAATTTCAGTAATTTCTCTTTAGTTCACTCATACTAAGCATTACTACTTCTCAGCTTCTGCAAAATTATGGTAAATGAAAATGAAAAGTTCTCTAAACCTTCTGAAGACAGATAGCTCTTGCTCAGACAAGCAAGGATGTTCAAGTTCTTGTGAATTTACAATCTGTCATTGTTGTGATAAAGTTTATTCCATTCTCTTCAAAGTGCCGAAATTTCACATCGTTCATTGTAGAGGTCTCTCTGACAGTAGCAATCTTCTTCTGTATGAAAATAGTTTAATCGAATGAATTGTTGACTATTTTCATAGGTGCCACAAGCAAACAAAGGAATACCGGAAGAACATTGCATTGTCGTGGAAGCACCATCAAAGAGAAGGAAGAGGAAGAAAGTTGTTGGTGTACATCCCACATGTATATTGCCTACATTATCGTCTGCTATTTGTGAAGCTGGAGCTGTCCCCTTCAGTAGCCCTAATTTCCCACACTGTGATTTGCAACAAAGAAGCCCAATTGCCAACTGTGATGTGAATGGTTTGTTGCTAGTTTTAGGAGATTCGGAAGTTTGCAATTTGTTTGGGACAGCTGCAGAGGATTTCCAGAGAGTATGGGAAATTGGAAATGTGAATCCTCGGAGTATAATACTTTGCTCTGACAAAAATAAACAATTGCATGTACCATTATATGATCTTGGATTGTGCGGAAAGACTTGTATTGTGCCCCGATGTGAATTGCCTTCTCTTGTCATTGACAAGTCGTCAGCAACATGTTCTCTTCAAATTTTTTTTGCTGTTGAATTTTACAATCCACATGAAGCCATTGATATGATGAGTGTGCTCTTGTATGGTCCTTGGGGTTGCTTTGATGTTCCTAAAGCGGTTGTCAAATTTGTTGATGACCAAGACAACCGTCACAAAGTTTCTCACTTGCAATTATGGGGCAAGGAGTTGAGAACTTCCACAACGTCAATGACTACTGCTACAACTGACGGATCAGATTCTATCCTAGGGTTTTTGAAGTCATTGAACCATTCTTCTCATACTTGCAATTTGGAAGAACTGATACTAACCCCAAATTCCAAGAAGTGGTTTTTTTTTTTAGACATGCCTTCTAGGGAGTTGGGATTGCAATGCTCTCTTTTGTTTCAAAAATTTAGTGAGTTGCCACCTGTTGAGAGATTTGCTTCGGATATGTGAAACTCTTCAGAGCTGACACTTCCACCAGTGGAGTAGATAGGAGGACCTTAGGGACTAAAGAGTCCTCTCCATGATTGTAAGAGTCCTCTTGACTTCTTTATGTTGTTTTGGCCAATTGACATTTTGCGTATCATAGTCCAAATGACTAATTGGTATGCAACATCAATACAAGAAGATGGAACCACACGTGGGAGTACAAAATGGTATAGGCTAACCGTTGCAGAGTTGCTGAAATTTTTTGGTGTCTTGATGCTTATGGCATTGAAGAAGATTCCATGCCTCTGCTTGCATTGGTTACAAAAATATCGTGAGTTGTTTCAAACCCCTTCTATTTGTAGTGCCATGACTCGTAGTAGTTTTGAAGATATAATAAGGTGCTTGCATTTAGTTGACAACAAGAATGTGTGTGAAGATAAGTCGCATCTTGATTACAATAAACTAGCAAAGACATCGTGGTTGGTTGATGCTCACAATAGACTATGTGGTGAGTTTTGGAACCTTGAACAAAATTTATGTGTAGATGAGATGATGGAGAAGTACACCGGTAAGTACGCACCGATTCATCAATGTCTAAAAAATAAACCAACTCAATATGGTGTGAAAATTTGGTACTTAGCTAATACTACTTTGAAGTATGTGCAGAAAATTGATATTTATTGTGGTGCTAGTGACAACAAGCACGAAGGGAATGTTGGTGGTCGTACAATTTTGTCACTAATGGAAGGTCTTGGAGGTAAGGGTCACATTTTGACTTGTGATAATTTTTTCACGAGCCCTACTTTATTTTGGCAATTGTTGGAAGATGGCATATATGCCACTGGTACTTGCAGGACCAATCAAAAGGGCTGGCCCGATGCTCTTACTATATCACCATCAACAGGAGAATGTGGTCAACTTTGGTATCGCGTTCATACAAGATTACAAGTGGACGCATGGAAGTTGTAACATGGTTTGACAGTAAACTTGTTGCTTTACTTCAACTGCTTGTGGTCCTATTGATTCGTCGAAGTCATTGTTTATTAAAAGATGGCACGATGGTGGCCACATAGAAATTCCTGTGTCACCCATCCTTGTCCATTACTAGAAGCACATGCGGGGAGTTGATGTGCATGATCAGCTCCATGGTTACTACTCAGTTCAAAGACGGGACCACAAATGGTGGCATAAAATTTTCTTCCACATACTTGATCAATCCTTTTTGAATGCTTATATCTTGTACAAGAGTGTTATGGTAAATAGAGGTTTGAAACCAATGTCACATTTGGCCTTCAATGTTAATGTAGCATATGATTTGACAAAGGTACAAGGGTCAAAGAAAACTTGTATGCCGAAAGCAAAGGTGAGGAATCCTGGCAGGATTCATTCTACGTTGACATGGTCAGGACATGGAAAGAGAAAGCGTCGATGATGTGTCATTTGCAAGAAGGTTAGACAATGGTATTGTCCGACATGCCAAGTAACCGTTTGCATGGGCAGATGCTTTGTAATTCATCACTCTCAAAATGCATGCAAGAATCTCTAATTTTTTTCTAGAATGTTAACAATGTGAGTTTGGAATGTTTTGATCATTCTACCGAATTCATGTTTCTTTTGTTTGTATGTGGCTTCAAATTATTTCATACCATGTTTTCATTTTGTGTGGCTTGAAGCATGTCTTAGTAGTGTATTGTATATTGCCTGAAGCATAAGTTAGGTGGGTTGGGGGGAGCCAGACCACAGTTGGGTGGTACACCAGATTTGAACCCTAGGCTGGCTGATTGAAGAAAAAGAAGAAATGATCCCCCAATAATAATCCATCAAAGAAAAAGGTTTAAAGCTAATTTAGGCCAACTGGGAAGCAACATCAAAAACTAGCTGTCCGTCTTCATTCCCCGTCCAGTTCCACAATTTGTCAGAACCTCATTGCCCGCTCCAATATTATTGTACAAGATTCTTTAGGCTGCCTAGTGAGGACCCAGAATGTCCTTTAAGGGTTAGTACATCTTTGTAATATCATTCAAACTACGTATGAGTTTGTATCTATGAGTCTGTGCCTATGATGAGCACCGTATGAGACTTTGTATGTGCAGTGTGGAGTCTATTAGTACGATCTGTTTTATTCTACATGGTATTAGAGTGAGAGATTGAGATCTTCTGAAACGCTGATTAACTCGTGTATTTACGTTCAATAGAATAATTGATATAGCATAGTACTATCAAAGAGGACATGCAACATGTCGAAAGACAACTTTGTCTTTGATGAGGCCAAACTAACAAGATCTGCTAACTTTCATTTATGGAAGTATATGATCATCCGAGTGGCAAAGAGAGAGAAGTTGTGGTATATACCCCTGGACTCTTCCAGTACTACCATTTCATTGTCTAAGAAGCCCGTAGATCAAGAATCGAACAACTCAAATAAGGAGTCAGAAGGTGAAAAGCTTGAGAGACTCATGTACAGTACCCGACAAGTCTCATTTGTCCAGCACACCGAAACTAGCTTCTCTGAAGTGGCACTCAAGCTACTTTGAAAGGCTCCCAATTCTCCACCTCTTCAACTCAGGAGCTCTAATTAGTAACATTAGGTGGATTAGTAGTCTTACAACATGTGTCATTAAGCAATTAATGAGAAACTTGAAAAATCTTCATAAAAATCAAAATTAACAAACAAGTGTCACTGCAATGGCAACTTGTATGCACAGCTTCTAGAAATATCGACGCACATGGAATTCATGCATTTGCTCATTTTCAATTGAAACTTTGTATGAATGAAGCTTGTGTATGCACTCAATCAACACAAATTTTGTTGTAGGAAATGTTGAATGTTTGGATTTCTAGTTCCTGTTTCTCTCTTTAGGCGAATTTAGTCTTCTGTCGTTATATAGTTGTTCTGAAATCTTGTGAATGATAGCAATTTCAATGCAAAGGTTGGCTTTTGTGTCTTCAAGTGGAGTTTTCAAGTTCTGGAGTGCCTAAATCACACGTAGGTAAGAATGCTTGTATCATTTGGAGATCTGCAGATTGAGAGTGTTAATTCATTTTTTGAATACTTCAAGTTTAGGCCAATTTCAGTCCCTGTGCACATTTGTATCTACTGTGATTGATGGCTAGAATTCGAAATGCATGATTTGAAGACAATTTGGCAATCTATCAAACTTTTTTTTGAAAAACAAATCATGTTATACAATACCAATCTTGATAACATTGTATTTTTATGTTCCTTGCAGATTATACATTATTATTTATTTAATTAGGTTCATTTGTATTTTCAAGTTTGTTTTCTTGTATTAAAGATTGTGCAAAAATGGTAGGTCCTTTTTTGAGCACCGAGGAAAAAGGTGCCATAGTCGGCATGAGTTGTTCAGGGATGTCACAACGTAGCATTGCAGCAGAGTTAGGCATGCTTCCTTCCACTGTTGAATATGTTTTGAAGAAATTCAACAATGACGGAACAGTGGTCACTCGTAAGGTTGTACATCGACGTTGCAAACTAACTGATCAAGGTAGAAGGAAATTAGGACGCATTATTACACAAAATAGACGCATTCCACTTGTTTCCAATATAGAAAAGATGACCGAGAAAGTTTGTGAGCATACACTAAGGAAGGAGATTAAATGTATTGGATTTCATAACCGTATTGTAGTAAAGAAGCCATTTCTTAATGACAAGCACAAGGCTGATAGATTGGCATTTGCCAAAAAATATTAGTCTTGGAAAACATCGAATTGGATGAATGTGATATGGACAAATGAGGCCTCATTTGAGATAGGCAAAAATTCCCAGCAAGTGAAGGTTTGGCAACAACCGTATGAACGTTATTCATGGGATTGCTTAGCATCCATTTTCAAATCCGGCCGCACATTTGTCATGATTTGGGGTGCTTTTACAAGTTATGAGAAGTGCCCCATTGTTATTATACCATCCGATAAGCGAACAAGTGTTGATTTTGTTGATGTTGTGTACAAGGGTCAATTGAGTGGTTTTTCTGTATGCACGATGATCCTCAAAGTCTTTTCCTCATGAAGGATGGCACCCCAATGCATCATAGTAACTTATCCAAACAATGGCGAGAAGCTCATAAGATCAAAAAGATTACATGGCCTGCAAACTCACCGGACTTGAATCCCATAGAGAATGTGTAGATGATTCTAAAAGACTTTGTACAAAAGGAGACCAGGCCAAACAACAAAGATGATTTGATCAAAAGCATTGAGCGGGCATGGGAAGCTATATCCATGGAGACTCTTAAAATTCTCCTTGCTAGCATGCCTCACCGGATGGAGGCCGTAATTAATGTGGGGGGCGGTAGTACTAGATGGTAGATAGTATGCCACAAAATGCTCTATTGTCTATTGTTGTATGATTTGACTATTTCAATGTAATAAAATACTATACCATAAAACTAGACTTCATTCTCTTCCAAATCCAATTTACGGTTTGCGATTCCATGGATTTTTGAGCCTCTGGTGTCATTTCCAAGTTACAAGGTCACTGCTGAATTTCAGTTGCAGCAGGGGTGGACGAATGAGACTTGCCGGGTACTATACATCATGAGTATGTCAATAAAACCTGCTCTCTTAGCATAGTTGACTAAATACCAAGAGCCAAGGTTGTTATGGAATTTCTTGTGCCAGTCTTTTGAAGTGGACAATGATAGACGCAAGTTCGAACTAAAAAATCAACTTGCACTCATTCCGTTTTCTGAAATGTCGAGCGTGGAAAACTATTTCTCCCAATTCCGCCATAACTTAGCACAGTTGTCTGCTATTGGAGTCAAGATCAAAGATTCTGACTTGGTACAAGTTGTGATGAAGGTGCTTCCAGATAGTTAGGATTACTTTCTTCAAAACTTCACCAGTGCAGTCAAATATTTTACGCTCGAGCAACTGCAGTCAAGACTCATGCTTGAGTAGAGTCGTTGTCAATCGAAGACTAGAAAATCAGTGGCGGAATCATAAGCTTTATACTTCCAGGGAAGTCAGCAATCAAGCTTCAATCAATCGAGCTGCAATTATGGTGGTAGATAAGCGAATTGACCTCAAGCCTATCAGAATGGCATACAAGGTAATCCAACTACTTTAGAGGTTCCCAAACTCTTCAAATATGGTATTTTTATTGTGGTCTCTTTGGACACCACAAGGACATGTGTCTTGAACACCTGATAGATTTTAGAAAACTAGAGGCAAATAGACGGATAAGGTTGGGAATTAAATCTTTCTCAACAAATATTGCCCAAGAGGAATTCTGGGCAAACCCAGAAACTTGCATCGTGACTAACGACGTAGAGAAATGAGATACCCATAATTTTGAAATGTTTGAAGCCGCTTTATCTTCCCTTTCCATTCATAATCCAGACTCCGGATGGTACCTAGACTCTAGAGCTGCACAACACGTGAGTGGTGACCACTCAAATTTCTCAAATATAGAGCAATTCCAGGGCAATGTTAAAACTGTTAGCGGTCAGAGTCATCAAATTGCCAATAAAGGATCTGTTCACTTCACCTTACCTTCTGGCGAAATAAAAGATGCTTCTGATATTCTTTATGTGTTGGGTTTGAGCAAAAATATATTATCTATAGGATCATTGATAGACAAAGGAATTATTGCATGTTTTGATGATCACAAGTGTGTTTTATATAGTAAAGGCAACAGAAAGATTGTAGTTAAGGGACTGCGAAACAAAAACAATAGACTGTATAAACTATCGGCACTCAACTTAGAGGTCTCAGCAAATGTGGCTCAAAGTAATATTAACACAAAACAATTGTAGCATTTTCGGATATGTCACATTAATTATGATTGATTACATGATATTATAGCATAAGGACTAGCGCTAGGTATACCATATACACCCACGTATCACGAAGTCTGTGCACACTGTCAGGCTGAATAACAAGCAAGAGAAAGTTTTTCTCAATACAGCTTCTCAAGGGCTACGACTCCTCTTGATCTTATTCATCTTGATCTCTGTAGTCCCTTACCTGTTCCATCTCTTGGTGGATCACAATATTTCATGGTGATCATTGACAACTATAGTCGATATACTTGGATAAAATTTCTTCGCCGCAAATCAGAAGCATTTGAACAATTCAAGATATTTCAATGTATGATTGAATGACAACTAGGCATACGTATAAAAAGCATACGAAGTGACTGAGGTGGAGAATTTCTCTCCACAAATTTCTCAAATTATTGCTTGGAATCCGGAATTAAAAAACAACTCACAAACGTCAATATTCCCGAGCAGAATGGAATAGTAGAGAGAACCAACAAAAAATTACTTGAGATGGCGAGCAGTATGTTAGTACTTGCAGCAACTCTACGTTTTTGTAGATTGAGGCCATTAATATTGTTGTATTCCTCAGCAATCGCTGACCAACTATAGCTAATTTGCAGGTGACTCATTTTCAAAGGCTTTTTTGTAAAGTTCTTGACATTTCCTTTTTACATGTCTTCGATTCCAGAGTGTACATTTGGATAGACAAAATGCAACGTGACAAATTAGATGCCAAGACTAAACTTGGTATTTTTTTAGGATACAATGAGCAGATTAAAGGTTTCTAAATATGGATACTTGACGAGAAAAAAATGATAATATCTCGCAACATGAAATTTGATGAGACAAATATAGTGACAAAAGCTTCAATGCCGTTGTCACCTACTACAGTCTTGTCTAGCACAGATAGCTTGACTAACAATAGAGAGACTTAACAGTTACCACCGATCTTAAATATAGAATCTCCAAGTTTGCCACTAGTGTTAGGCTCTTCCTCATTACTATCACCGCCTCAACTGCATGGTAACCCTGAGTTGACTACAAGAGATCCAACAAAGCTCTCAATAGGTGGTCCCACACGGGACGAAACTCTTGTCGATATGCCGCAATCGACTCCTACAGATGTACCGCAAATCCATGAAGTCCGGTCACATCCAACTCATGTCAGAAAACCATCGGTCAAACTTAAAGATATTTACACTTACACTGTAGAACCCACGATGATGACCCAAATATTTTTGGCTTCCACTGACTATATAGATTTTATTGAACCCATTGAACTCAATTGTTTTTTGGCGTTATCAATGAGCCCTCTGAACCTTTGAATTTTTCAAAAGCCAACAATCACCCAGGCTAGAAGGCCGCCATGAATTCCGAACAAGAGTTGTTGTCCAAAAATTGCACTTGGGATGTAGTTGACTTATCTGAGGGAATTAAACTAGTGACAACCAAATGGATTTATAAAACCAAGATGGGAACTGACGGTTGACCTTCAAAACTTAAAGCTCGCTTAGTGGCCCGCGGATTCAACAAACCAAGAGTATAGACTTCGACAAGATGTTCACTCCAGTAGCGAAATGGAAAGCTGTCCACATGATTGTAGCATTGGCGGCCAACAACGATTGAATACTTGTGCATTTGGACGTCGTAATGGCATTTTTAAATGGAGATTTGAAGGAGCTCGTCTACATGGAAGTCCCCAAGGGGTTTCGCAACGCTTCTACTGCAAACAAAGTTTGCAAACTAAATAAGTCACTATATGGATTACACCAATCACCTCGAACTTAGTTCGAGAAAATAAATGGTTTTTTATCAGATCAAAGATTATTGCATACAAAAGCTGACTACAGCCTCTTTTACATTATAAGCAACAGAGGGGTCATAATTTTGATCCTATATGTAGATGATCTGGTAACTGGCTCCGACACTGAGAGAATCAATGACCTCAAACATAAACTCATGAGTCGTTTTGAGATGATGGATTTGGAAGGCGTTAAATTTTATCTTGGCGTAGAATTCATTCGTTACAATCAAGGCATATTCTTGTCTCAGAGAAACTACGCATCGCAAATATTGGAGGAATTTGACATGTCGACTTGCACAACAACTGCCGTCCCAATGCACGAAGGTGGTCACTCGGTGCTGAAGAACAACCTTCTAGCTTTGAAACAAAGAAATATCAACGCCTTGTAGGAATGCTTATCTATCTATGCAATACAAAACCATAAATTATCTACGCAGTGTGAGCCTTGATCAGAATCATGCACAATTCAAAAGTCCTACATATGAAAGCAGCATACTAGGTTTTATGATATATAAAGGGAG
Source organism: Antitrichia curtipendula (assembly GCA_951230915.1). Classification (NCBI taxonomy): domain Eukaryota; kingdom Viridiplantae; phylum Streptophyta; class Bryopsida; order Hypnales; family Leucodontaceae; genus Antitrichia; species Antitrichia curtipendula. The sequence continues at coordinate 26,693,238 of OX579636.1, read as the reverse complement.
CATTAGATTACGGTATATTCTACAAAAAAGATCATGGTACTTCGATGGTGGATTATACTGACGCAGATTGGGGAAACAACAAAATCAATCGCAAATCTGTTACAGGGTGGATCTTTAAGTTTGTAGGAGGAACTATTTCGTAGTCTTCGAAAAAACAACAGTAGTATCATCAACTGACGCTGAGGCTAAAGCACTTACGGAGGGCATACGTGAAGCAATATGGTTAAGGATATTATCGGCAAAAATCTAAGGACTATCATCAAATCCAATTCTAATGTTCTATGACAATCAAAGCACACTAAAAGCTACCAGGAATCCAATTTATCACAAGCAATTGAAGCACATTGAGTTGTGGCTTCACTTCATTAGAGAGAATGTTGTCACTGGTACAATAGAAACGTTATATATTCCAACGCGTGATCAAGTTGCCGATATTCTAACAAAGCCTCTAGGAAAGCAAAGATTCTAGAAACTGAGAGATGAAATGGATATTTGTAGCATTAGTTCCTTACAAGACCACTAAGGTCAACAATGATGCAACTTGACGTTTACCACAAAGATATAACTTGGCATCTGACAAGGACCAAAAACTACGAAATTATGAGTTACTAAAACCTCACCTCTCTTTCACACTTGAGCCAGCTATAATAAAGTCCTGGATTATATCCACGCTTCACCGCATATATTTTTTGACCAGGAGGAACTTGGACAAGCACTCCACTATTGTCCTGATTCTCGATTACATTCAACAATTGAGAGTCAATCACCGGATTATCTCGACCATGCCTCACCGCATATATCTTCTGACCAAGAGGAACTTGGACAAGCACTCCACCATTGTCCTGGTTCTTGGTTACATTCAACGATTGAGAGGCAATCACCAAGTTATCTCAACGCAGAAACCTGTAGAAAGTTGATAACAAGATATCAAGTCTTCGATCAAAGAAACACGGAAGAAGAACAAGGACGATAGCCAACAAAATCAAGTCCATCATCGACATATCTGAAAGTATGCTATTTCTGAAACTCAAATGAATACTGATAGCTTTGTAAATTTTTATATACATTCATTGTCCCTACTAGGGTTACCTCGATGAGGGGGGGGGGATCGACATCTATTCATCCAACTCGTACTGTAAATTCATTAGTATTGTAGCTTCATTCATCTTAGATTAATTGTATATATTTGTTCTCTGGTTTTTCACTTAATACATCTTTGTGATATCATTCAAACTACGTATGAATTTGTATCTATGAGTCTGTTTCTATAATGAGTACCGTATGAGAGTTTGTGTCTGTAGTGTGGAGTCTATTAATACGATTTGTTTCATTCTACAGGCACCCCATTCATGATCAGCCCCCCATTTTGACTATGTAAATTGTTCTCTTTTCTTGTAGGAAGTAATGAGCAACCATAAATTTATGGTACAATTCTCGGCGCAATTGTGGCGCATTTTGATTGGCTACTAGACTCTCAATATTGCAATCAACCCTTGTTGGATTTTGCAATCACCCCTTGGTCGGAAGTAAGAAGTTCTATATGACCCGTAAGAGTCAAATAGAAATCTTCAGTTAAAAAATTTGTAATAATTATATTTTAAAAAATAAAAATTCAATAAATTATGAAAACCTTCTAAATTCTATTTCTACACGTAGAAAAAAATTCCCACAGAAGAAACCTACCCCATGGATATGTGTATTTGCTTATAAAATGGGTTGCCTCCCTTAATTGTACACATTTGGATTTTGAATGTTTTTTCGCGAGGTGGACATCATTTTTTCACTAATTCTTTTTGAAATTGTGATTAGTAAATGAAATGAGAGTATTGTGGTATAATAAAATGACAATTGTATTTGAAAAGTTGTGACCTTTCTACAATCAAGTTCACATGTACTTTCAAGAATGTATGATCAATTAACCATCCACTAACCATGGATTCGATATTAGGGTTCATTCTAGGTTATACTATTATTCAATGCCTAGTGATTGCAGTTCGAAATGTTAAGTGATCCCAAGGTCTTGGCAACCATATCATCCTCTAAATTCCAGACATGGCGTCTATGATCACTCTAGCTCATTCCACCACAACTCTATCCTCAAATAAGTTGTTGATGAGTCATTTTGTATGATTCTATTTTAAGTGGCATTGCATCATGTAGCGCTATGCATGGTAAGTGGTGTTGCATGATAAGTAGTATGTCTAGGAGATGTTCATTATACTTTCTAAATGATTGATTAATCCCTTGGGAATCAGATGTGTACACCATTGTATTAAGTCTAATAAAATCTTCATTTTGTATGGATTAAATATGACAAAATATCAATAAACACATGTGATAAAAACAAAATTAATTTCTAATGGAGATAGGAATCACAATGTGGTCTACAGCTTCTATATTCCTTTGTTATACGGTTAAATAGAAGAAATTCTTTCACACTTCTCTGTTTATTCAAAAATTATGCAAATTTCATAATATGCTCTCCTATCTTTCTTGTAAGTCTATAAAAAATTAGCCCCATACAACATGCTATGCTACAATAAACACCACTTTTATTTGTATTTGTCATCATATGAACAAGGGCAACCTCCTTTTATTAGGAGTTAAGACATTGTTGAAATTTGATATCACATTATTGTTGTCATATCATATTAAATTACCTACAGTCCAAACAAATTGATATCTTGGATTCAAATGATTGCAATGAAATAATTGTTTTTGTTGCTAAATACAAATTAAAATGATTGATTTTTTATATTAATTGTGTATTAGGACAAATATCTTCAAATCTATTCAAAGTCGAAGCAACAACCGTTCAAATTGCAACTTATAGATTATCAGTGACAATAATTGAAATCTCAAGTTTTTGATTCATAAAGATTCTTCAAATTCCATTCAAATTAATGTTATCTACATTTTTCTCTAAATATAATTTTTTTGAAGCACACTTATGTCAACATTTTACATTACAATGGAGGTGGGACCTAAATTATGTTCAACAATATGCAATAAAATATTCAAATCATCGTGGCTCAAAAAAAATGATAGGCAATTTTTGGAGTGATTAAAAAACCTCGCTCAACAATTGAATCTATAGAGTGGTTAGCTTTGTAATCATTTGCTTCCACCCCATAATTGCATTTTGCTTCAATGCAAGTTCGTAGGATTTTAGTACACAAACAATATTACAACATTTATATTTGCTCATTTGGATTTTGTTTACTCATTTCTTTAACATATGGTGCACAAAATAAAACTGAATAAAATTTAGGAACCTTCAATTTTTTTAGTTTTTGCATGTATATTGCTTTCTTCCTTAGCTTTTGTATGATTTATTTAATCTCCTACATATATGGGAGCAATTATTTTTGACAATTAAGGCCATTATTATTGAACAACTTCTAAATAGTTGATATGGTTAAGGTTTTGAATTTGTAGGAGTCCCAATAAGTGTATAGTAAGTTTTTTTTATTTCATTTGTTTTAGGCATTACAAGAAGAAATTTTAATTAAAGTGATGAAGCTAATTATCTCTATAGACATGAGGGAAGCATGCAATACATAGGTGAAAAATACTTATTGTTATAAAATTGTGTATCCAAAAAATAGTGATATCATCTAAAGATGTTGTAGCAAATTTATGATTCCATCCACCTAAAAAGAAAAAATATAATGCCAAATGTTCCCTCAATATATTTTAGTATTTCAATTTGAAAAAATGTTCACTACATCTTAACTATAAAGAATCTAAACATTAATTTTTTTATTCTTGCAAGTTTATCATTTTTTCCCACCTCTATATGAATTGAATAATAATCCTTCACAAAAGTTACAAAGCGTAGGGTAACTATCCTTTGAAAAGAGGCAAGCATGACTTGTTCCTACAATTTCTTCTCTCCCCCCTTTTGGAAAAATCTAAAGTCATTGATGTGCTTAAAAAATTCAGTCCCCCTTTTTCAAGCCGTTGGTTTGAATTGCACAAAAAAACTAAAATTGAATGAGATGTGAGTATTAAAGGAGGCCAAAGAGAAGAAAGAAGGTGGCAATTCATGTCCGGGTGAATGTGAAACGTTGGTGGTAGATTTGCTCATGGTGTAGTACAATGACGCCTATGAGCCTACTGACAAAATAATTATCTTGAGAAGAAGCTCCTTTCCCAATCTTTTAACTTCCTTGCATGATCTTCTCCAAAGAAGCATTCTTGGATACTTTATCTTTCTATGCAAGCAATATTTGAAGTTTCTTGTTTTGGGATGCCATTTTTAATGCAACATATTGAGTCCTATGATTCGCTGTTTTTTCTTATTGTGCAACACAACTAAACTATCTATGGAAGAAGATGAAGAAAAATAAAAAAGTGGGCCAAAGATGAAACAGAGTGTCTTAAAGATTCTTGTAAGTCTTCAACTACTACTTACTTCTACATTGTTTTGTATTCTACTTGAAATTCAATCATTTTGATATTATTTTCAAAAGTAGTCAACCGGCTTAATGCATGTAGAGGAGGATTTAGCTATGCAATGTTTGGTTAGTCAAATTTGCACCATTGCGTATGGTGTTTGGAGATGAATTGGAGGAGTTAGGATTTGGCAATTTGTATCTCAATTTGTAAGGGTGTTGATGCTTTGGATTGCGGTGGAATGGGATGCTTGTGAATGCTCGTGAATTTTGCATAAGGAATTTAGTATTACAATGTGATAGATTTTCAATGCTCAAATTTTATGATAATTGTATAATTATTATTTGGTGGTCTTTATTATTTTTGTTGTTAATTAAGGCTTTCTAATTCACTTGTTTGTATATTTCTAAATGCATTTCCTTCATCACCTACAAACAATTTTAGAAGCCGGAAGGGGACAAAGAAAGAAAAAGAGATATGAGATTGAAAAAAAAATTGTTAAAGAGATTAGGATTTAGGATTGAATGTAAAAGTTTTACATTAAATGGAAAAATGTAAAGTTGAATCTTTTATATAATTTAGGATTTGTTGCGCAAAGAAAATAATTGAAAAGGTGGGAAAGTAAATTTGGAGATTGAGTGTTTCAAAATAGGAAATTGGAAATGATTTTTGTTCAATGGCTACATGTCACATGTACAAAAATGATTCCATGACTACCCTTCTATTAGGTTTGTACATAGTTATATACTATCACCTCAAAAGAGGTAGTGACTGCTTCTACCACTATCAACTTTGACAAATCACAAAAGAATAAACAAAAATATATTTATTCAACATATTTGGATGTATATCATCCATTATGCTTAACTCCCATACTACCGGTATCAATGTTCTTAATCCCTAAAGGACCTAATTACGTTTTTTAGCAACATAGATTTTAGGCAGCTCACTACAAATGGAATTCTTTTTTTCTTTGAAATTTTTGCACAACAAGTGGATGAGGTTTTAATTTAAGGTCCAACAACTTTTATAACTTTTGATTACATGCTTAAAAAGTTATTGTATGATATGTAGGATTTTTTCTAGATTGGAAAGTCTGGGAAGATTAAAAGTTTATTTTTTAAAAATAAAAATTTGAATTTTCTTTTAATATTTATATATACGTGAAAAGCTTTGAATCATTCCAGTTTAATTAGTGAGATGAAAGTTACAGAGACTTTTAGTTTGCAGGCAATTATAGATGTCCTACTCTGAATTAAACTTTGGAGTCCTTTATTTAACTCTATTTCCAATATTTTTTGAGAAACAATAAAATCATAGGGCATAGATTGTTTATAACAGCATTACAACCATTAGGATTGGAATTTTTCAATTCCATAATTAAATTCTTAACAATTTTTAAATCGTTCTCTACTTCTTTCTATTTACTATTCTTTTCCTACATGTTGTACAATTCAAAATGATTTAAGAATTTTCAAGTATGTGACAAATTGCTTTGAAGAATGAATAAAAAAAAGCACCACCAACATGGACATTTTTTCATACAAAATGTGACCTTGTAAACAGCTGCCATGTTTTTCGCAGGGCCCCCCAAAGGATTTTTGTCACTTCAAATGCTAATATCTTGCAATCTACAAGGTGGAAATTTCGGGGGGGGGGGGGGGGGGGGCATGTCTTTTCAAACCATCATACTACAAGATCCTATGATTACATGTGGTCAAAAACATGTTTTTTTCTAAAATTTGATACTTATACTAGAAATGGCAGTTTGAAGCATTTTAGGTGAAAACTTATGATGGAAGCACCCAAAACAACCAAAATAAGCAATTAAGCATAATTTGAGGTACATTTTTATAAAAATAATATTTTTGTAGTATTAGCAAATGAAAATCATGAATCTTCATGAAAAAAAATGAGATATTTTAGATATGGCATGTAATGTTTATGAATTTTCAAAAATGAATCTCCCTAAACTATTGAAATCATCACATGGATGGATGTAAAACCAAAATCACAAAAAAACTATAGTCAACCAATTATAGTTAAGCATGGGAATTGTTCAATGATGCTTTTCAAAAACACTTTAATCCCTAAAGTCCCAAGGCCATTTCTCCATCAAAAACCATTCAAAATTGCCATTTCTAGAGCAAAGAGCAAAAAAACAAATTTACTGTTTTTTTTGTTGCATATTTAACCATAGAATCTTGATCTAGACTAGTATAAGAATGTGTAGAAGAAATTTCAAAAAACTTGACCATGTAGATTGCAAGATGTTTGCATTTAAAGTGAAGGAATCTAGTTTTTTTGCACTTTGTTGAACTACATTTTTTGGCTTTGAACCTTTTTAACTTAAAATTTTTGCTCTACTGATTTTGAATTTATAATTTTATATGATGAAAAATTGAGTTGAGAATCTAGAAAAAAAATTTAAAAAAAAACATTTAGTTTTTACTCATTAAAAATTTATTAAGTAGAAGTAGATTCAAGATCAAAGGAAAAATTAAATCATTAATAGCTCTAAGATAGACCTGAAATATACTATTCTCAATAGTGAGATTTTTCTAGCAAGAAATCTTGACCTTGTGAAACTTTTTTCTTCTTAAATTGTTAAAATTGAGTTCAGAAATGAATCCCACAAGTTATTTTTTCAAAAAGATGCTCTAATTGCCCCCAAAATAAGATTGACTATAACTTTTGCATAACAAATCCAAATGGAATCAATCAAAGCTTCCCATGCAAATACAAATAAAAACTATATGAAACTAATTTTTTAATTTTTTAGTTTTAAGTTTTTTTGAGGATTTTTTTCTGCCCGCTGTACTAAAATTTGAATTTTTTCAGCCATAACTTTTGCTCCTAGGCACTGATTGAAATAAAAATTACATTTTCGGAAAGCTAATGTGATTCTCTATCTTCAAAAAAAATTCAGAAAATCAAAAAAATTATTGAGACCGTAGGAGCCTGCCCGAAATCCATTTTGTCCCCCAAGGGGACAATGGGACTTTAGGGGTTAATGCAAGTCTAGGGATGGATTAATAGAAATCTAAGGTACATTAATGGATACAAGAACATGAATAGATGTTTTCACCTTAGTCAAGGAACTCTAGGGGTTAAACCCCTAATCCTATTGCAGATTTTTCACTACAAAAAAAACAAGGATATAATTACTTGTCCATAATGATTGCAAGTACAACAACAACTACAAAATGATCGTTTTGCAATCATTGTGGATAAGAAATGACTACTAAAGTCATTGTAGACAAGTAATTTATACCCTTGTGTTTTATAGTGTTTTTTTGTCCAATGGATGACAGAGAATCATTCTAGTAGAATAGAATATCAATTATTCATCCTCAAAATTTTGTTGTGGAAAGGGGAAGTCTTCTACAATACTTTGACTTCTAATAAGTGATTTTGCAATTATTTAAGCAAATAATTCACATAGTAATCAAAGAAATTATTTCCACTATCACTAAGGTAGAAGGCTCTAAATACAACCATTTAAGGGTTGGTCCGCCTTCTTTTTATAGGTTTTTGTAGACAAAAATATTTTTAGATAATTTTTCAAAGAAAAATAAAATAGATGTGGAATCTAACACAAGTGCTTTTGTGTTTTTCCAAGCATTTTTGAATTACGTCTAAATTTTTAAAGATTTGGGGTATAGGCACTTGTTTGTGACTATAGACTTCCAAAATTTATTCACTTGCAACTTGTAAAAAGATGTGTGGAAATCAAATACAATGATTGACTATTGCAATAGAATTTATTTTTATTTTTTATTCATTCAATTGCTAAAGTGGTTCATTTAAAGATCACTTCATGTCCATATAATAGGGGTGATTTGAAGGAGAGGGACACTTTTAGAGCTTCCTACCTTAGTTCGTTCTTTAAGAATTAAAATTGTTCATCATCCACTCAAAGAATGGAGGCTCTCTCAAGATTTAATTTTAAAGTTAACGAATGGAGGCTCACTCATACTATAGTGAAAACACTCAAAATCAATAATATAAGCAATTCAACATTGTTGGAGGCACCTTTTCCTTAAAATTATATTTTTGTAGTATTAACAAGTGAAAATCATAAATATTAAAAAAACATAGATTTTTTGGATGTGGTATGTAATTTCTATGATTTTTCAAAGTGCCAGCTCCCTAGACTACTAAAACTATTGCATAGGTGGACCCTAAATCAAAATTTGCAAAAATCAATAGTCAACAAATCGGAGTTAAGTATATGTCCTTCATATGCGTTAGAATATTAGAATTAAGCATTTGAAGGACACATTAATCCCTAAAGGACCATTATGCATTTTTTGTTAGGTATCTATGACTTGAGATTTTCATATTTTGGGTTGAAATTTTAACAGAAGTTGTGCGCAAGGAGTATCTTTCATATGCACTAAAATTCATGACATTCAAAAATATGAGTCAAAAGTTATGGCCTAATATGTTACTTTTTTTCCCCAACCAGGCTGCCCAGGCAGTCTAGGCAAATCAGAAAAAATCAGTTTTTTCAGAAACAAAAATTTGAAACTGATTTTCTAGAGTTATATATATATATATATGGAAAGCTTTGAATCATTCTATTTTGACCAATGAGTCAAAAGTTATGAGGAATTTTAGTTTGCAGGTAGTTATGGATTTTCTACTCTAAAATAAACTTTGAAGTCCTTTATCTTATTCAATTTTTAATATTTTTGGAAAAAAATAAAATCATAGGATGTAGATTGTTTATTACAACATTTTGACCATTGAGATTGGCATTTTTCAATTTCATAACCAAATTCTTAACAATTTTAGATTTTTAATCATTCTCTACTTCTTTCTACTCACTATTTTTTCCATATACATTGTGCAATTCCAAATGATGTGAAATTTTTTAAGCACGTAACCAACTTGTCTAGGAAAAAGAATCAAAAGAATCACCACCATTTTGGACATTTTTTCATAGAAAAGTGAGCTTGTGAAGTGCAACTGCCCTATTCTTCGCAGGGCCAAAAAAATGATTTCAGTGAATTTGAATGCTTATATCTTGCAATCCACACAATAAAAATATCTGAAATTCTTACCACATGTTCTCAAGTTAGTACATCAGAAAAGTTGGGCCAGATTGTTTGGATGCTATCCTGACACCAAAGGCTGCATTTCAGTCATTTTAGTGTCATTTTATCCACACTGAGTTGGTATGGAGGTTGGCACCAAATTAACTTAATAGCATCTCCATGCACCATCTTGACACCATATTCACATGCCTTGAAGTTCGTGATGTATATTACAAGATCCTACGGTTATATGGGTCAAAAAAAGTTTTTTTTCTCAAAAATTTGGTAATTGTACTAAAAAGGGCAATTCTTGAGTATTTTCAATGAAAACATAGTTATAAAACTTTAAGGGTTAACAAAAGTCCAGGGACACATTTAATGATAGTCTAGGATACAAAAATGGGAATAGGGATGCTTTTGGGTGTTTCTACCTTATCTAGAGGTGAAAGTGGGAAATTGACGGTACTTTTAGGATAATTCCATCGCTTAGTAGAGTCACTAAGAGTGTGGACGCATGGGCCATAGCGCCATAACATGTCATGGAGATGGTAACGCAATCCCACTTCGACCCGGAGTGGAACGGGCTGAGTTTAACAAACTGTGAACGACTGATAACCGTCGGAGAGGCTTAAGCCAGACGTGGACGGCCGAAAACCGTCGATTGAGCAAGCCGATCGACGGCGCCTGGTGAGGGCACGGTGATTGGGCGAGACAGAGAGTTCGCAGAAGAGGCACATCCAAATGGCCGCCGCGGATTGCGAGAGCACAAGCGACCTCTGAAGCTTTTTTGCATTCCTCTATCACTACTGAACAGTACCGTAAGTACAGTTTCAATGAAACAGCTCGCGGCAAGCGAGCTCTTTCCCCTCTTCCCCTTTTCCCCAACAAGGGGCTTTCATTCTGTCTACGCTCACAGCCTCATGATCAATCTGCACCTCAGTTTGCCTCCCGTTACTGCCGATTCTGTCAAATGAAATTTCTGCCAGAACCGCATTACTTTCGATTGTCTTGCTCCCGAAAATATTTGCATTTGGTAACTAAGTTATGGCGTTTCCCACATGGCATTGATTTCATACTTGCTGATGAGAAATTGAAAAATCATTCATCTAGCTCTGCATCGAGGCTTCCGACTCCGACTCCGACTCCGACTCCATTAATTAGGCAGTCTCGGTTCATTCAGAAATAAACTAACTGAGACCGATTGAGAGGCATGCGCGCGCATGATGCAGGCCACTTAATTTCGTTGGCCAATCGAGATGTTTGCAAAAATGACGTGAATGTGTAAATCAGTAGGAGTTGATTGGAGGTTGGAGAGATCCAGAGGAGGTAGTGGCACATGCAAAGAGCGCATGCACAGACAGACATGGAGGTAGGTTAATGAAGCAGCAATGTCGATGTGAAGAAATAACAAGATTCCGTTTTTCAGTTGGCTATTAATATTGCAAAAGTGTGCCGGTTCACGAAGGGATGCCTATACTGCATGCATCCTCAGGCTGGTCGGTATGTGGAATGCTTCAACATACTCGGGGGTCATGAACCATGCATCCGTCAATCCGTGCTTTCTCCTGCTTCCATTTCATATTTCATCCAACGCTGTTGATTGCACATAAAGAACGGTTACATTGTGAAGAGTGGATAAATCGAGTGTACTTGGAAACACTTTGCCCGTTGATTGATCAAACCTAATACTTAGAGCTTGAATGGTTGCTCTCGTTCCTAAAACCATGGGATAAACATGGCCTCAAATCTTTTCTGGCCAGCGGAGTCCATACTGGTGACTTTGCAAGGGTTTAGAAGAGCGAGGCTGAAAGAAAATATGTTCTCGGACGCGCGGTGCGTCCAGAACGCCCTTTTATCTTTCTTTGATCGATCGCAAGTAGCAACCCTGGGAAACTTTGAGATCGAATAAGAATATTGAACACGTAAATCATTCTAAATTCTTAAATATATTCTGTGTCGTGACTCGTGGGCCAGATCGAGTCTCGCCATTGTTCTTTATACGCACAGTCGGTTATTCTGTTTTTGGCAATGTCCTTTATTTCTTATGAAAATGGGTTTTTATAAATACCAGCAGCTTGAGTTCTTGGAATCAGCCTTTCGAAACTGCCCGAGCACACTCCAAGCTTCTATTTGTCACCGTGGATACAGAATGTTTAAGAATGAGCAAATGGTGTAGTTGAACGGTTTATCCTCGTATTCGTGCAGCAGTTTCTTGGAATTAATTCTTGAGAGATGCTCATTCTGAATAATCTGACGGGTCAATTGTGTCATCATAATTACATTTCAATTATACCGAAATGAGAGTTTAGGCTGTTAGCAATTTTCGGCGTCAAACACTGATAATTAATCTGAGCGAGAGAAACAATCTTGAAGATTTACAACCCTAAGCCTAAACCAGTGAAGATAACACGATTTGGCTTCGTCATCCTGCTCGAGCAGCATGTCAATCTGTCTTTAGGTTGAGACTTTCATGCCTGCGATATAATTGTTATTTGTTCAATAGACTACAGTTCTGAAATTTATTTGTATTTGAATTGGCAGCGCGTCGTGCTGCAGTTTCTGTGAGCATTGGCGTCCGTAAACGGTATCAATTGACTTCGGCTTCGCCTGCCGGTCGTAGTGAGTTAACTTGAAGATGGTCCAGCCAAGATTAAGTTCCGGCACTTCAAAGTATTGGTTGAGAGCAAGGAGTGGCAATAGAGCTGGAGGAAAAATCTTCGTCTCAGTGGATTCCCTCTACAGCATCCTCCAAGAAAATCATGTCAGGTCGACGCCGAAGAAGGAAGAGGCACCCGCTGCTGCCATCGCCATCACCACTTCAAGTAGCCGAAACTTGCAAGTCGCTTCTCCGACTATGCCTACTATCCGGAAAAGTGCACGTCTCTTCGAGAAACGTGCGGCGTTATTAAATTGCCCCCTTGGAAGTCCACAATACTGGCTCCGAACGAGGTCGAGAAGGAACAAGCGATCACTCTTGGTTTCGGTGAAGTCTCTCTATCCTTCAGGTGAGCAATACTTGCACCTCTGTTTTCCAAAAGCATAACGCGAGTATCGATTTTCAATCGTCGTGCTTCGGAATCCGAGAATTAGATCAATTTAGCGGAGTCTGTGAGGGTAAAGCATTAGATCAGAGAATACCCGTGACACATTTTGAACCTCCTATACCAGAACAAGAGGGAAGCAAGGAAGATGAAAAGGACTTCAAGACTTGCAGTGGCTGCTGCCAACAAGCGCCGCAAAGGAGGAAAAGCGCTCGTTTATATGAAAAGCGAGCTGCCTCACTAATGAGTTGTCGAACTGGAAGGTCTGCCAGAGTTCGGCGCAAAATCTCAAAATTCAAGAGGAAGAAAAAAAACATATGCTGGTTATACAAAGGCACGCCGTGGATGGGAGGCTGCTATAACTCTAAAATGCTTGCTGCTGAACGGATTAAAGGACTGAGAATGAAAATTTGTGATTCTGGAAGCAAAGGTATAAGATAGCTTCAGATTTTGTACCGGTACATAAGGATTTCTCAGTGCAGCGTGATTCTCCAGTGATATCTAGCTTTACGATCTGAGTTTGTAAGGAATGCCTCGATCGGCAAGGCTGATCTATTCTGTGGTTAATGTGGCAGATTTTGGTGGCGACGTCGCCAGTCCCTCTGGTAAGCGATTCCACGATCCCGCATATCGCCCTGTCTTGCAGCGGCTCACTGAGCGTGGAGAAGAAGATTTGCTGCAGAGCATTCTTGAGAAGCTTCCACCTGCCAGTCTTCTTCAAGCTGCTCGAGTGCGCACTTCCCACTTCTCTGAATTTTCCTTCAAGTGAAGAACTTACATGGCGTGAATTCAAGCGACAATATGGACACATGGAATGGAATTCTAATCAATGCGTGCACGGTGCTATTTGGCAGGTATGTAGATCATGGGCAAGACTCTGCGAGTCAGCTTTCAGGGAAGAATGCCACCGGAAAGGATGGTCATTGCCCCGTCTTCCTCGTGGTGCTACTCCAGCCTTCCCGGTGAGTATTCATAAATTTCACTACATAATTCCACTACACGGTTTACGAATCAACTTACGAAATGTGGAGAAATCAGTAGCCCTTCCTGCTGGCAAGTTAAACCCTAAGTTATGACTCCTAAATGAATCACGACCTCAAGTGCTGCAATTTTTCAAATGTTTCCATAGCCTCTATACCATCAAATGACCACAGCGATACCTATCATGTACTTATGAATTTTAATTTATGTTGAACATGCAGTGGAGATCCCTGTACTACAGACATGCATGCCGAGCTTGCGGCAAGGTGGGAGAGTTCTTCGTGAGGAAGACTCTCAACGGCAATTTCCAGTTTCTTTTGTGCGGTGGCTGCATACGCCTCCCCGATGTCCGCAACAGGTTGGTGCAGTACTCTATCGACCTCTACGGCGTCACTGGCAAGCTCTTGGCTCCCAACATTTCTTCGAGGGGTGCCTGCTAAGTGAGCTCCTAACCATCGCCGTCAACCCCTGCCACAACAACCCAATCGGCACCATTTCCATCACTGTCGGTTAACTTTCACAAAACTTGGCACCATTCCCTTCCTCACGGATTTTGCAAGAATTTTCCATTCCACTCCATTCGACAATGATCCCACAAGTGTACAGTACATAGTGTCCATTGTGATTGACTGAGATCGAGAGGTGGTCCAAGGTTTCATTACACAAATGCAAAATATTTACCAGAAATTTTGTAGTAAGTTCCGTTTCAAGAGTGAATGCGACGCATCCTTGATTCATCTCCTCTGCTTCATTTGATTGTGTGAGTGAACAGTCTGAAGGACCACCCAATTGATTGTCTCTTGATGTTTCTTATTACAGATTGTTGATATCTTTTTTTATATATCATTGCTACACTGGTGACTAAATGATCACACACAGCCCAGAAAGAAAACTTAATCCATGGCTCTTTGTCACATTCAGTTCAGGGAGACGTACAGGTCTGTCAGATATTAACCCTTGAAGACCCAGGGCTGTTTTGGTGACAGGGCTGTTTTGGTGAGAGCAAGAATATAGACACAATCTTTAGCGATTGTGGGATTATTGAGGATAGAGGAACTGAGGTGAAAAAATGTAAACGTACAAAATTGAAGAATGAGCAATAGACAATGGGTGTGCAAAAAAACGAGGACACTAGCGACTGTTGGTATTGTGAAAGTTTGTGATAGTGTATACAATGTTGTTGACATCAGCATATGAAAAATGTGCAAATACAAGCATGTAAAGTAAACTTACCAATCACTGTACAGATAAAATTCAAATCCTTCTCCACATAAATATAGAGACTTGTATGTTTTGAGATTTGGCGTGACTATTAAATGTCATGTTGAGATTCACCTTCAAAAAATAGAATGCAAAAAAGATTTATTCCTTCAAATTTTATTGCAATTTAAGGGCTATGCACTTGAAATCTAGTCAAAAATTCCTTGTGATCCTTCACCATACAATGTGCGGTCATTGGGCGGTGATACAAAATTTTGTTCTCATCACAATTGAATTGGTAGTTGAGCCGTGCAATTACTGTGCGGTAATTGGCAACAATTGTTGTGCAATTTACTCTAGCATGCACTAGCAAAACCATAAAAGGTTCACTTCAAGGGCCTTCGGATTTGGTAGACATTGCTTTCATGATTAATACAAAGAAATCAACAATAAAAAAAAATACACCGTTTATGAAAATACATGCTTAATACAAGAAACATTTGACACGGGCCAATTCAAAATTTTCTACTCAAAATTGACACAAGCTTAAATGTGTTTCTTTCTTGATTAACACTTACATAGAGATAGTTAAATCCGATGTCTACAAAAAAAAGATGGAAAAATGACTCAAAAAAAGCACTTTGTTGACCATTATACACAAAGGTATTGAAAATGCTGCTATTCACAATATTATAAGCCAAATTTCTTCATAGTGCCCTTCTTTTGAAAAAGCACCTATCCATTTCTACCATCTTTATGTTTGCTTTTTAAAAAACAACCCGTCAATGTTGTACATGATGCAAAAGGAAAACATCTTTTGTAATTCTTTCCCTATCTTTCTATGTATGATATGAAGATTGACAAACATAATCATGTACAAAAGCACATAATTGTTGCATGCAATTGTCTTTGAAAATTCATTATCCATAAAAAAAAATTGATTTTTTTTGTTGCATGCAATTGTATTCTATAAAAAAAAAGTTAGGGACTTCCATTTCCTAACTCCATTCCAATTCCTTTCACATTATGAGTTATTTTTGTTTTTTTCACTGTCTCCAAAAACCATTGTGTGGTTTCCTAAGCCTTAAAGGATTAAGGTTTTATAAGGGGAAGCTAAAAAAATGAGTATGAACCATGTAACTTTAGGTACCACGGTGAAATCTTGCTTGGATGCAATATGTTTGGTTTTATTAGGAGCCATAGTAGTTGATTTTAGTTTAAGAAACTCAAGAAACACGTTATGTGGAAGACAATCAATGGCTCAACAAACTCAAGAAACACGCTATGTGGAAGACAATCAATGGCTCAACAAACTCATTGAACTTTGTTCTCCACTCAAAATGATGAATACAAATGTTCAACAAGCTCAATGAACCCAATGCTGGCTCCTTCTATTATAGACAAGCAAAAGAAGGAAAATTAATTAAATGAATAATACTTAGAAATACTTAGATATCAATTAATTATCAGTGTATCATGTATTATTGTTAGAAATCCATCACTCAATTCATCCTTACATTCCATCTTCTAAGTCATTTTAGATTTTATTTTTAATGATTATTTCTTCTTTAATTTGAGATTAAGCATGGTTTGTTTTAAATACCATCAAAACACCTTTGTACGTCTTTTATTTTTAGGACTTTTCAAAAGGTGTTAATTAAAGAATTTTCATTGTATTTTCCATTAATTAATACAAATGTACAAAACAATCATAGTCAATATTAATATCAAAATGAGTAAACAACATGAAATCAACATTATAATTACATCATTTTTGTATACAAAAGTAGTTGAAGAATTGTGGCATTAAAACAAGTGCAAGTTTAATGCAATTTTTTTTGCATATAATACATACTAAAGTAATCAATGACTACAATACTAATTTAAAGATTATCAATGGCACTAGCCAAAGTAACTTTGATTAGTTACGTGCTTTTCAATTAACTAAAAAAATACTAAAACTATTGATAATCAATGGATATTGGTTGAGGTTATTGGTTAGGGACTTTCTTATACCGTATTGATTTCATAGTCAAGGAGATTTGTGGTACAATTTAAAAAATAAATTAAAATGAAACATAACAAAGAATTTTCTTGGCGCATGCTATTATTGTTATAATAGTTGATTTGGACATTTTAGATCTTATTTTGATTGAAAATTGGTTATAGAAAAATTTAGTAACATCCAAAATACAGTGGGCTGCAGTTCATTTACGAATTCAGTTTCAGTCAGTTTTCACAAGAAAATTCAGCAACTTTAGAAAGCTCTAGCGTGCTAAAAAATGAACCGATTTCGGAACCGCAAATTGCATTGAAATTGCAATGAAGTGCACTTCAACTTTGTAATAAGTAAAAAATGAATAATTTAAAATTTTATGACAATTTGGATTCCTTTTATACACTATCTACCATATCATAGAGAACAACCAAAGATTTTTTGCATTTGGGTGAAGAACAAGCAAGAAATCATACAAGCAATTCAAGTGGTATGGGAATAAGTACCTCTAAAGCAATTTTGAAGGTTCATTTTGTATATGTACCATTGAATACAAGGTGTAATATTCACAAATGTTGGCAACACTAGATAGTACATAGTGTATAGAAAACATCAAACTCTTTGTATGATTTTCAATTACATATGTGTGTTTGTAATGATGATAAATTATACTTCAGTGCAATTCCAACACAATTTACAATTTGAACTTCCGTTCATTTTTTAGCGCACCCAAGCCTCCAAAAGTTCTCCTAATTTCAGGAGGATCCAAAATTTTGTTAATAAACTATAGTCCATTGTACAATATAAGGGTGTAAATTTCAAGAAATCCTAAAAACATCACTATCTTTTGGTATAAAAAAACAATATAATTTTATGTTCACTATTAAAAGATATAGTTAGTTAGTTTTGTTTTATTTTGTGACATACATTGAGATCTCCTAAACCACTGGGTTGTAGCGCACAAGAGATATTAATTTGGTATTGGTGGAAAACCTTAGAAATTGGAAGGCGGTGCGCAAAGCAAATGTTTTGCCACATTTTGACCTACTAGGCAAGAAATGATTGAATTTCAAGGTTTTCATCCCACCATAAATTAGAAAATTGGTTGCGTAGAGACATTGGGCCATTAGGTTGTGAGGCCCATAGGTTGACAAGCTAAAAGATACTTTGGCCACTATAACATCAAGCCTATACTTTATTTTTATTTTACTTTACTTTCAATTTTTTATTCCTATTATTAAATTTTGTTTGGCATACTATTTTGGTATGCTAATTTATTTTAAAATAAATATAGTGTAATAATTGATATCATGAATAATATTAACCCCTAAATGCCCAAGGCCATCCTTAAGCTTTTAGGAATTTGCTCTAAATTGAACAAAAAGTCAACATTTGGATAAGTTGTATCATTTTTTTTAATTGTTACCATACAAATTTAAACTAGACATGCTAAAGGTCACATAGAAAAAGAAAACACAATATCACTTATGTATTGAAAGATTATAATGTTTAATCATGAGGGTGTTAACCCTTTAGTGCCCGTGGTTGATTTGGGAGGCGGGCGTAGTTTTTCAAGAAAGTGAACTTTGTGGCCACTCTAAAGATGTAGTCTTAGATCAAACCGTATAAGGTGTTTCCATAAGGGAGATTCTTCAACCTAACAAAAAATCAAACTCATCCAACGGTACAAATCTCTAAAAATAAGGTAGAAGGTCCATAAATGAACCTTTTAAGGGCTAAAATTGAATTTTGGGGAGGTGAAACATCTTTTAATATTTTTTAGTAAATTTTCCACAAAAGACAAGTAAAATAGGCATCTAACCCAAGTTGTTTCATATTTTTTCAAGCTTTGTGAAATTAGTTACAAATTTTTGAAGTTCACAAAAAATGGTCATCTGTGGTCATCAATGCAAATACCCTTCTAAAATGTGCAGATTTGGTACATTGAAGAAAGTGAAATGTACCTCTACATCATGTTTGCTTCTAGAGCCTTGTTGGAGTTTGAGTTGCTTTCCTTAATTCTCAAAAATCAATGATTTGAATGACCCTTTAGAATTTGCGCTACATAAATACCAATGCATAAATTTACTTTGGGTTTTCATGAGATTACAAAGAAACACTTATGCCTTGTCAAGACATCAAGTTACAAAAAAATCTCACAATTTGGTTGACATTTTTTTGTATTTTTGTTGAATACTTTCCATTTGAAGGTCCAGGCCATTTGAGTTTGCAACCTCATATCTAATTCATCAACGCTCCAACTCCCTTAAAATTGGTTTTGTTTGAAGCGCATGAAGACACTCTAATTGCGTTACTCTTTGAGTTTTTTGTGATCAAATGTATTTTGAATAGCATCAGACCAAGAGTCCCAAAATCGACCACAAAGTGGTCGACCGGTCACTAAAGGGTTAAGTTGCAAAAGTGATTTGAAGTCTTTCAATCCTCTTTTCACATGTCAAATCTAAGAAGTTGGTCACCAAAAACATATTAGGATAAAGGGCATAACATGCATAACATCAATCAATTTATGGCTTCTCAAAATCTACTTTACAATTTTTTTTAAATAATTTCTAATGTGATATTTTTTCCAATATCTAGTGTATTTGAGGCTCATTTCCAAGAGTGCTCAACACTTCGGAATGTCAAGATTGCAATGGACACCCTTGCATAAAATCTTGAATAAAAAAATCATAATCAATCATTTTTCAAATTGAATTTTTGATGCTAAAACTAGACTTCACAAAAAAAATTCAAGATTGAAGAAAAAACTAAATTGTCAATAGCTCTGAGATGGAATTGAAATGCACTAATTCCAATGGTAATATTGTTCATGCAAGCATATTTAATTCCATAGAACTTCTTTTTTTGAAAATTATAAAAATTGAGTTCAAAAACAAATCGAATAAGTTATTTTTTCAAAAAAATTCTAAGATTACCTTCAAAACAAGAAGTTCTGTAACTTTCACATCACTAATCAAAATGGAATGAATCAAAACTTTCTATATAGACAAAAATATAATCTACGAGAAATAATTAAAGTATAATAATCTCAAGTTTTTGTAAATTTTTTTAATTGTCTAGTTGCCCCTATTTTGAGCTTATTGTAGCATAACTTTTGCTCCTAGGTACCAATGGAAATCAAAATTATATTGCTTGAAAGCTCATGTGATTTTCTATTTTATAGAAAAGTTTTAGAAAATCACGTCAAAAATTTAGATTACATAAGCCTACTCAAAATCAATTTTGTCTTACGAAGGGACAATTGGACTAAATTCATATAGTTGTTACATATACTTATACAACTATTACAACCTAAGACTTTGCTAATCCTCGTAAAAAGAATTTGAGCTTGAATTAAAAAAGAATGGCAATGTGCAATTTTATAATTTTTTCCTACTCTTTGAATTAGATTGAACTTTGAAGACCCTAGTCCTACATAGAATTGTACACTTTTGACATCTAAGTCCTAAAGGACCTTTACTACCTTGGCATTGTCAAACTTTTTTATTCTATTTTTTGATTTTATACGTTTACAAGATAAGTTTGTATGAGTGTTATCTATGAATATACAAAATTTTGAATGATTTCATACAATATTGAGCTTAATACAAATTTTGAAGTGAAATATGAAGAAAATTTAACAATAACAATATGCATTCTTCACAACAGTTAGAGCTCTCAATATCTTAACATATTATTATTAGCTAATTGAAAGTTTTTTTAATTATTTATTTATTTAGAAAATTATAAAATTTTGAGGTATAAAACATGCATGTTTCATGTCTTGGTATACATATGTCTTCAATGTATGATAAAATGATTGAATGAGAAAATATGTTTCATACCCAAAAGTAAAATGCCACTTTTTTTACTTGTCCATTCATTAACGTTCTTTCTTCTAAAATAAATTAGTTTAAATGGGTAGAAAATGGTATTGTT
The DNA here is from genome assembly GCA_951230915.1 of Antitrichia curtipendula. Lineage (NCBI taxonomy): Eukaryota > Viridiplantae > Streptophyta > Bryopsida > Hypnales > Leucodontaceae > Antitrichia > Antitrichia curtipendula. The sequence continues at coordinate 26,672,641 of OX579636.1, read as the reverse complement.
AAATTCAAGACTATACATGGACATGAGATTATAGGATATAATAACACTTTTATCATTGCCAGTGATAAGGAGGTTTACTTGTAAACAAGTGAAATTCTTTGGTAGTCATACATTTGTGTTAGTAATGTTTGAAATCTTAGCATTGTTAAAAAAAAATATTGCTAAATAAAGGTGAATTCTAAAAGAGTAACATTTTAATATCAAATGAAAAATAGATCATTGTTCACTGAGAAGATATGTAAATTCATTTCCTAATTTCAATGTCTTTGTGTTGAACATCGTACAATAATCATCTACAAATTATCACTAAACTAGTAATTCACCCTTCACTTGCAACATTTGCAACAACATCTCATACATAAGAACCATAGTCTTTCTCTTAGTGCACCAAAATTGGATTTCAACTCAAGAATGTTTTCCAATTTGGAATGAAATGTACGAGGATGAATATATAACCATTCAAATGGATGAAATTGTAACAAGTTGTGACACTATGGACTTATAGAATATATTAGATGTATAAGGGCATGGTTTGGAAAAGATGCTTGATTTGGATGTATGAACCTTTTTTAATTGAGTGAGTTTTGTAAGATAAAATTTCTAGTACATTATTTACGCTTGCCTACATTAACCATTCTAATATGCAATTGGGGTTCCTTCCAGAAGTTGCAAGGCTACAGTCATATTTTTCTTAGATGGAAAAAACAAACACAAAGCATTTGCAAGTGGAATTACAATTTTCTAGCAAGAACTAATTTTATTGTGGATTTCTAAAAAATTTAGACACTAAAATATAAAAGAGTCAATAGGTGGGACCATGAGTGTATCCAATATGCCCCAACTTCCCCATACACGTGCTTGCACCTATAGGAATTTGTGTAGTTCCTTATCAAAAGTTTTAAAAAAAATGCCTACATGTCTATGTAGGCATAATTATTTTGGAAAAAGGTCTAAAAAAAAAAAGCAAATACAAGTAAGGTATGTATATTGATTATTGATTTTGAACCCCATTGTGTCCCTATCTACACGCCTATCTATAATGGTCTAACATTTGAGTCCCTAAATAGTGATAGGATGCAATTAGGTTGAGGGTCCATAATGGGTAGGGATATTTTATGCAGCATTATTGGATTGAAAATTGGATTAGGCGGGCCACTACACTTTAGGGTCTCTTCATACCATTTCCCAAGTCACACTGAGTTCTCAAAATCTAATTGGTAGAGAGCTAAAAATTTCGATCTTGGACTTTATTTTACATCCCAAGTCCTAAGTTCCACATAACTCCAAAGGCAAAACTTTGGGGGATTGTTTTGGCACCAAGGAAGTAGAACTTGGAGGCCAAATTAGGTTCAGTAGATGTAGAGACCCAACTCAACCTCCAAATCTCAACTATTGTTATGAATATAAAATTAGGTGAAAAGACCACCATATAAACCACCTTCAATTGGACTTGAAGTTATGTCCAAATATGTCCAAAACAAATTTGATGCTATGCAAATAGTGCCCTCAAAACAAGGATTTACTTTTTGACCCATTATTTTAGGCAATTTATTGTTGAAAAATATTATACAAGAGACAAGTTGGGACTTTGGCCTTCACACTATGAAGTCCCAAGTCCCCCATTTTGATATATAGTCGGATTGCCCATTACCAACCAATGATGGATTTCCGACTTCTAGGGTACTGCTATTTCCAATCAGTCTATTTTTCTTGTAAATTGTTGATTTTATTAACATGCAAGGCTACAAGAAGCAATAGCTGAATGCCACATGTTAATTTGAAATTTGTGCACATGAATAGGAAGCAATCTTCCCTATGATTGGAATTGCATGACTCTATAGGTTTTAGGGTTCTAGTTCCAAACACTTCTTGCCTCCCAAAATTCACAGAAATTTCAGTTTTGCAAATAAAGTTCTGAAAATTTTGCAACCACAATATTTTCTATCTCCCTACACGGGAAGAATTTCCATTGCTCTCAACTGCCCACCATCTGTTCCACCATAGATGCTTAAGTGATTAGGTATAGGTGGCCCGACCATATTTTTATTCACCTTCTGCAACCCAAGGAAGTTGGGGCTTGAGACCTAGTGTGAAGCGCCCCTTAGTTGACAAAACATTCGTAGTTGGTCAAACTTTTCCGTCCGATTCAAAAAATCTCCTCATCCCAAATTCAAATAGGTTCATAATACCACCAAATGCACTTCATAGCAACCGATTTGCATTGCATTGTTGTGAAGACTGTTGGGCAGCTTACCTTAAAAGTGGGGGTAAGGTAAGTGTATGCCAACAAGTCCTCCTAAATAAGTTAAGTTAAGTTAATACCCCATTAATAACCTAACTAACTTTGCCATCAATAGGAAGTGAAAACCTCATGGGCCGAAACCTGATGAGAACGTCAAAGCCCCATGCCCAACAGAGCCACACTTCAATGCAAACCATATTTTGAAATGGGTTTTAATTTTACAACTGAAAGGTGGAGAGTTCCAACTAATTGCTACAACTCACTTGCTCATTTCTCATTTATGACCTGCGCCTGAGACGATTAAACTCGGACTGAGGGGGGGGGGGGAGTCAGTTGAACTCCAACGTAATTCCGAAGCTGGTCACAACCAAGTTAAGTTAAGTTAAATTTTCTGGTTCATAAAAACTGCGACAGCTTAGCTGTCGAAATTCGAAAAAGCTTAAGCTTAATACGAACTCTGAATTCACTCATACTCTGGAAGTCTCATAAACTGAAAAACTTAACTACAAACTTGAGTTAATTTTCATGCATGAGCTTCAATCACTTTGGTAATGTCTGAGTGTTCATGGAAATTGAAGTGTGGCTCTGACAGCCTCAGAGGGAGTTGGGAAGGGTAAGTAAGCGACCCCAGGGTGTAATTGATGAAATAATCAAATACTGTAATTTAGTGCTGGAGGAGTAAGGTAGGAGGAGGTTCGTGAAGCACCCATCCATGCAAGAGCTGTAACCTGAATTTGGGGAGGTGAAAACTTCTTGGAAATGGTTTTCAGTATGTTTTTATTGAAAGAGAAATGGAATTGGCATCTAACCCAAGTCGTTTCATATTTTTTGGAGCTTTGTGGAATTAGTTATGAATTTTTGAAGCTGAAATGGCATAGGGCTCTCTAATTGCCCACCTCCTCAAATGTACAATGTTTGTACATTGTGGGTAGTACAACGGAAAAAAGCAATGTGTTCAAATAGTAGCACATTTGAGGAGGTGGGCGATTTTAGAGTTCGGGCGCTTTTAGAACCTCCTAGTACCTTAGTATGCAATTCAAATATTTTTTTTCTTTCTCTCTCTCGGAGGCGCATCCAATGTTTTGTGAGAATGTTAACCCCTAAATGCCCAAGGCCTGTTTTCAGCTTCCTGAAATTTGCTCTAAATTGAACAAAATGCCAACATTTTGATAAGATGTTTCAATTTTTCTGAAATTGTAACCGTACAAATTCAAACTAGACTTGTTAGAGATTGCATAGGAAAAGAAAGCACAACAATATCACTTATGGAGTGAAAGATTATAATGTTTGACTACAAGGGCGCTAAAATTGCAAAAAAGAATTGAAGTCTTTTTGGCAAATCAAGTCTAAAAAGTTGATGACCAAAAAAATATGAGGTTAACGGGCCTAAGTTGAAGAACTCAAATCAATTTACAACTTCTCAAAGTTCACTCTACAACTTTTTTAAATGAATTTAGAATGTGATTTTTTCACCAAGATCTAGTGTATTTGAGGTTCATTTCCAAGAGTTCTTAACACTACGGAAAGTCAAGATTGCACAAGGTACCCGTGCACAAAATCTCTTATAGAAAAATCATTATCATTTTTTTTCAAGATTGGACTTTTGGAAGCAAAACTAGACTTCAAGAAGAACTTTCCAAAAATACAAACTACTAAAAATAGCAACTTGGTTAAGTTTTATTGAACTTCAAAGTTTTGCAAACACCACATTTGGGTGTCTCGGGCATTTAGGGGTTAATGCAAAGTTTTTGTCTTGCATTGTAGCAATACACCTTGTAGAAAATGGAAGATGGTTCTTCCAAATTTAAACCAATGTCATTGAGCCAAGACATTGGAATTTGGCACCAAGGTGCCAAAAAAAAAATGGTTACCAATGGTTAGTAGTTCATTGTTAGATTGGGGAACATAGGGGAAAAAATCCAGTTGCAATTTGAAATACAAGAAAAGAATTCGGTGAAGAAATCTTTAAAAGAATTATTTGGAATCAAAAAATAGAAATAAAAAACGGACTTGTTACTTGAAAAAATAGTTCAATATGGGAATTGGAGAAAATTAGCAATGTAGAAACCTAAAAACATCTAGGAAGTTGGTCACACCAATTGGAATATCAAAATAATCCCAGTAATTATTCCTACCTTCAATTTTGATCCTACATTTTAGTAGACATTATTTTGTCCCTCTCAAGGTTATTATATTCCCCTTTGGTGTGAATTTATCCTAAACCCTAGGATTGGGATTAGAAAGAAGTAAAGTTCAGTCATTTTAACTTCTTGATTTTACTTGGGTTATTTTAATCTATTTAGAAGTTAATCTTGAATGGATGGAGGGTATTTTCTAGAGAAATTGTCAAACCATTTCACTGTGTCAATTGCAAGATTATAACATTTAAACTTCAAAATATAGTTTTTTGATTTAGCCAGCCATAGACAATAGACTTCAAATCTTCTTGGATAAAAAAAAAATTTATATACAAAAATAAGAATTTACATCGATCAATAGCATATCTTATTAGATTCACTCATATCAAATTTTAGAAGCAAATAAGATATCTATCACACTCTAAATCATACATCAGTATGAGAAGGTCAAATAATGTGGCAATGCACTAGCCATTGGGCAATGACTATTTCTTGTGCATTGGAGAATTAAAAACAAATAAATTGAAATAGCCTGTACATAGAGACTAGTACGTGGAAATTTTCAAAATCTTTAATTGTATAGATTGCAAGATTATAGCATTAGAAGTTAATTTTTTTTTTTTCAAAACTGCCTAATATGGTTAACAAAGTTTGACTCCTTTGGAGTGAGATTTTTGAATCAATTTTTTTTTCTTTGACAATTGCATACTATTATATTTTGTTAATTACTTACATGTCAAATTTTAAAAGTAGATGAGGGGTTTGAAAAGATTCTTGAACTACTCATTTTGTTCAAATTTTTTGTGGGCTATATACCTTTCTACCTACGCATCTGATTGGACTTTCCTTTTCTTACTGTGAAGGCAGTTAGTCTATGCACCTTGCATCAAAATTTCATAAACATTTTCGGAGGAACCTATCCAAACATTCAATTGTTTGTTCAACAAACAATTGTCCTTTGGGGTGTATGATATCTTAGTTTTCAATGCTTGTTTGTACTCATGTAATGAAATCAACAACTTGATTGTATTCTTTTTACAAAAAGTTGGAAACCTAAAATCTTGCTTAAACCCTCACCAACTTAGGGGACAAAATACATCCTAAGTGAACTCAAATTGAAAAGAATCACAAGACTTTTTTTTCACAAAACCTTCATTTTGTTGTTGTACCTTGGAGCTAGCTTCATTTGGTTTGTATTTAACAATTCCAACACAGTGAGATTTTTAGTAGTACCTATGGACCAAGAAACTAGTACCAAGTCACATGTGATAAGTCATTGGCGGGTATATCATACCTATAATAGGCATTGAAAAAATTCATTATTTATTCATGTTTGGTGATAAAAAATACATGCTAAAAACAACCAAAACCTCTATCAATTGCCAACAAGATCCAACGAAAACAAACTGAGACCGAGCTCAGGGATACGGTAATACAGACGATTTTAGTTGTACTTACCTCCCCAGGCAAGCGTGTTCCTCTTGTCATCCATCTGGCCGAAGCCCTTTGCATTCCGTCTTTGCACCGTTGATACTTTGATTACGGTATAATTCCGATTTGCAGCAGCAACTGCAGCAGCATTGAAGACGAGGAAGAGAGTCTGCGGAGTACGATATGAAGGGCGAACAATGAAGGCCTGGCAGAGCTCGATCGATCGATCGGTCTATTTTCAAACTCCATCATTAAATGGCGCTGCAGCCCGCCTTGATGTCTCATCTTTACTCTCTCCGGCGCCGGCGCCTTTTCTATTCCCAAGTGTCACCATCCTCGTCTCCGCCCCAGTCTGCTCCACTGCTTGGCTCTTGGCGTGGAACTCTGTGCGGCTATGTCAGCTCCACTTCTGGATTCTTGCGTGTGCTTCACTGCTCGCTCTTCGTCTTCCTGTCTTTCTTTCTTTCATTCCGAAAGACTTTGATTCTTGACAGCGTCGCGGGATTGAAATCGATTGCGCGGTCGGTAGGCTGTGTTCATTTGGTTTCGTGAAGCTCGGTGACTTCTTTCTCGATTGTTAGTGTCCATGAAAGGTGTAACAGAGGTGAGATTGCGTGAGTTGACAATGGCGAGGATGTTGTAAGAGAGTATGCTACGAGGATCAGTTTGGTCAAGGAGAGCGCGCTTCGTTGTAGTTGTTGAATTCTGGCATGTTGTGAGAGGTAACTGTTGGTTTTTACCGTTGTTCGACCTGACGGTTTCGCAGACTCTCACGCTTCCAATTGTTGATTCTGTGACTCTGCGACTGCACTGCTCTGCCTGTGGCCTGTGGCCTCGAGGAGTTCTCTGCGTTTTCGACGAGTGCAATTGCAGAGATTCTGGTGGCCGTTGCCTGTGCTTATTGTACGCATTAGCTTGGCTGTGGTAGGTCTGTGAGAGGATGATGCGCAGTTCGATCGGTAGGTGGCTAAGGAGCTGACCGATTGTGCGGTCGGAGATGCTCAGTGAAGTTGCAGCGTGTGTACACGCTCTGACTCAACCTGACCTGGTCGCACGAGCGACCTGCAACCCGAGCTGTGAACGCCTATCTTCAAGGAATATTTCACCAGCCGGCCTTGCCGTGCATGCGCTTTTCTCCAATTTCTCCTGGTGGATAGGGGGAGTTAATCTCTAGTGATCCACAACTTGCATTGCTTGCTGTGAGCTGTTTGTATCAAATTGAATTGCGCAGTGAAATCTTGACGCAATCTAGGAGCCCTCCTTAGCGAATATGTTGTTTATGTTCTCGAGTGCAATTGAGAAATGTTGGATCACATCTTGAAACTCTGAATTGCACGGACCATCGCAAAGTGCTACGCATCACGGAAGAGTTAGTTGCCGAAGCTAGTGAGGTGCGCAGGTGTATCACGATGGAATCCCCGTCAGAGTTCTCCCACAAAATTGAAGTTGTGTACCTGCTTAACCAGGGGGCCGGGCAAGCTGATCATCCGCACTTGATACAAGTGCAATATCCGTCGCACCAGCAATCCCCGACGCTGAGAGGTACGCGTTGCCTCCTCGATTATCTCAGAAGACCTCACTAATTTGAATAACCTGGATCTCCTTCTTTTGACTCTCCTCAGTGGTAGTATTCTCAGAATGCAACTTTGACTTTCAAGTCGAATTCAATTGATTTGTGGAGGTTAAAGTATCGCACATAATCTTCGTGAAATTAACTTCTTGCTGTTGGAAAACTGATTTGTTAATCAATATGCAACTGGACAGATGTGAAATCACGTTTGACCGCGCTTCGAGGAAGAGGCATGCCGGATTCGTATGCTTGGTCCTACAAAAGGTAATGTCGCATACAAATTAGTTTTTGCCAGGAGTGACGGGCGGTCTTCCGTTCTGAATGTATTTAGATATCTGTACCCGGAGTCAAGTAGAGCAGCACGGAGTTGCCTGTCTTAGAAATGTCTCTAGCATTGTGTCACTGTGAAAGTTAACGAGCACAAGATATCGCAGTCATGAATTGGGTTGGCAGTCATTCCGCACTGCATTGAATCTGCTTTGTGTTCGTTTGATTCTGGTAGCTGAGGCATTCTGGAGATTCAAGTGCCTTTAATAAACTATGTTGACAACTTTCATTTTATACTCAATATTCTTCAATGTGAAGGCTGAATCAGGTGCCCTTGATGGCTAATCTTACAGGAGCTACAAGGGAACCTTTATCTGGTGTGACGTATTCGACGGTGACGTTATTCTTCCTGTCGATGCAAGCGGGGAATATGTTCTCAAAGCTCTGGAGGTTTTTGACACCTCTCAAGGTACGTACCTAAAACAAAAAACTTTGAGAGAGACTTTGGTTACACTGGTTTCAATCGGTTTGCGCAATTTAATGCAGGTCTTAAAGGTTTCAGATTACAATCGTTTGCAAGCAAAGAGATGTAACCAGAGATCTCATACGGAAAGCGAGATATAGATTTCCCAGGCACTTGCGAGTTGTCGTTTTGGTTTGGGTTTCAGGTGCGAAAAGCTAACACAGCATTGCTTGCATCTCACGCAGACGCCTTGGACCGAGCCGCTAACACGGAAGCGAACCAACCGTACCAAGAAGCGATTCATTCGGTAACGAGGAATTTGCCTACTGTCTCTGGAGCTACCGTAAAAGCATTAAAGCAGGAAAAAACAAAACCTGATGGAGTGCTTGGCAATGTACGCTGTACAACTTCCCACATCTGTTCTGAATCAAAACAGAAATCTATTGGCAGCTCCGCTCTGTCACGCATCGAAATCAAGGCATGGGCCAGTGAACACGGTGATGCTTGCAGTACTGGGACATCTACAGTTGCCTCAGAAGATATCGTTGAGAATAAGAGATGCCTTGATAAATTCAGACGAAGTGAGTCATCAACAAGCGCAAGCGGCACAATCAGTAGTACAGGGACCCAGACCGAGCCTTGCGCTATTTCTGATGATAGTTCTGATGTATCGTCCTTCGAAAGTAAGGGGCAATTCGAGGTGAAGGAGTTGCCGTCAGGCCCGTTGATGCGATCGAATGACAATGGTGAGGCCTCTATGCGTACGATTCCGTCGTCAGAGATCTTCAGAAAGGGACCCGTAAAGAGTAGAACATGGGCTGTAAAGGAAGAGGATCTTTCTGCACCAATCAATGTGAGAACCTCAAGGTGTAGCGATGATTTCTATGATAGGGGTTCCATGGCAAGTGCTGTACGAGATATCCCACCTAGTCCTGTATCCCGACCTTGTTTTCCAGGGCATCCATTGATGTTCATGCTCAAGAAAGCTGCCAGGTTTCATCGTTCTCAGCTGTGCAGGAGAGTCGAAGTAGTAGAAACGTTTCGTGCCCTGCCCCTGGAAGAACCTAGTTTCTCTCGACACACTTCGAAGAGCAGACATGGAAAAGGATCTAAAAGAGTAGCCCAAAAAACTCACTTCAGCAAAATCGTGACACTTAAGTCGAAGCCTCAGAAGAACAGAATTTCTTCTGAAGAACCGGAGAGAGAGACGAGAAATCTTTCTGAATTTCTGGAGACTAGAAAGAGCAGATCTTTCTCGGAGAGAAGTACCAACGACGGTGCCAGGGGAACTGGATCTACCCGGCACATTCGACCTGATAGTAAGGATGCTTACGGCAATGCCCGGTGTAGAGAAGTGGTCTGTCCTAAAACTGTAATCTTACCAGAACGAGTTTCAAAGGAGGATGAGAAAGTTATGTCGGATATGAAAAGCCTGGTGAATCCGGAATTGAAGAGTTTCAAGATGGTTTCCAAATCTGCTGTGCGGCAGACTTTAAAGCCTGGCGTTGATCCGTCCACATCTCGATTCAATCAAGCGCCTGCTCGAGGTCTTCAGCTCCCTACGGTTTCCAGGGCCCAGGAGACCACAAGAGAGAGAGCTCTTAAGCAACACAGATCTCTCGTCACGGGCTTCGTGGACATACCGAAAAGGGACGAGAGCTCCATTGTCGTGTAAGTTTCTCTGCCGTACGATGTCTACTCAACTTTTTTGTTTTTGTCAGAAAAGTTCTGAATTAGATTATCTGAAACGTAAGTGCTTGCGGGATGAAGTCAAGTAAGGAATCTAGGCACATTTAATCATTAGTGATGATTCATCAAAGTGGTTGATGTCTTTGGCTGTTGACAGTGAGGATTCTGCTTTGAAACCCCAAGATCTTAAATCCTTGAAAGTCCCAAGAAATGTGAGCAAGAATTGCTATTTCAGCCTCCCCATACCAGGTGCAGAGAAGAAAACGTCTGACTTGAAAGTACATCCCTCGAGAGAAAGTTCTGTATTCGGCTCTGCAGCTTTACTCACTGACAACTTGCAAGACGTTAAGATGGTGAACCCAAAACTTGAGGTTCAGGTGACTCCTGAGACTGAAACAAACTGCACTGAAGGTGGATCGATATGGCACAAGAATTCGCCACCGAAGTACAGGGGTTACAAGGCTACTAAAGGAGAAAGGTACACGCTTTAGCTCTGTAATATCATGACTTCTGTTCCTTTGTAACTACTGTGACTATGAGAAATTTCAGAGGTTTTGGACACAGTCATTCGTGAAACCAATTGGAACTCATGAAGAAACATTAGAACCCTTAACCGTTCAGTCTAGCAGTTGAGCGTTGATACTTCATATGTAAGATTGTCTTCTTGTATCCCTTACAGTACTTGGTCTCAAAACGTTCGAAAACCATGCGCATTGCAGGCCAGGTCCAGCAGCTCTGAAGGAGATGCATTGGGAAGGTGTGCCACAAGAGGCAGTTGTCTACAGTCTCCCTTCTATGGATTCGGTTCTTCATGAGTGCCTGTAAGTGCCTCAAACTCGAAATTATCGATTTGAATGGCCGGTGCATTGCCCTTATATACAAATAGCTTTGAAGTTCGTATCAGCTTCAATGAAATTTTTCGTTTTCGGATACTTGTTTAATCTTGAATTGGTTACTAGGGTTTCTAAAGTGTTGAGGGTGTGGTAAGTGTCGGTGCAGTCGATGCGGGAGGACATTCAAACCGGAGTCGCTGAAAGTGCACCTGCGTGGCTGTCACGTTGTTAACAAACCCAAGCTGTCGGTTGTTTCCAGAAGGAGAGTATCTCTGTAAGGAGCGTCTCCAGGTCTGGACATCCACACTTTTCAGCACAACTACTACATAGACATCGTACAAATTCAGGAGATATGGAGCGAATCAGACAGGATACCAATTTGCGTCAACAAATATTTTGGTTGCTGCCCGTGAGAATGACGCAACTGTCAAAACCTTGTGACTGTAATTCTTGACCTAGTTTAGAAATATACAATGCAGACTATTACCGAAGACTTTCCCTTTGGCAGGTTTATTGTTTTTGTCTTGGAGTTCAAAGACACCTCCTTGGTACATATATTTCATTATGACTTCCTGGTTTCGCTTCAATCTGGCGCCAGGGGAATGCTCATTATGTTGCTTCAATCCATACCCGCGTGATCAATTCTTGCGTTCCGAGCTAGAAATAAAACTGCATAAAATTGTCGAACTAAGTTTATGAGAGTCTCTGTTTGCTATGGTTTGCATTGCCCAACTTCCAGCTAGTGACAACTAACCATTTGTTAACTTGAAACTTCACAGTACTAGTCATACTTCTGATTCGCTAAATTCTCCGTGCTGCGGGGATGAAGTGTGCCTCTCGAGCAAGAACTGCTAGAAACCCTGAACTCTGGAAATCGCCTCTTTCTGTCTACTTTTATTGAAAGCAGACACTGAAAGCGTTTTCATTTACTCATTGATCTTGCAATGATCTCTACAAACTTGCTGTTTAGATTGATATTGCCACCCTTCAAAACACACTAAACATTCAGCGTTCTAACTGAATATAGCTGTCGCCCTCCAAAACGTAGAGATCGTTCAACGAACAAAACTGTCACTCTTCTAAATGACCCATAATTTCACCCTCCTGGGCGAAGCGGAGAAATGAGCTGCTTCCGAGAATACCCGTGTACCTAAATGTGAGCCCTACAAATACTTGTGGTTACTAGAATTACCCTCAAACCAAGACTCCTCATGACTTTCATCTCATTAATCAAATGGAATGATTCAAAGCTTCCCATGCATATGTAAATCTAAAAGAACAATTTTAATTTTAGTTTTTTTTTTAAAGTGACTTTTAAAGAAGTTTTTTTAGCTATTCAGGTTGCTTGACAACCAATGAAAATGACATATTATGTAATAATTTTTAACCATGTAGTCAAAAGCTATGAATTTTGTTTTTGGCCTTAAAGCTACTCCTCAGACACATCTTGTATAAAAATTTCAAAAGAAACAAAAAATTTCGTTTGTAATGAGTTGCTCAAAATTGTTGTGTTGTCAAAAAATGGTGTTTGGTCCTTTAGGCATTAAATAGACATCCCCTGACTTTGAAATGGACCTTCCTTTGCTTTTATTTCATCCATTGACAAACTTTAATTATACAACATCATGCACTAAGAGAGGTTGGTAATCTATTTTAGAACCAATTACTCTCTATTTCAAAGCTCCCTATAGGATTGTTTGGAGAAGACAATTGCATTTTGAACCACCTACCTTACGTCTACATTGTATTTGAATTTTTATGACACATTCTCATTCCTACAAAAAAAAAAATACCATAATTATATGCAACCTAATCATATTGGATTTAACTTTAAAATAACAAGATCCATCACCAAGGTACTTTGCCAAAAATGATCAAATATATGGTTCAGTAGGTCTATTCTTCATTTTTACAACAATCTTGAAAGTTATCCATTAGCCACTTTGGGGTCTTAATATCCATTACGGTTAAGAATAGAAGACAATCTATTCTTAGATGAGGTGAGGCATGTTCTTTCCATAGCATGGAATTGCTGTAGTGATATGAAGCCCTTATTCTAAGAGCATGGATTGACTAGGGGTGATTGAGGTGCAACTATACAACCACTCAAATTATGTGTGGTAATGTGAAAGTAGAGTCTTATTATGAGAAATGACATCCTTCGCTACTTGCTTACCTCATCATGTTAATTCTCATAACGAAGCTTTGCTCTCACATTACCTAGTCTAGCCCATAATAGTTGAAACAAGAAACTACACTATAAAAGGCTCAATCCATGTAGTGTTGGGTTGTTTCCGTAGTTGGTCAATCATCTTGAGTGTAGCTTGCAGTAGATGCAAAGAGCCAATTTAAACCTTAAAAGACGGACAAGTGACTGTGGAAGTCATCCCGTTGGTTATCGTGTAAATTATTTGCTTAAAAAATTGCAAAAGTACTTATTAGAAGTCACACTATTGTAGAAGACCTCCTCTTTTACAATAAAATTTTGAAGATGAATAGTTGCACTTCTGTCCTATTAAAAAGATTCTTTGTCATCCATTGGACGCCAAAGGTCTTCCTTGATGTTTAAGGGTTAAGGTAGCAACACCCATAAGCACCATTGTATCCATAACTACCACCTCTAAAATCTTGGAAAATCCTAGAAAGTAAATAGATACGATTACAAAGATATACTACATTTGAATATCAGTGGTATTAGGTGCATCTATAGTTGGCTCTTTAAAAGTTCACAACTTATACTCATATTATCCCAAAAATACATTTGAAAGTGCATTATATTTCTTGTTCTCTTGCTAGTAGGGTCCAATAATTCGTTGTATGTCTATTAATAGACATCATGTCCAAAACCCTTGAATTGGCGGTTATGGGTGCTGCTACCTTAGTGAAATAAAGAGTCCCGTGCAAGGCAAGCACTGTGCAGGTGGTGGTCAGTCAACCAGCTGGTCCGGAGTCAAACACATCAGTGACGCGGAAGCTCAGATTCCCGGACGTCTCCGCGAACCAGGCGTCGCCCGCTCGGCGCCTAACCTCCACAACTGATCTCTGTTGTGCCCCAACACAGCCACTTTCTGCATCTTATTATTCTCACTGTTTCTCGGCGCGCTTTGCACAGATTCCCACACTGTTTCCTCACAAATTCAGTACCCGTTCCAGCAATCCATGAATTCGTTCTAATTTCGCCTGTTGCTGCATTTCCAAGGTTGTTTGGGTTTGTTTCTTCGATCGGCATTGCAACGAGCATGGGGTCGGTTCTTGCCGATGGGAATGTGAGGCTGTTGTCACTATTGACGAAGAGGTGGAGGAGGGATGGAAAATGGAGTCGGTACTTTTCGAGAGTCGGGACGTAATTCAGGCCAAATCGTTTCCTTGAACGTCGAAATCTGTGATTTGCAATTTTGATTCTGAATGGAAGGGAGAAGTTGTCTCTGTTCTTTGATCAGCTGAAAATGAGAGTATCATGGTTGACTCAATGCTTGGACTTCACAATATGTTTGGCTGAAGAAATTCTAGACAGAGTTGAGAGACTTGGGCTTTATATTCTGTGAAGAAATTGTGGACGGAGTTGAGACTTGGACTTCAAATTATGTTTGGCTCAAGGAATTCTGGACAGCGGTGAGAGACTTGAGAGGACTCCGATCACATTATGTTTGGTACAGAGTTGAGAGACTTGGACTTCGATCACATTCTGTTTACATGAACGAAGTCTGGACAGAGTTGAGATCGAGACTGGGACATCACCTTATGTTTGGCTGAAGGAATTTTTGACAGAATTTACAGGCTTGAGTAATGATGTATTTGCATTGGTGCCCAAGGTTTGGAAAAACTACTCTTGGGTTGCAGAAGAGGGGGATACCAATGGCGTCCAGGAATTTAACAATTCTAGCGTTGCTTGCCTTCGCCGTGGTGGCTCCGCGCGCGTCATCTCAATCGATCCCCGCGGATGTGCAATGCTTGCTCGATTTCAAGCGCTCCGTGACGGACCCTGGCAACAATTTAGCAACCTGGAAGGAAAGCGACATGGCGAATGTTTGTTTCTGGGACGGCGTGCAGTGTTTCGGCAACCTGGAGCTTCCCGTCTACCGCTTGATCTTGTCCCGTTTCGGTCTCTCCGGCCCGTGGCCCACGGCGCTCGCCAAGTGCGCCGGCTTGCAGACCATCAACTTGTCTTACAATTCCTTCATAGGTCCGATTCCCGTGAACATGAGCGTCGACTTCCCCAACTTGGTCACCCTCACGCTCCACCACAACAGCTTCAACGGCTTAATCCCTGCCAGTCTCGGCGACTGCAAGTACCTGAACGATCTCTCGTTGAATGACAATAGCTTCTCGGGGGAGATTCCAGCGCACCTGGCTGAAGCACCTCGTCTCTCTAGCCTGGACTTGTCGGACAACCAGCTTTCAGGCGTCATTCCAAGTGCGCTCGCCGCGTCCCTTCCCGGAACAAATATACCGAAGTTCAATGCTTCATCCTTCGGCGGAAATCTCTACCTCTGCGGTGCGCCCCTCCCCAACCCTTGTCGCAAATTGCCCAAGAAGGGCATCTCCAAAACAGGGGCTATCGTGGGCGGCATCGTCGGTGGCGTGGTGGCGTTTCTCACCTTACTCGCGTTTGGGTTTTGGTGGTACCTCCGTCGCTCACGGTCGAAAGCGATGATAGTTCAAGCCACTTTCGCGAGACGGCGAAAGCCAGCGCGAGCGAAGGTTTCCTTCACGAAGGACACCAAGTGGCTAAAGCGGATTCGCGACCCGAGCACCATCACCATCGCCATGTTCGACAACCCAACCTCGACGATCGGCTTCAAGGAGCTCATGCAAGGGACAAACAACTTCAGCAGCGAGAATGTGATTTCCACAAACTCAACTGGGACGTTGTACAAGGCGACATTTAAGGATGGGTCCTCGGTGGCAATCAGGCGGTTACGTGTAAGCTCGCATAACGATAAAGCTTTTCGTACTGAGATGGAAGCGCTTGGAAATCTCAAGCATCGAAATCTGGTGCCTTTGCTTGGGTATTGCGTGGCCGCGGGCGAGCGATTGCTCGTGTATCAGCACATGCCCGCGGGTTCCCTGTGGGAGCGCTTGCATTGTGGGTTTGAGAAGCTGCTGTGGGCAGATCGCGTGAAAGTTGCGACGGGGGCTGCGAGGGGGTTGGCATTTTTGCACCATAGCTGCAATCCGCGCGTGCTACACAGGAACGTGAACTCCAAGGCCATCCTGCTCGAGGACGACAACGAGCCACGCATCACCGACTTCGGACTCGCGAGGCTCACCAATCCGCATGACACGCATGTAAGCTGTCGTCTTGAATTTTCTATCGAAAACGTTTTTCTGATTTTTTTTCCCCATCCGTATGCCAACAGCCGCAGCCAGAATTAAGTAGCCGGCAGAAGTAGACAGATTGACCAAGTCCTGGCATTTACTCCAAGGGTGACATCCTGCCAGTGGCGGCGAGGATTTTTGTTTCCCCTATCAAACCAAATGAGGTTAGGTTAGGCTACGGATGGGCATGGATATCAAATCAAAATGTTACGAAAATTGTCGAGCAATAGTTAAGAAAATTAAAGCAATATTTTAGTGCAAGTAAAAGAATACAAAGTAATAATTACATTATATCAATAAAAAAACAATAAATAAAAGAGAATTATAGATATTGGTGGATTTGGTTCAAACTTCCCCGACATTGATAAAAAAGAGAGAAGAACAGACTCCGGTACCACAAGCTATGTACAATCTAAGAACAAATTGAGAACTATGGCGAGTATTGCTAGTCAAAACAGTGCAGCTCTATCCCATTATCCTTCTCCCCCATTCTAACCCTTAGATTAAGGAAAAAAATGTAGATTTGGATGTTCTTAATTGTGCAGATATAGGTTTTTTCTTCATTTTCCTAAGTAAGTTCAGACCTTGTTTTGAGCAAATGATTGAACAAAATCCAACCAATCATTTCACGTTAAGTTGTTAACGTGAAAATACAACAACTCATGTGGTTCTTCGTGTTATATTTCAAAACAAGATCTTACTTTCTAGAAGTCCAACGAGCTAGCAAACAAATGATGGAACGGGCGTGATGAGCGCAGGTGAGCACGTTTTTCAATAGCGACTACGGCGACATCGGCTACGTAGCGCCGGAGATCGCGCACACCTTCCAGGCCACCATGAAAGCCGATGTCTACAGCTTCGGCGTGGTGCTGTTGGAGCTCGTGACGGGCCAAAAGGCCACCGACGTCACACCCATTGTCGGCAGCCACGACTTTCGAGGGAACCTGGTGCAGTACGTGACGGGCTTGTCGCAGGCCGTGCAGGCGGTGGATCCATCGATGAAAGACCGTCCCACCGACAGCACCACCGACAGCGCGGTCGATGATGAGATTCTTCAGATCCTCAAAGTGGCGGTGTCGTGTGTGTCGGCGGAGCCCAAGGAGCGTCCGAACATGTTCGAAGTGTATCAGCTGCTCAGGGCCATTGGGCAGAAGTATAATTATACTTCGCCGTATGATGATTTGCCCACATTGTGTGAGGAGGAAACGCATGTCGATGTTCACGAAACCATTCAGGTCCAAGTTCAGTTCGACGAATGACCAGCTGCTTCAAGGCGTTTGGGTTCAGGTAGGAACCTCAGGCAACTTGAAAGGTTGCAGTAGGAGCTCTTTTCATATTCAACCAGTGTGTGCCGTTGCTGTTACCGTTGCCGTTACCGTTGCCTTTGCCACACCCAAAATAAAAGTAAAAATAATTTTCTAATTTTTTAATTCATTAAAACTTTGACATTCAATGACTTTCACAATGTAGTGTGAGAGGTTGCATTCTTGGTACGAATAGAAAGCTTTATGCACAAAGGAGAGCAAAGGCTTTGTTTTATGACGTTTGGACTTATGATTTGAAAGTTATGGTTTTTTCAAAGTAAAAGATAATTTGATTTAATTTTTGAATTCATAAAAACTTTAAAATTCTATAACTTTCACATTGTAGGTCCAAACACCACAAAATAGAGTCCGTGCACCCATCTTTGCAAAGAGCTTTCCAACGGTACTAAAAACACTACCGGATTCTTAGATCTCAATGTATCAAACAAAAAAACAAAAACAAACAAAATGAAGGTATGGAATTGAACTCTAGGCTATAACTTAATATTGGGTTCTCATTAGTAGAAGTTCCTTACAAAGTTATGACAATGTTTTTTTTGTTTTTTTGACAAATTCTCATTTATTGGTTTTAGATTGAAGAGGAGGAAGCTTTGCATAGACAAAAGTTACACGTGAGGAAGTTTGAGTAGAACCTTACTCAAAAAGTAAGCCGTTGCTATTGAGACAACTTTCCTAGCATAACTGCTTGTTTCTTAATGATGGATTAAGGTCAAGTGACGGAAATGCATTTTTCTACCACATGCTGCAAGCAAGTATGAGGTTAATTGATATTTGCAGAGCCCAGAGGTGAGCTGATTTGAAGAGGCAGCTTGTCTCTTGTTTGGGTCAATCTTAAGTTGGAGTTCAAACTTCTTTGGAGGCAACGTAGACATAGATGTTTCTTGAACAAGATGGACTGAAAGGCCACCGGTGTAAAAGATTCAATATCTCAATCAGGTAGCGGCATACCGTAAGAAGAACTGTTGACCATCATTGTAAAGCTGAAATATTTATTTATTCGAATTAAAATTTGGACGACTCCATAAGAGATGATCGTAATCTCCTAAAACCTGTTGCTACACTCGTTCTCCTACATACAAAATTTAGCAACAGGGCGTAGGAGTGAGAAAATGCTGCCAGCTTCTATGAGCACTTTGACAAGCGGCTGCGCATTCTAGATTCGAAACACGACCTACATTTGAATCCGAAATATAATCTACACTTAGCTTTTACCATTTAGAATCTACTTGATGCTGGAGGAATCAACAAGGTTTTCAGTTTTAAAACCTGCAGTTGTACGCTCTAGTAATCAGAGATTCTGAAAGACCATAATGTACAATCTTGGTATAACAAAACTGCTAATGTTACAAGTGAAAAATGCTAACCGCACTCTCTGAAAAAAGAAAAAAGAAAAAAGAAAATAAAGCTTCAGCTCCAAAGTAGGAAGAGCTCAAATAAATTTGTGCAGCAACGAACGGCGTGGACGAGCTTGTCGCCTTGCATCTGAAGCACTCTCCTCCTTCTCAAGAAAAAACCCGCCCTTGTTGTAGAGCCTGACGGCAGCATCATTTGTGGCCACGACATGGACGTACAAACTGGTAATTCCTGAAACATTTACCCAGAAAGGGCTTGGTTAGATCAAGCAGTGGGTCCATTATCTGTCACCATGGAGAGAAAAGTTGAAAAAAAAAAAATCCCTGAGTCGAGGATAAAAATATCCCTAAAAAAGAGCGTAAATCACAGGAGCAAAGTGGGAAATCGTGGTCAAGCATACCCCATAGCTGAGCAATCTTTTGAGCCTGCTGTAGGAGAGCCACACCGATGCCCCGCTGGCGCATCAGAGGCGCCACGCATACATTTGAGAGGTAGCCTCTTCCACGATCTGCATTGAGACCCTGCATTCCGATTGCCCACGTTGTTTATGAGAAGCTTAAAGCTCGACAGTAGGTTAAGTTTGGGTTCTCATACGTCGGTGCTCGGTATTCCCCTTCCAACACTACATTCGCATCATAAAAGAAAGAAAAATACCACCAAATTAATTGAAATTTTCGGGACAGGAGAAGTATAGAGCAGCAGGTTGGCGTTCCATAAGGTATCGAAGGTGACGAAGTTCAGTACAAAGTACAGAGGACCCAACTGTACTTCTAAAAATTAAAGGTCAATGAGACCAAGTCCTCCTAGGAGACTCTTTTTTCAAACCCTAAGTCTGACAGCCTACACAGCCTAGCAGGCATTCGAGCTTTATCAAAAACCCTACTTGCTTCACTCGATAGGGTTTGTGCTTATGAGGGTCTTCAAGGAGCACCTTGAAGCTAGAATCAGAGATCTTCAACTGCGGAAGTTTTCAGAGCATCTGGCCAGGAGGAAGAAACCCTATAGTATACTGGGTTCCCTCCTGTAAGTCCTCTATAGTACAAACTAGCCAACACTATGTATTGTTGAAAGCTTCTCTATGGCATGTTGCAACAGTAGACCCTGACAAAGACAGGACTTCTATCACAAACCGAAAAGAAGTGCAATGGCCTCATCTGACATCTTTTCCGAAAATTCTGATACTCTGCAATCAGGTGGTCAACAGAAATCTGAGCTCACCTCGGGTTTATTCCCCACGATTTCTCCAGGCAGAATTTTCCCTTGATTCAAATCAAGCGATCCTACCAGCACGTGCTCCTCGCCATTTACAAACGTCACCTGCTCAGCGAGCACTCACTCTTAGCCCACCCAGCGAGCACACGAAACCCCAGGTAGAGGATTCTCTTTCCCTTTCATGAATTTTGACCAATATGTACGAGTATGCTTTTGTTCGGAGATCACTCAAAAGATCTCAATAAAGTGATCACTTTCGGCACAACAAGAGCCAAACCCTTTTGCAATCAAATGTTTCTCACTCAGTGTATGATGACTTCATATGCGATCTACCTAAGTACGAGGTTGTAAACCACTATTGAAGGTACAGTACACAACCCGATTAAAAAAAAGATCAGTGGAAATAGAAATTTAGCCAAGTCACTTTCTAATTAAAGGCCAACCAAGCGTTGACTGGAAGAGATGAGTTGCTGTTGGTAACAAGGGTCAGCAATAGGAGACGGGATCAGGTCGCTAACGGTTTTAGTAGATCATCTACCATACTTTGCAATTCAAAGCATTCAAACCAAACAAGGACAATCAATTCATGCAGAGAATTTGCAGCAGGGAGGTATTCGCACCTTCAATGCAGGATGGAGATCCACGATCGATCGATCATCAAGGCAGGCGAGGGGATAGAGCGCCAGAGTGCACACAATGCGCTTATAGCCTTGCTCCAGTCCGGCCACTTTAGATGTGAGCGCCGAGAACTCGTCGTCAGTCTTCATCTTGCGATGCAACTAAGCAAATTCACATGCCACACCAGCTAAAAATCAGGCCAAAATCCCAATCCCTACCCCCGAGTACCACAAGGTAACCACAATTTCAAGGCGACCCGAATTTCATTACCTTGAGGGCTTCTTCCGTGCGTCCTTCGGGGTACGTATAGAACGAGAGCGCACGCAAATAGGCCGCGGCTCGAATGACATCCGACGACCGTCCTTCATGGAACACCAATCCCTCCTTCACGCATTGCAGGACGCTCGTCTCAAAACCAATTCCACCAAACCCTACTTTCTCAACAGAAACCTCGCAAGGCGCCGCGCAAGCTGTGATCCTCACGCCTACTCGCACGGGGGGGATTCTCCTAACAGTAACAGGCTTCACAAACCCTACTTTACTCGTCCGAGCAGAAACGACAACCAATCCCACAGGGGTGGTGGACAACAAGCTGGGAATCGCCATCGCACCACCTCGGACGTCAAAACTTTAATGAAATCAATCGTCACCTCACCATCGACAAATTTCTGATGACATCAATCTGCCACTAAACCCCATTACCCAAAATCAATCTCGCACCCACAATTTCCAAGTATCACAAAGCACACAATGCTAGCTCCTTCTGATCACTTCGCACGCAATTCGGGATACAAACTTGCGAAATTCGCATCATATACAAAAGCGAAAAGGGCCAAACTCTGCATTCGGGAAAATCAAAGGCGCGATGAATGACTGATTGATTGAGGTGATTAGTAGCTGCTAGTAGGGTTACTCCGCTGCATGTGGTCAACTTGCTGATCTCTTATCCAGGAAAGGCGTCCTCCCCACCTTTTGAGGTGCCCTTCTTAGGACTTTAGGTTGACAATGCTGTGACTTTAACGGAATCGGTCGATCGCAAGCTGCTTCGAAATGTTCTTGTGGACACTCGTCGTTCCTGATGCAGAAACACGAAACAAAAGTGCCGATCAAGCAATTCTCCGATCAGAAAGCTCACTGTTCACGGTGAAACCCTAAACCCTGAACACGCCGGCCAGGACGTTCTGCGTCACTTTGACAATTGTAATCTCAGACCAGATAAGATAAGGTAACGACACCTAAATGCGTCCAAATCAGCAATTGAGCATTGTTCCTATTATTAAATTTCCTAATTTTGGGTTGGATCTTGTTGAAAGTCAAGAGAGTATTTTAGATTCCCTTTTAACACATTTATTGGACATTGGATGAATGAAGTATGAATTTTCAAAGTGCTAAAATTGAGTGTTTCTAAAATTGATTCTAGACTCACATGAATAGTGGGAATACAGTTTAGGCAAGAACGTATAGGGATCAATTTTAGAAAGGGATCAAAATTAGGTACAGTTGCCTTACTTTTGCATTCAATATTTTCTTAAAGCTTTATTAATAGAATAGGCTCTTTTTTTTAGTTAAGTTGAAGCCATACTATTGTAATTATTTTTTTATTTTATATAGTTTGTTGTTCAATTTTTTATATTTTAAATGTAATATATCAATGCACTTTTAGTTCATTGTGCTAAATCCTTAATCCCTAAGAATCCTAGCATTACTAGGTGGATTACAAATGATTTCAAGAGCTTCCTATAGGAGTTACAGAAAAAAGATGAAATACATTCCTAGTATATTGGCATGGTCACTCGATGCTTTATGATTTTTAGGCAAGGCTCTTTTAGCAATTCATATAGAGATAGGAAGAAATAAAAAATCTACAAAAATAAAGATTTGAAGTCTAGAACTGTCTTAATCCAAATCAAGAATGCATGTATCATTTGATCCAACTTTGTATGAATACAAACTTTTGTCATTTGTACATAACTTAATTGAATTCTATATCAAATACACAAAAGACCATATTGCATTCAAATTTGAACTTCCAAGACCTTTAAAGGTTAAAACTTGATTTTGACTTTCAAATGACTTGTTTTGCTTTGAAATTATTCAACTTCTTTGTAAAGACTTGTTTTGCTTTGTAATTATTCAATTTCAAATGACCAATGTTCTAATTGTATACTTGGTCCTTTCTCATTTATTTATACAATTGGTTTATTATAAAAAAAACTTCTATGTTTGTTTCACTCTTATATTCTAAAAAAGAATAAATATTTTATCTTTATTTTATTGTCACATGTAATTGTTCGTATGTTTTTGAGTTGACTTAGATTTAAGCCTAGAACAACCATGAGATTGTCTTGGGCTAAGCTACCAATTGCCTTTACTTTGAAGATGGGTATCCTTTTGTAATGTGTTTAATTCTTGTAGTTAGTTTTGGTAGAGACTTCTAAAATTGTAAAGAGGGCTAGAAATAGAAGCAAAATTTATGCCAGTTCACAAAGCTCTAAATAAAAAATTTAGCTACCAAATCTTTATTGCGTCTAAATTATCAAGGGAGAATTGCCCATGGCTTGAAAAACTCCATTGAAGAGTCTAATGGAAGACCATGTTCTAAAGATACCATGTAGGGGCATAAACATATTGCAATATTAGATGAAATTCAATTAGTCTAAAGGACTGTAAATTCCCCCAAGTTTTTGGACCATGGGAACTCGGCCACATGAGGAAGTTGACATGGCAAAGTGACTACCACGTCAAATAATAATAATAAATTTGAATTTAATATACTTTTTGAAAAAAAATTAAAAAATTAAAAAATTATTGTTATATTTTATTTTGGCCAGCACTAGCTAGTTCACAACATGGAGAATGGATCTAAAACAACCCTCCAATGCCCCCAAAAAACATTGAATGTAAGTCATTTTCTGTATGATTAAAAATTAAAAAATTAAAAAATATATATATATACATAAATAAATAAATAAATAAAGTGGACCATTAGTATGAACAAAGGCGTAGTTTAAATGGTGATAAAATAACTTGACTCATATGTGTTAGTTTTGTAGCTAGGAGCTTTAGAAGAGATGGGAGGGTATGGGAGGGCCGTTTTAGGCTCGTTCGCCTTGCTATGAACCAGTCACTACTGACAAAATATTTAAATAATTAAAAATATATAGAGCTAATAGTTAATATTTAATTAAAGAATATTATCTGACGTGGCACATGCGCGGCTATGTTAGATTGCTGCTATAGCATAGTTCCCATTGTTCCTAGGAACTTCGGGAACTCCTAGGAACTTGTTGTCTTGTTTTGGCCCCAAAAATCTTCTAATGTTGCAAGGACAATACTAAATCCTCTATTTAAGAAGAAGAAAATTCAATGTGACTTGAATGCATGTAATCACTCTTTGCTATTGTTATCAAAATCCAAATAAAATCTAGAATAAGAAATAAAATAAGAACAAAAATGAAGGCAAGACCTCAAGACTATGATAACAATTTTATTAAGTGTTAAATATCCACCCTCCTTCAATATTAGACTAACCAAAATAGGTGAATCCATTATATATTTTAGACTCTCATAAATATAAGCTTCACATTGTAGGCAAAAATTTGTCCCATTTTGTATATTTTAGTAATGAGTCACAATTAGATGCAATTATCTTGTTACCTTTGAAGTAGACACAAAGTTGATGCAATTATCTTGTTAAATTTTTTCCATTGAAATTTTTACAAGACCAAATATAATTATTTCTTAAAGATTTATGACTATATTTCACCAAAAAACACTTTAAAAGTGACATTTCTTGTGCAAAGAGCTATAATAAAAGAAATACTATTTTTTTCTATTCAACCATAAGATCTTACACAAGACATGTATGAAAATGAATAGAAAAAATTCATACACTTTGACCATGTATATTATAAGATTTAAGTGTTCAAAGTGAAAAAGAATATTTTTTTCCACCTTGTATAATTAGAATTTCAGACTTTGAATCCCCTTAACTTAATTTTTTTGCACTAAATTTTTTTGAGATATAAATCTTTGTGGTAGAGAATTGAATTGAAGATCTAGGAAAAAAAATTCAATATTCTTTTCATTCTTAAGAAAATTATTGAGTAGAAGTAAGTGTGAGATAGAAGAGAAAATTATATAGTTAACAATTTTGAAATTGTATTGAAATATGTTAATACTAATAGTCAAATTTGTGTATTAAGTAATCTAACCCCTAAAAGTGTTTTAGTTTTAAAAAATTGTCAAAATTGAGTCTAGAGTTTAGACAAAAAATCTATGCATTATTTTTTCAAGAAAAATTTCTAATTATTGCCCACAATACAAAGCACTTCATAACTTATACATCACTATTCAAGTGGAATGAATTAAAGATATTTAGAAAGACATAAATAATAAGAAAATATAAATATAAATATAATTTTGGCTTTTTAAAAAAAAATTCTACTAATCGGAGTCATAAAATTTGAGATTATAAAGACATAATTTTTTCTCCCAAGCACTAAATTGTTATATTCTTGTAAAGATAGCACATTCTTTGACTTCCAAAAAAAATTACAAAAAGTTGCAGTAAAATTTGACATCATAAAAACTTGCCTGAAATTCTAAAAAGAACGTTCCAAAATTTTGAACCATTAGAAGGTAACAAGCCAAATAAGAACAAAATTGTACTATAACATGTGACTCAATATAAGACAATAGGACAATAAGAAAACAAATGCAAGTCAACATTAGTTGGAATATTAAGATAGAAACATCTATTACCATTCATTTAAGATAGAGTAAAAATCACAATTAGGTGTTATTTTTGCTTTGTAGATGGATGAAAATCAATAATATTAATATAAATAAAATTTTAAAATTTGGAGAGATTTTGTATTTTTTATTAATTTTCAAAGTCAAGACTTGAAGAAACTTTAGAGTGTTCAGTAGGTGCATGTTTGAAGCATCTTGAGTAATTGGCACTTCATACTATGGCCGATCAAGTTGAGAGGTTTTAGGGAAGAGAGAACAAATCTGATTTTTTAAAGAAAAAACTTGACGGACTCTCAATCATAGTTTGGATCTCCATTTTTGGCCGACCCAAACTATAGTCAAGAGTTCGTCAACATGTAGTAATTTTCCTACTAGGATTGTCAATTTTGAGGGTGACGGCCTCTTAACTATGCCATCTAGTGTGAAGGGTTGAGAGGCCGAGATTTCAAAAATTCCTAGATTCTTGCAATTTGATTGGTGGAAATCAACGGACTCTCAACCTTCTGCTATAGTGTGAAGTGACCCTAGGACTCCAAACCATTTACTAAAAGCTTGTTACTTTACAATCATTGAGTGCCACTTATAAAGTAAATACCATTTAAAACAAATGGTTTGAGGTCATATTGGTGTCACTTCAATGAATACCTATTTGACAAAAATGGGAGGGCAAATGGTAAAGGATATAACTACCATAATTAGAAAATAGGTTGCATGGTCAGTGGTTACGCAAAGTAAGTGGTGTTTGTAAACATAAGGTCCTTAGATCCTAACTATAGTCAAATACGTCATCAACATAAGACAAGAATAAATTACTAAGCACATAGGATAGATTTTTTGTTGCAAATCAATGAGTTTTTCACTATACCTTGTTATCAATATATGCGTGCATCAGTTTTTATTTATTATGGCGGCTAATTAGCTATTATTTCAAAATAGATATGTTCTTATTTTTTATTTCTACTTTTTGCTCATTTTCCTACACCCCATGGTAGTAAATTTGAAATTTTAGTCATTTAAACATGTTACTATTGTAATTCAAAAATTTATATGTGATTTTAAGATTGATTTGTACAACATGTATACTCTAATTATTGTTGAACACAACCCATGCAAATAGCAAATATAAAAACAGCATATATTAAACAATTCATACAAACAAATCATACATATGAATTGTACATATACAATAGGAGAAAAAACCACAGAAACACAAAATACTTACAAGTAGTATTATATTGGCTAAGTTTGACTTATATATATTTTAAAATGCAATGGTTTAGGGTCCTAAAATCTTACAAAATGTGCCAACAAGTAGACTAGTTTTAGAGTTTGGGGTTCAAGGTATGATACAATGATACAGATTTAAGTTGGAAGAAACGAACAAATAACAATTCAAAATGAGACATTGTTCATGATTTTGTCTATTTGGAAATAGAAAATAGAAGCTCCTTGTGCATATTCCTCCCTCTCTTTCAGACTACTTCTTATGTACATTTATAATTTATATACTATGGAAAATTACAATGTATTGTGTAGTAGTTGTAATACAGTACGCTTCAAAAAAGTGATGCTATAGTAACTTGATTACTTAAAATTATTATCTCCAACGTTTAAGATGTATCCTTTAGTAGGTCTCAAGTTGTTTCTAAAGTAATTGCATGCTAGTGAAGTACCTAGGGTTACAAGACAAGACAATTTGTAAAATAAGGAAAATCATTTGGACTACTTGATTTGTTCCTAGATAGTTTGATGGTAAAAACTTAACAAAATGTAAAGTAGACACTTTGGAGACTCATATGCTAGCTTTTGAGGTATTACCTAGAAAGAATTGGTTTAATCCCTAAAGGACCACTTGTCCCCTTGGAAGACAAGTGGGACTTTGGGCAAGTACCTATGGTCTCATTTTCTGTCTTGATTTTTTGAATTTCTTTTTGAAGTTAGAAAATTGATTAGCTTTGTGGGAATATAATTATTTTTTCAATCGGTGCCTAGGAACAAAAGTTAAGCTCAAAGCAATAGAGAGGGGGGGGAAGGGGGGGGGGGGGGGGGGGGGAGATAGAGGGGGCAGAAAAATATTCAAATTTTGTTTTCCTCGTAGATTACATTTCTATCTACATGGAAAGCTTTTATTCATTCCATTTGGAACTGTTATGAGAAAGTTACAAACAATCTTGTTTTTTGGGCAATTAGAGCATCTTCTTGAAAAAATTACTTGTAGGAATCATTTCTAAATGCAATTTTTACAATTCATCAAAAAAAAAGATCCACATGGTTTTGTTTGTTTTCTAGAACTATCTCACCATTGGGATTAGTACATTTTAATTCCATTTTAGAGATATTAATAAATTAGATTTTCCTTCAATCTCGTACCTACTTCTACTTAACAATTTTTTAAAGTATGAAATTTATTTATTTATTTATTTTCCCTAGACTCTCAACTCAATTTTCCACCATAAAGATTTAAAGCTCAAAACTCTATAGTGCAAAAAATTAAAGTTAAGAAGGTTCAAAGTCAAATAATCTAGTCCTGCAATGTGTTGAAAAACTTGTTTTTTATGGGCCCCGTTGGAAACGCAGACGCTCCCAACATTGGAAACGTCCAGAGCGAAGCTGGGGAACAGCGTGGAGAATACAGGGGAATTAACGGAGTGTGGATGGTGAACTTGGGGACGTTGAATTCGACCTCGACCTAGTTTTCAAGAGCTAAAGGCATTTGCTCTGTCAATTGTGCATTGTACTTGAGCTTGTGCAAGTTTTGCAACTATTACGGAAGGCACTTACAGTCGCACAGATTGAAACCAAATGATCATGTTTTCAAAACTGAAAGTCCAATCTTTAGTCTATTTCTATTTTGTAAGCAGTGCACTCTGATCACTTTCAACTGATTGCATGAGATCGCAAAATAATAACTTAATAAATGTGAGTTCAAAGATTGTCTTAATGCAAAGAGCACTGACCTTTTGTGTCAAAGAATGTTATTTGGGGTTGTGCTTTTGTCCGATTAATAAATTCGTGGAACATGTTTACAAATGTTGAAGTAGAATATAAAACTTTTAAACAAGAAATTTAAGGGAGCTCAACAATTATGCAGTCAATTTATCTCTGAATTGACCTTTCTCTGTCTCTTGATTAGGATTCAATGTGAAAAAAAAAGGTCAATAATTTTGAAGGTGAAAACTCCCCAAATCCTAATTTTAAGATCAATTGTCACTTTGCAAGGTTGGTTATAGATGTGTTGCACCAAAGAAAAATCTTGTAAAATTTTGTATTATTAGCATGATGAAAGAATCTTGATATTGTGCAAGTCTGGGAATTGAAAAGCGCGCAGTCAAGCATAAGACATATTGTCTATCTAGTATGACTTTGACCAAAAGAAAAAATGGGTCCTAGTAATATCAAAACTACGCTACTATATGTCCGGCAACTCTTGTCCCTGTACAAAGGCTGAGTGACCCTGTACAAAAGCTGAGCAAAAAGGGTGCTCAGATATCTTCATCTAATCTGAAGATATGGTTGCTTGAGTCATCACTATTAAGATTGACCAAGGCTTTCTGATACTCTCTAATCCTTTTCTCGAAATTTTTTGTCTTCTTCTACCCACATTCAAAACCTCCACATTAGATACACATGATCTAGAAAGTTGAAGGTATTAAACTTATGATCAGTGATGAGAAGCAGAGTTCTAGGCAACGTACTGAAGAAAAATAAGCTCCATCCAGTTGAACAGATTTTGGGCATTGTTGATTACTAGGCACAGGTTGATCATCAAGCTAGGTAAGCAAAAAAGGATCAAAAGTTGAAAACAATTTAGGAATTCTAGTAAGCACTACAACCCCAATTACGTGATTTTAGTTGTAAGCATCCATGTATCCAGCATTAGAATTGCGGCCTTTTCGCTGAGTTCTCGACCCAGCGCCGACCATGCGACTCAAAACGTAACCAGGACGTGCCCTTTGAATCATATCGGCCTGAAAGCATTTGAGAGCGACGATGCACAAGAATGGAGAGAAGCACTGGACGCGTACGAGGAGAGGTGGTGGAGCTCGATGCGGTTTACCGCTCGAAGCTTCCCAAAGTTGTGGCAAGGGAACGGAGAAGCTCAATTTGTTGGGGCAGGGGCACTCTGGGGGAAGTCCGGGTAACGGAGAAGCTCAATTTGCCATGTTTTACGATAACCCTGACAGTTTGCGAGCTTGAAGCAAAGGATCAAGAAGGTCACATTGCGCAACTAAGTAACCAGCTGAAGATGGTACAGTTGAGAGCGACGATGCACATGAATGGAGAGAAGCACTGGATGCATACAAGGAGAGGAAGTGGAGCTCGATGCGTTTTACCGCTTGGAGCTTCCCAAAGTTGTAGCAGAGCGCCACCCGGAGGCGTACATTACGTAGGAGGAGCTCATGAAGATCATGGATTGAGAGCTGAGTCGGGGCAAATGGAGGTGCTCAACACTCATTTTCGTTTGTACACACATTTTGTTGTAGATTCACGTTTAGGGTTCGATAAGAGATGGAGTCCTGGTGCCATATGAACTCGCGTAGAATGTGTGACTCAGCTCTTCTCCCCCCAAAACTTATTATTTAAAATTATTTTTGTACGTGATTCTTGGGGGCCCACACGACTTGTTTCACTTTAAACAGAGGTATCTTGCAATATGTGCGGTCAAAATTTCTGAATTTTTTTTCACACATTCTCATACTAGTTAGGTGTAACATACAATTATATGTGCAAAAAAAAAATTCAATTTTTTTTACTCTTTGCTATAGAAATGGCAGTTTTGAGTGTTTTTTGGCAGAAAAAAGGTCTTGGTCCTTTAGGGGTTAAGTTGTTCATTTAAGTTGATGTGCTTATATAGAGTAAAAAATAATTACAATTTTGAGGTATCTTTTTTTTAATAGACATGCAAATGAAAATCATAAAATCTAAGTACTTTTAGAAAACAAATTTCTATAAATTTTCAAAGTTAACACTTGAAAAAAACTTTACATGTTGTATAGGTGCATGTTTGAAGAGCCTTTAAAAAAATCCAAAACCATTAATTGAAGGCTTTATTACTTTAAAACCACATAACAACATATATATTTTGAAGGCATTCTACAATGACGGTTTAAAGTCGTATAATTGGTAATATTCTTTTACTTAAATAAAACCAAATATGTCTATTCTCAAAGTTTTTTGGATCTATAACTATGTTGGGAGGACCACTCAAATGGCTTTATTTTGAAGATAATAGTATCCCTTCTTTCTACATAACATTATTGAATAGAAAAATATAGTCTCCTTTCTATAGTGCAAGTGTAGTAATGTACAAAGCATAAGATATGTTAATGCAATTACTGCATCTTTTGAGTTCATTGTCATTGTCATTGTGACAGTTTGTCATAATGAGCTCAAAAATATAAATAAATAAAATTGATTCCATCTCCCTAGTAAGCTCAAAAAATAATTTAAATTAAATTAAATTTTCTTGTACCCCTCAAGTGAGCTCAAAAAAGAATGTAAATTAAATTAATTTGTATGTACCCCTATCCCACCCCACTGTAATTTTCAGGTCGAGATGGGGGTGGCATTTGATATGAGATATCCCATATCCCTTATCCATATATGTATCTGTATCTCATATCTTGTATTATAATACATGTACATGTACTATATCAATGTCTATATCTATATTGTATTCGTATTCGTATTTGCATTCGTATCCAAAGTTATTTTTCAAGATCAATAGTATTGGGAGGGGGAGGATTTAAAAATAAATAAATCAAAGGCTCTCAATTTTTCAGGCGAGTAGGGGGGAGGAAATGAACATGACGTATCTTTTCGTTACATTGTTACATTGTCATGCTATATTGATGAATGATTCAACAAAAATCCTTCAATTAAGAATATCATTATTGAGCTTGAGCTATTTGGAGTGAAGAGTTTGGACAATGAAGCAAAAAAGGGTCTCCACCTTATTGTTCAAGAATGTTGTGTACTCTAGCCCCTAAAGGACCAAAGTGTGTTTTGTGGCAACATAGTGATTTTGGGCAACTCACAGCGAGTGGAATTTTTTTTTTTCTTTGAAATTTTCACGCAACGTTTTTCCAAAGAGTAGCTTTGAAGACCAACAATTTCCATAACTTTTGACTACATTGTCAAAAAGTAATTGTATGATATGTAGTTTTCATTACTCGGAGGGCAACCTGGGCAACAAAGAAAACTTCTTTTAGAATCACTTTTTTGAAAAATAAAAATTTGAAATTGGTTCTTTGGATTTCTATATACATGGAAAACTTATAATCATTCCATTTCGATTAATGAGATGAAAGTTATGAGGAATCTTAGTCGTAGGTAGTTTATGGATAGTTATAAAATCTCTATTCTAAAATAAACTTTGAAGCCTTTTATAGTTTTATTATACTCAATTTTTAAGATTTTTGAAAAAAAATTAAAAACTTTAGGATTAGATTGTTTATGACAACATGACAACCATTAGAATTGGCAGTTTTCAATTCCATATATAAATGGTTAACAATTTTGAATTTTGAATCATTCTCTATTTCTTTCTACTTACTATTTTTTTCCTATATGATGTATAGTTTCAAACGATCTGAATTTTTTTTTTTTTTTTTTAAATATTGGAAATTGAGTAAGATAAAGGACTTCAAAGTTTATTTTAGGATAGAGAATACCCGAAAACTAAAACTCCTCATAACTTTTGATTCATTGATCAAAATGGAATGATATGAAGCTTTCCATGTATAAATAACTCTAGCAACCAATTTCAAATATTTGTTTATGAAAAAAGTGATTCCTAAAGTGTTCATGCAGATTTTTAGATTGAGGAAGAAAGTAACATATTAGGCCATAACTTTTGACTCCCATTTCCAAATGTCATGAAATTTAGTGCATATGAAAGATATTCCTCATCTCCACCTTCTTTAAAAAATTTAGCCTAAAATATGCAAATCCCTGGTCACACATACTTGCCCAAAATTTCTATGTTGCCTAAAAAAGCATGATGGTCCCTTTGGGATCAACCGTCCCCATACTTAATGGTAATTAGTTGACTACTGATTTACCTTAAATTCGTTTTAAGATCCACCTAAGTGATGGTTATAGTGGTCTAGGGACCATCGACTTTGAAAATTCATAAAGAATTGCATGTCCTATCCAAAAATTCTAATTTTTTTTTTTGAAAATTCATGATTTTCACTTCCTAATACCTAAAAAAAAAATACTGTTTTTCTTTTCTTAGGAAATGGTGCCTACAACTATGCTGAATTGCTTATATTGACGGTTTGGAGTGCTTCCACCTTATGTGCCCTTCTTGGAGTTGGCCCCAGATATTCAGATTGCAACTCAGGGTGGTAATAGACTTGTCAACTTTACCAAACATGCCCTTTTTTAGAACTAAAGTCAATTCCAAGCCAGCGAGATTCGTTTTTTAAATGGAAAACTGGAGCTGGAGACAGGTGTCATCATGTAGTACTCCTGTGTCCATGAAAACAAGGCTCTTAACTTGGAAAGAAGAGCTCCTCAAGGCCTCCGTCCTCCCTGCCTGTTGAATCTTCTGCACAGATTTTTTTTTAATTGCAGAAACCTCGAACAACGCAGCCAACAATAGGCAGCCAAGCATGTGCAAGCTCTGCTCTGCAACTGTCAACACAATTCCTTGCCATGCAACTTATCACAACGACGACGTCAAGGCATGGATCACCTCCCAAGTTTTTAAAATTAGGGGTCCACACACTGTCCCAATTCCTAAAACTTATTCTGTTTAGTCGACAGCACAGAAAACGTGTCAGCATGTGGCAAGAGCCAATTCTGAGTCATCCATCTTAAGTTTATTCTTTCTTTGCAGCCACAGGAGACAAAGTACTGTACACACAGGAATCAATATTTTTGAACACGCATTGGGAGGAATAAAAAAACTCACTGTGTCGTGGAGAATTTTAATTTTAAATAGTTTTCTAATAATAGGGCCATCGTCACTTCAAAATTGGGCAGGTACTGTCAAAAATCTCATGGCAAACCTGCCTGGTCGGTTTTTCTCACAATCTTTCTAACCTACTGTCGATTGAACGTTTTTTGAGCCTCAAAAAAACCCAGTTATAACAACATACCCCATCGATCTCTTGCAAGAGATTGAACCGGTAGAAATTGTGCACTCTGTCAACGTACCGGTCTATACGAAATCAGTCCAATGCACAATTGGACCATGTACACAGACAGGCATACCTTACAGCTTTACACGGCACAACCCCTAGCCTGTGTCATCACTGTCATCTCCAGAAGGTTGTTGCCAGGGCTACGAGAAGCAGGGAATTCAGCAGCTGGGTGGTGGAAGAGAATCCCATGGTACCGCTATTTGTTACAGGCGTTGCTGAAGTACTGCAGAAACGGAGGGAGAAATCACGGTGTAAGAGTTGCAAAAGATGGACAAATCACGGTGTAAGAGTAGCAGGAATTTCAATGGTGACCATGGCATCCTACATGGCAACAACCAGCTATTGTTTTCAATCAGTGTTGGTCGAAAATAAGTTTCAGAAAAATGTGGCTAAGGTAACGTGAATTGTGACCTCAAAAAAAAATTAATGTACGCAGGCCACCTGTAGGGTAAGCCACTCCATTGAGCTTCACCAAGGGCGTGGTGAAGCCCACTCAAATGGAGTGACTTAAAGGTCGCTTCACACTGAGGGTCCAAGCCAAGAAAATAAAAAAATTCTGAGTACTCATTAGTTTAAGTTGGACTGTTTTTAAGCTATTTGCCAGAAAGTTTTTTTGTTTTCTTGGCTTGGTCCGAAGTATGAAGCGGTCCTTATTCTACGTAAAGAACTTGAGGAAATTGCCGATTGCTTACACAGGTTTCAACTGCATGTGGTGGCTTATGCTCCAGCTTACGTTCTGTCACTCCAGCTTACATTCTGTGAAAATAGCATTCTGTTTGCAACTAAAAAGTGACATAGGTTCCAACAAATGTTGTAACACTTGCACAAGATAACAAGCCACCCCTACAAACACACACACACAGGTCTGGATGGTACACATGAAAAGTGAAAAGTATACAACGGCAGAATTGTACCTGGGTGGATATATACAGGAACCGTAGCCTGCACACAACAAGACCACAACCGAAGTGAGGTCAAGTCACTTAAGGGAATGACCAAAGACATAGATTTTACCCAATTGCAAAAAACAGAATGAGGGGATAGATTGATGGGTAAAGCTAAAAATTCACGTGAATCCCCAGTCCAGGTGAGAGATATTCTTAAAGCTACCAAGTTACAATTGGCAGGGTTCATGTTAAAACCTGCCTCACTTAAAAGGCATAATTGCAATTGGCAAGGTCTATGTTAAAAGCTATCTTACTAAAATGGCGTTGCAATTGGCAAGGTTTATCTCAGGATTTATCTTAGAAATTACCATCGTTGAATGGCATTGCAATAGGCAAGGTTCAGGGTTGGAAGTCTACTTGAATGGTTCCTACAGAATTGCAGGACCAGCACAGAAACTTACTTGGGTCTGAGGAAACGACTCGAGCCGCCCCCTGAAAGTTGCAGGCTGAGGCCGGATCGGTACTATTTACATAAAACTCGTTCATAGCGTAAGAAGCGTGAGAGTATCGAGTATCCGGAAGGTAGCACGTTCCATTGGCTTGAATGACTGCGCAGTCGACTTTCCCCACACCACAGGCGAAGTCTATGGATGTTTGCAACACGGCCTCCGAAATTCCCTAGAAACAAAAGAACTCACAAACCAGCACACAAACAATCAGTTGCTCATAAACAAACAAACATACTCTGGAACCCCATACTCTGCAAACACAAACTCTTTAAACCCCAAACTCTGCGATCACAACCTCTGGAATTACAAAACTCGACAACCCCAGACTCTGGAGCTTACAACATTGCTGTAAACCCAAGCTCGAGTGATGTGATTTCTGCATTCCTTACCAATTTGGCAATGCACCAGGTTCGTTGTCCCCCAGTCGAGGAATTGCTTCCCGCCGTGATATTCACCGCATACAAGGGCGTCGAGTCATTGTTAAACATCCCGAAGTTCCGTTGCGACGCCGGTCCCACATTCAGATTCTCATTATAAATCTCATACAGATACGTATTGATATCAACCCCGGGCTTCCCCGGCGTCCCCACTCTCGCCCCAATGTGCTTCACCAAGTTCGCATTGTACGTCTCCGCATTCGCCACCGAAGCCCCCACCTCGTTTGCTTCCCCAGAAGTCGGCCACCCGCTCTCACCCACGTAGAGCGCGAGCTCCGAGTGATTCGCTCTCGCCAACGCCGAGTACACCGCGTCCACTTGCGCGTCGAACAAATTCGTGTATGAGAGGTTCGTGCCCGTGTCGAGCACACCGTTACTTGTGTTGAAAAGGGCGTAGTCCAAGGAAATTGCGTTCGGTTGCGCGGCGTAGGCTTTCCATGGGTACACGTTCACCATAAACGGGGAAGAAGTTTGTGACAAAAACGCTAGTAACGCTGAGACTTCGCTGTAAGAAGAGTTGAATTCTCCAGAAGATGGGACGTAGGATTGTGAGAGTAAGTCCATGGAGCACGGCGACGAGATTTTGATGCTCTGCAGGTTGTTGGCCACGAGCGCGGCGTAGAGGTTGCTCATGGCTGGGACGAGTGAGGAGGAACCTGTTGGGAAGCCTGTGAGAACCTCGTTGCCGACGCCGATGGCGATGATGCCTGTGGAGTTTAGAAATGGCAGGATCTTGGTGGTCACCCAAGTGGAAGCCGAGGTGTTGGAAGTGGCGAGATCCAGAAGCTCGCTGTTGAGGATGCCCACGATGAGCTGGATGTTGGAGGTTTGGAAGGCGCTCAGGGTTGTGGGGTCTGTGTCGTAGAGACGCACTTGGGTAATGCCGAGCGATTGAAGGAGTTGCACGGCTTGTGTTGGGGCGGGGAGGTTGTCACCGTTGCGACCGTAATTGAATCCGACGTAAGCTCCTGCAGACGCAAAGAAAGATGGAGTCCGTAAGCTCATGCACAAGAATTTTGCATGAACTCGAATTGTTCGTTGCAACAAGGAATTGAGTGAACCGTTTCTGGAAGGTTACTTGAGAGCGAGGAGTACCTGTGGTGGAGACGAAGAAGACCAGGTATAGAGCAAGCTGCCAGGCGCAGCCATGCCTGACTCTCACCATTTGGGAGGACTTGCGAACTTGCGAGGATTGCAGGCGAGCAGAATTGGTTGATCACCACTTGAATGTGCACCTCTCTACGTACATGCAAAAGTCAAATGCGATCCGTGAGAAAAAGAAAACACTCCATGGTTAGGTCACACTCGTCCAATATTACACACTGACGACGAGCACGCAACTCGTGCAGCTAGAAATGACACTCAATTCTTGTTGATGGGATTCACTTTCCATGTATCAGTATTCATCACACAATGAAGAGTAACGATGACAAGTTCCAGCATCAACTACGAGCAGCATGACGCAAACAGCGGCGCTTGCTACTAACGGCTAATCGATCACACACACACACACGTACACAAACACACACACAGAGTGGAAACTCACAAAAACTTCGTATGACAGGATTACCTGACTACGAATCTTGAGAAAAGAGAAACAATCCACTACAGCGACATGAAAAAAAGAAGCAACCCAGTTGGCCATGGACACCCACGAGTACGTACAAACTCTCACCAGCTTCAGAAACTCACACGCGTGAGATCGAACCGACTTGCACCAATTCAGTAACCAACCAACCAACCAACCAACCAAATTAACCAATCAACCAACCTCTGTGCTTCCTGGGAATCAGGATCTGGCAACGGCAACCACCCTCGCTCCCTTCAGATCGATCTTCGTCCGGTTCGATCCTCCACCCCGAGTTCAAGTTGCCGACCTTCAATCCACCAATCTCCAATTCAACCGAGCAGAAGCTCAAACTTCCTTGAAACTTTCACAACATTCCACAGGAGGGGACCAAAATCTGAGATAATCAATGGATCCGATCCCTCCGACTGGTGTGATTTGCTGCAACAGGGAGGAGAAAACTCCAGCCCTCGATCGGTGGCCAGTCGATCGACACGTAGTACCGGTAGCTCCAGATTCTCTAGATTCCAGACTCGTACAGACGTACTACTCTGAAACCGAATGACTGCGGCCGGGTGGCAACCAGGGAGACTCTAGCTCCGTCGAAAGGAATGGATTTGGCAATGACAGTGTTGTGCGTGTGATCAATGAAGCGCCATTGATGGAATCTACTGCAAATCGAAACAAAATGATGAATGGGAGGGGATGTAATGAAAGTGAAGATCCCGCGGTGAAGACTGAAGGAGAAGGAAGTGAAGGACCGTTGCGTTTTGGGTGCCAGGAAGTGGGAAACACTGTCAGAGAAACGGTATTGTGTCGACGATGTATGTGCGGAGTCCGGAGGGGATGCACTGGAAGCAGGGATGCACTTGAACTTTCAGTGGACTCAGACTGAAGGTAGGTCCGTAAAAGCGCCCATTTTGGAGCCGGAAATTAAGTTGGGGAGGGTATAATTTTTGAAGAAATATTTTCCAGTAAATTTTCCTTGGAAGATGATTGGCATTGGCATCTAACCCACGTCGTTTCATGTTTTTTGGAGCTTTGTGGAATTAGTTATGAATTTTTGAAGTTGAAATGCAATAGTCACTAAAAGTGTTCACTTCTTGAAATGTACACTATTTGTACATTGCTAGTGAAATGAGATGTTTTTAAAGCCTGAGCAATTTATGGACCTCCTACCTTATATTAACTACTATGGTTGTAACCCTTCAATAATTCTTAAAGGTCTCAAGCTCAATTTGGGATGCAACGTGGGTACTCTTGTGTATTAATTTGATATAGGAGGTAAGTGAATTGAAGTATACAGTAGCAACAAAACTTTGTATTCATGTTGATTCGAGTGCAATGACACATGGGGCTCTCCCAATGTGGATTACTATTGTACTTTGTACATGTCTCGGAAGCTATAAAATAGTTGTGTATTCTGCGAGCATGGTGGTGAATTTGAGCATGATATGATTTAGATGCATATTAAAGTGATTTAAACAAAAGATGCTAATTGTTGAATTGTCAATCTAATAATATATATCTTGCCATACGTTAGTATATGATTTGTATTCTAGAAGTCAAATATGTTACCATATAATTATATTGTTTGCTACAATCCTTTAAATGTTACTAATGAGGAACTTAGACTATCACCGAAGTAGTCAACAAAAAAATTGTCAAATTCTTGGATGAATAGGTGCATTCTTGTTTTCTTGATTGTTTTCCTAAAAATCATTAATCTGCACTTTTAGTCCTTAGCATCCATATTAGGTTTTATAATGTGCATATACTTTTTTTGAAAATTTTGCACATTTTTCTTATATCTTTGTATAATTATGTTGCTTACTTCTAATATTTCATTGAATCAATTATAGAGGGAGGTGGTTTAAAAAAGATTCAAGCATCACTTCAAATGAATGAGAAATTATTTGAACAAAATATCAACTTGACCATTATGTTCATCATCCAGAATATAGACTATAGAGTACTTATGGGGTAATATTATAAGGATTTATGCACCTAGAATCACCACTTGAAATATATGTG
This sequence comes from Antitrichia curtipendula, assembly GCA_951230915.1. Classification (NCBI taxonomy): domain Eukaryota; kingdom Viridiplantae; phylum Streptophyta; class Bryopsida; order Hypnales; family Leucodontaceae; genus Antitrichia; species Antitrichia curtipendula. The sequence goes on along the minus strand of OX579636.1, from coordinate 26,633,839 downwards.
TTATTTACATTTGTAAATAACACATATATTTGTTAATTTGTTGTAATTTGGGATGTATGTACCTTTATCTTTTAAAATTGAAGAAGCCCAATTCTGAATGCAGAGATTTATGTGTATTTGACCACAATGAAGTTGTTTTGGACCTAAAAAAGGTAATTTTACACAAAGGATATGATTACATATTCAATAATGAATAATTTGGCATTGCCATTATTCTAAAGTCATTAAGACTTTTAGCTGATTTTATTGATTCAATGTGTATTAAGTTTCTAATCATTTATTTTCCAATTTCTTATTCACAACCTCCTAAAACCAAATTTCCTAACCTTAAAAACTTATTGGCTAAATTTTTTAGCTACTGAACTTGATTGACAAAGTATTCTACTCCCTTTGTTTCATTATTCTCTCAAAAACACCAACTAGCTTGCTCAATAAAAATACATGCTAAAAAGCTTTTAAAATTTTTAAAAAAACTATATAAATATAAATACAAATATGATGTATATAAGTATGAATACAAATACAATTACAGGTAGAAATATGAGTGCAAATTTTATAATCCCATATTGTATGCCAAGATGAAGATTCTAGAAATTCGTATTTTGAAATTCAAAAAAATTCAAATATGAGAGATTCCAAATTATGTATATGAAAGATTATATAAATGAAATCAACCATGAAAATTTTAATCACTAGCTATAATTTGACAAATATCATCTTTAGAATATTTTCTAAAATATTCAACTTTGGTGGTATATTTGATTGAGTGGATAATCGAGTCTTTATCTACTCAAATACACTTCAAAACACTCATCCACTTGAATGATATATTTTGTATAACTAATGGCTAAAAACATAATCACACCTAGCTTTAGAAAAGAGCGGTCATTATAATATAATGATTTTAGAGTGTCATTGAAGCTCGCATTGAAGATATTCTTTTGTCATTGTCATGTGAAATGTTTCATACACTCGATTTAAAAAAGAATTGGGTGTATTTTCTTATTGGATGTTCACATATGTGATAATTTTATTTAATAAAAATATACATTAGATGTTTTTTGAAGACTCTAAAAGACTGTTTCGAGGTTGTTCTCCTTACTATGAACCATAGCAATGCAATCAGATGATTAAATAATTAAAAAAACAAAAAAAGAATAATAAAAGAATAATATTATTTTTTAAATATTTAAATATTAATTAAATTTTATTTTTTGATGTGGCATTTTTTGACCACGTCAGATTGCTAATGTGGCTGTATTCCCACATTTTTCTCAGTTCGGGAACTCCTTGAGGAGAACTCACGATCTTCCAAAGGCCTAAAAAACATCTAATGAGACAATTTGTAAAATTTGGGCTTGTCACTTTAGGTTGCCCACACCTAATGTGATTAAGGTGGGTACCCCCAAAATCGCGCCGTGCCTTAAACCGCAATCTACTTTAAGCCCCCAAATGGTGTCTGTATAATCTGAAAATTGCACCTCCTTGTCTTTCGAGTTCTTAAAAGCAATATTGGCCATTTTGAAGCATGTGACTGGCTTCTTAACTCAGAGAACACAAGGATTTAATAGCACAGGGATTTAATAATTGATTCTAGTAAAGACTTGTCAGATGTCAAAAAAATATGCTTGTGCTATTAAACCCTCGTGTTATTAAATCCTCAATCTTCATGTTATTTCAAGCATGTGTCACAGATGTTATTAAATCCTCTTGTTAATTCATATGATGTACAGAACACAAGAACATAGAATCATGGGTTTACAAGCATGCAATGTTTTATTTAATAAATATGAATAACACTATTACACCTTTGTGTCTGTTATTTCTGACACCATTGAGGGGGGGCTTTTGAATTTGACCGTTCTCTTTCAATGTAGCCTATAAGCGGTTTTAAGAACCCTACTGTCAAAACTTTGTCCCCCTACTGTTGTCTCATTTTTGTCAAAATCTGAAAATTGATTGTGCAATACTTCCTCTTCTACATATTGCTTTGCTCAATATTTACTAAGTAGCCTACAATTTATCCACAGCCCAATTTGTGGCGGTTTCAGTTGTACCCACCGTAGTAAGTACGCGAGCCCGTTCCCTCATCCTTTACCTTAACTCCTAAGCACTCAAATGACCACTTTTTTTTTTTGAGACCAAATGACCACTTTTTGTTTGCTACCCAATTTTAGGCACAAAAAAACTTTTTTTCAATTTTTTAGTTTTTTTCTAAAACATTGAATTGTCTTTCAATATTTATATTTAAAACTGAGATCACTATGGTCAAATAAAAATTATAAGAAAAATAGCACAAAGTGTTTAAAATTGACCTAGTATTAAAAAACTTACTATTTTGGAAAAGTATGGTGTTCTTATTACTATATCTTATGCATTTTTTCACAAATCGATAGAAACCACAATTTTGACCATTAAAAAAAACTTCAAATGCTAAAAGTAGAAATTCTATTTTGGTGAATTTTTGAAATTATATCTTCAAAATTCATTTGAAGAGAATCTAAAGTATTTTTATAAATTTGATTGCACTGATACTTTTTACTTTTCATAATTCACATTATCTTATTTGATGAAAACCTCAAAAAAATTATAGAACTTATATTTTATAACACATTTGTGTTTTGTCTGAACCCCTTGGGCTTTTAGGGGTTAAACTAAGGCCACCTTCACCTCTTGCCCTCTTTTGTGAAGTTTTTGATAAATTGTATGAATTTTTTTCTTTACTTTTGCTTGGGGTTTCAAATAATCTTTTTTCACTAGCTTAGGCACTTAAATAATTTTATAAAAAAATTTAAAGGATGCGGTCAGGGGAGGAGATATATATAATTTCTTTATTTGTTAGCATCTTTTGTTCATAAATGAGCGTGCTGCAGGGGAGACATTGGGGCCTAGAATAAGCAGTTTGGAAGTACGTTGCTAGCGTTGTGGGCTTTGCAAGACCACATGGTTTAGTAGGATTGCAAAGGGAGATACAAGATTTGTGTAACTAATATAGACATTGTGTGTTTTGGTGACTTCTTTGTCAACAATTGAGTGTGCACTTCAAGAGTTTGGTGCAAGCGTTTGCCATTAGTATATACGGTGAATGTCTTCTTCTACTAGTTCTCATTTTGTTTTTTGTTTGTTTTTCATTTTTTCTAGGACGTATTATCAAATCAAGGGGTTTATGTCAAGCTTGACAGCATCATTTCCCCCCAATTTTGCTCTTGCTTTTATTTTACACTCCATGTCACTTAAACAATCTCCCTCTTTGTTTTTAAAAAGTTTCCCTTCCCAAATTCATACAATAATTTAGAAATTGAACCTCAATTCCCTCTCTTGCTTGAAAGCACATACTTTGTTCTTTACTTGGATGTTATGTTCTTCAGCAAGGTTAGATTTTAGTTTATCACAATATAGATGCCTTCAATACTTTGCCTAAGATTCTCTTTGTCTACTCACTTTTGCCTCTTCTGCTAATGAATACAAACATGGTCCTTGATTTCTTGATGATATGCTTTGATTTTGAGGAGTCTGCTAGTAGAAATTACTTAACACTTAAACTGCCTTTATTGGCTTTGTAGCTTATTTGTTATTATTGGAACAGCTATCTATGGCACCTATATTTCAATTTTAATACCAAAAATGGTTGCTAAGTAGGTGTACACACTATGAGCCAAGGCAACAAAAATGGTTGCTAAAGAAGTGTACAACAAAAGCTATGTAGAAGTTGTTGTATAGTGTAGGATGCATTTAGAATTCTGAAGCAATCCTTTTAGGAACTTTTGGTGAAGTTTGAGCTTCACAGAGCTTTTCTGCCAAACATCATTACGTGTTGCGCCATTTTAAACAATGTGCTTCTACAACAATCACATGGGGAAGTTGATAAATTACTACAAGCTCTTTAGTTCAAAGGTGTAGATTGAGAGGTACTTGGAAAATGACGATGTGGAAGGTGAGGCTAATGGTGACGGTGTTGCAAAAGTTAATGTTGTAGAAAGTACTAATGGTGAGTTTAAACAAATGCAACTTAGTCTCTATTTGGCTCAACAACGCCAATATGCAATTTGAGGTATGTATCTACACTAACACATGGCCACTTCAATTTCTCATTTAATATACTCCCTTTGTCCCAAAATGATCTTCTTGTTGCACTTTGTAACGTTGAAAATTAGTCAAATTTAGCTATTGGTTGCTATTTGGGACCAACAAAACAACTCCAAGCAATAGTTCTCCCTCCATCCATGTAATTATCAATCGAAAGACAAATTAAATGATTGAAAGGATCAATCAACATTGGTCGTTGTTATTTTTGGTATCTTTTTAGTGTTGCCCAATTGAAGGAAATAAAGCTTTGGGATGTGGTACAAAGGTCCACACATAATCTTGGGCCCATACTAACTACCCACAAAATAACACCTTACATTCAACAATTATGTGCCCATTGGTGTTCCTTGACAATTTCCAAAACATTTCACTTTTCTATAGATTAGATGAGTTTTGGGGGGTCGGGAGGGCCGTTTCGGGCCTGTTCCTGACGCTGGTCCCCCCCGCAATTTCAGGGAACGGCTGTTCCCGACAAAAAAATTTAAAAATTAAAAAAAAAAAAAAAACTTCACATTCTTGAAATGAAAAAAAAACAGAAAAAAAAATTTCATTTTTTTTTTGGAAAAAAAAAATAATTTTTTTCCGATGTGGCCGTCGCTCGGCCACGTCGGCGAGCTGCTGCGGCCCCGAGTTTGGCAGTTCCCACCCCGAGTTCGGCAGTTCCCACAAGCTGGGAACACGCAGCCCTCCACAGGGCTGATTTCTCTTCTAATGCTCCAAAATTGCACTTTGAAAAAGGTTTTGAATCTCAAAGTTTCTAGAATGCTAGAAGTGCACTACACTCTACTTAAAACACAACACAAATTTAAAAAAATGTATGCTGCTTTTGTTCATTTGGCATATGTCACTCTAAATACTTCTATTAGATATAGTGGAGGATACAGTTACATCACTACAAGAAAATGGGGGTATAAATGACTTATCCACAATGATTGCACCGACAACAATGACTGCAAAATAGTCATTGACTGCAAAATGACTGCAAAATGACTACTTTGTAGTCATTGTTGTCGGTGCAATCGTTGTAGACAAGTCATTTATACCCCCATTTTCTTGTAGTGAGTGCATTTTGGGCTTTGTTAAACTATTGTTTCATTGTATAGCAAGAATTATTCTTGTATTCTCTCTATTCTTGTAGTTATTAATGTTGTCCTAGGATGGCAAAACAAATCTTGTATTGTTTTTGGAGAGGTACAGTCAACTAAGTCAAGGTACATTAGTCCAAATGGAAGAACTTCAATTTATAAAGAATTGGAGATATCATGTCCTAAACATTTGAAAATTGTCACTACATGGGGGGTGAGACTTCGAGTTGCTTCTACAAATGTCATTGGACATTGGCATTTGCATAAAAGATATGATTTCAACTAGCTTGTTCTAGATTTGTTTCAATAGTTTCAAATGGGTTGCTATCTATGGCACTGAGGTCGTGTAAAATGACACATTCAAAATTCTATTTAACACAAAAGAGAGTTGGGCTAAATAGCTCACAACCTCCCTAGGCTTGAAAATGGCTATATAGGCATTTTCCTTCACAATGATTGGATTGTCATGAAGTTGTTGGTCCTTATTCCTTTCGTATGCCCTTTGCTTACTAAATAATTTTAAATGAACTTCTAATTTGTTACGTTCCAACTCCTAAGATGGCATCTTCTATGTTTCTCATCTAAAAAGTCATTACCTCATCACTAACTTTGGTGGCCTCAATAATGAGATTGGGCCTTGATAAACTTTTGTGTTTGACGGTTGTATTGTTGGACCTCCTCCTCAGAGAAAATTTGGAGTTATCACTACTATTGATAATATGAAGGGTCACATATGGAAGCAAACTACTCATGGGGCTTGGATTGCTACATATTTTGACAATTCATTGTGGTGACACAAAATGACTATATTGTTGTTTTGATGAAGAAATGTCAAAAAAATCTTCACTTTCTAATTTCTTATCTGCATTGTTGTTTTTGTTTGATCCATCTTAGTTTCGTTGACTTTGGTAGTTGCCATCATCTTCTACCATCAAATCGTGAATGTGAGGCGTGTTGATATGTGGCCAATTGCCAAATCCTTTGTTGATGGTATTAAAGAATTCCCTTGGAAATGACATCGCTAGTCCTTATGCCTTGTGCTCTATTGTAGATTAATCCCTATACTTTAGCAAGTTGTGACCCATTCATGTATGAAAATACACAATACCTCAATAGGTAAAGTTCTTTGTGTTGCATATAGAAGCTTATGGTTTCATAGTCTATTTCACTCCTCCAAGAATGAATTGATTCCATTTGATTTTACAAGCAAGACCGTAAACAAGAAGAACAATTGGTACACATGACATACTACAAAATGTGCAACCACTTAGTGTCATCCAAATTCATAAGGTACTTCGTGTCAACGGTGTCCAATTTCTCTAAGTATAATTGTTGTTTTGCTTCAATAAGTACCATGATTTCTTAGGGGAGTCAATTTAGACCATAATCATTTCTTGGTCTCTTTGGCTGATTCAATTGTGGTATTGCTATTGTAGGCTTGAAACAATGGAGAGAAGATCTTCTATGGCTTCTTTGAGGCATAGGTTAGATGTATGGAAAGCTAGCCAACACAATGTTTTTTGCAATCATAGTAGGTGCGAGTCATGAATATAGACTTTAAGAAGACATACATCTCATTGAAGCATTAGAGTTTGTGCTTGCATTGTGTTGTGCAAGTCCATGTCACACACTCACACAACTTTGCAAAATGAAGAAGACATCAACAAACAAAGAATTCAGTTTTTAGTTATAGAAATCAAATTTGACTTTCACAAATGCAGAGAAATAGTGATAGTTGACTTGAAGTATAATGGTGAAGAAATGACTTGCATTAGGAAGTGTTGTCAGCCAAATTAGTGTTCCAAAGTTCATTACATTGTGGAGGTTTCAAATATCTCAAAACTAGAGCAAATACTTGCAATCCAAGTAAAATAATACATCATTATAGTATAGAAGAACGACTATTAGATACACAGATATTGAACTAAAGCGAAAGCCATGAGATGTAGTGGAGATCGTTGTTGGTTTTTCAATTGAATCACAAAGTGGTCGAGTTAAATGGAGCATGAGCAGTTGTAGAAATCGGCACCAATAGCCACTCTTAAAAGGTAAGGTGATGTAAATTATGATCTTTACTTTGAAATTTGTCTTGTCTAGTAATTACTAATGTACATCGAGATTTTGTCTAAATAAAACAAAACGCTTCAAGATCTAGACTTCAAGAGTGATCTTTATGAATGTGATTGTAGAGGTGTGGTGTTTGTCAGTAGAGCTTCAAAAATTGTATTAGCAAAGAGCTTTGTTTTATTCCTAAAATCAACCAAAAAATTGAATTTATTGTCACATGAAAGCTAGTTTTTATCCTATACTTCTTTGTAAAGTAGAAGGTTTTCCAGTATTAACTACTATTCTTATATATTAGGCACTAACAAAGCCTCTAGCTAGGATCAACATTTTTCAATGGTTGCTTGGATGGACAATAAACCTTGCAAATAAACCTTTTGAAAGACTGTTGCAAAGACAAGCTCCAAGAACAAATGTGAACATACCTTAAGAAATGTGGACAAATAACAAATTACATTTTTTTTCTGTTGCCTACTACAAGGTCTTGAAAAAATAAAAATAAACAATTCTATGCTCAAGTTTCAAATTTTTTTGGCTAAATTTTAGCATGACTCTAAATTCAATGATAATATTTCACTCTACATTCGACTTAGAATTAGTTCATTGACTATTTAGTATGTTTGGATGTAGACTAAACTTAAAGCAATCTTTAAATATAGACTAGTATTTGAGCAAATACAGATTTGAAGTATAAGAGTGACTAGAATTTGAGTGAGTACAAGTTTGGAGAGAATACAAATTTGCTAATATGGTATGTATAACAAATTTCTAAACAATTTATTCAAAAAATAACTTTATTCAATAATTTTATCACCTCAATTTCATCCCCAATAAGGAAATTGATACACTAGGTTTACAAAAAGACCACCATTTCAAACATTAGATACACATGTCATTTATGTTGAAATCTAGCATACCCAAATATATAGATGTTGAAACCAAATACATTTGTAATCTATTGTTAAAAAATTTCATATATATCTGTAGGTTGACTTTTGTTTCTTTTGCAATTTTCACTTGCACTTCAACATTCTAAGATCATCTATACCAATCTTAAATTATTCATCCAAATTTTTAGTAGTGATCAATGACCTAGAATGCTTGAATATAACAAAGAATTGTTGAAATTAAATTTCCAACCCAAATTATGAAATGATCAGGTCAATCTAAACCAATCACAAGGTGACATGTGACACTTTGAACAAGTAGCTGCGCTACAATTGGCTTCGTCCCTGTAGCGTTGGCACACTTTTGAAGTAAGGTATTTGACATGTGAATTGTCACAAGTATCTTATTTTTTTGCAAAATTGAATATGAGCATTTATTCTTGTGAGGGAGTTGGATGGAAAAATTAAAAAACTTGTAGGAACCTTATCAATGTTTGGGAATCAAGGAGAATCAAGGAAACATGAACAATGGAGTTGCTTTAGATTTATGGATGTTCTCGTCTACTGAACAGACCCCAATACCTTCGAATTGTATGCCTTACGCAAATATACAAGGGAAAACAATATACTAGCGGGAGCTTGCAATCTACAATTTCATTGCCCAAATCGCTAGTTCTACGCCTCAGAATTCAATAAATCCAACTAAATGTTTTTGCATAATATTTCTAGCCCAAAATTGGAGGCATGCAAAAAATATTTCATACTAAGGTAGGAGGTTCTAAAAGTGCAAATGCTCTAAATCCGCGACCTCCTCAAATGTACACTATTTGTACATGTTTCTTTTTAGTAGCCTTCAGCAATGTACAAACAATGTACATTTTAGGAGGTGGGCAATTTTAGAGTCCTATACCATTTCAACTTCAAAATTTTATAACTAATTCCAAAAAATTCCAAAAAATATGAACCAACTTGGATTGGATGCCAATTCCACTTCTCATTTAAGGAAAATTTTCAAAAAAATAATTCAAAAAAATTCACCTCCCCCAAATTCAGTTTCAGCTCTTAAGTGGGCAATTTATGGACCTCCTACCTTATAGATGCAAAGCCTCCTCCCTTGCGATCCATAGCGAATAAAATAAATAACTAAATGCCGAATCTGACCCTTCTGAAGGGTACCTTTACACACGGATAGGCTAGTGTAAACCGAACTGACCCCTGACTGAATATGACTTGGCACTCCGTTCTGTCAGGTGTCCGTTTAGTCGAATTGATTACCAGAAAGCCACGTCACCTCCCTCCCATCCGAGAAAAGGGCTTGCGTGGCAGCAAAGGGCACCTCGGTGATGCATTTCGAGACGCGTGTCGCCAACCCTCGCACTCTGCTCTTCTCACCGTCTTAGCCCGTAACCACGCGGTTCCCTCGTTTTCAAAGAGGAAACTAAAGCAATGTCATAGAAACATGAGTCCGTGATCATGTGTACGGAGGGCGTACATGTGACCGGATGACGGGTTGTGCCCGGCGCTCAGTGTGAGAACAAGAGGAACAGGCTATGGCGGAGTGGAACTTACTTCTTATGACTTGCAATTAGCGTCGCGCTCTGGCAACTATTTTGTAGACGAAATTCGGGGTTGAGCCCTGTGAAGAGAGTTCTAGGTTTGGTGTTTGCAGCGGCGTTGGATTTGGTGCAGTGAAGCGGAAGTTGTAGGGTTGGAAGGGCTGTTGCGTGGGGTTTTGGAGCTATGGCGCTGGAATGGGCTGCTTTAGGTGCTGTCACGGCGGCGGAGGCTGTGATACTCTTGATTCTCACGATGCCCGGATTGGGAGGTATGCGGAAAGGTTTGATTTCGGTGGCCAGGACCGCGCTCCAGCCGTTGCTCGCCGTGGTTCCATTGGCGCTTTTCTTGGCGCTGGAGATCTACTGGAAGTCTGAGCACAAGACAGTGTGCGAGGGCCCGCAGTGTGGTCCCTTGGAGAGAGATCGCGCGCTCAAGTCGTTGATGAAGAGCCAGCGGAACGCGATTCTTGTCGCCGGAGCTTTGCTGTTGTACTGGACCTTGTACCGCGTCACCGCCATGATGGTGAAGATGGAGCAGCTGAGCGCGCAGTTGAAGAAGATCAAGTCCTCAGATTAGAGGCTGACCAAATTTGCTTCTGCTTGAATTTAGTTACTTTGGTGCCTATCTAATGACATGCATAGGGTTTCTATCACCATTGAAGGTCCGACGCAAATTAGATGACTTGCTTCAGGTTTTTTGAGGAGGTGGTGTAGGCCAATGTAGAAACTGATGTATAGATGGAAAATACTGTCCATTTTGCACTCTTTTGGAAAGATATTTGTAAGCCTAATTTTGCCCATCTCTATTGTCCTGGTGTTTTGGTCCTTTCTGTTTTCTTCTTCTCTTTTCAGGATACTTGTAAAAGCTTTGTTGTTGTGCTGGTCCTTGAACCGGGTTACCGCCATGATGGTGAAGATGGAGCAGGTGAGCTCGCAGTTGAAGAACATCAAGTCCTCAGATTAGAGGATGACCGCACTGCTGCTACTCGAAATTAGTTTCTTGTTTGCCTATTTAATGTTCCGCACAGGGTTTCTATCTGCTCTTTTGGAAAGAGATTTGGGGTAAGCCTGATGTTGCCCATAATCATTATTCTGTGCGACAGGTATTGCTGGTGCTTGGTCCTTTATGTTTTTATTTCTCTTTTTGAGCCTTAGTTAATGAATAGTTATCAGTGCTCACGTGTATTGCTGAGAGTCTTATTATGCTCTGAGGATCGTTACGGTCCCTAACTTGAGGTAGATCAACTCATTTCCACACAGATTTGCTATTTAATTACTTTAGACAAGCTGTTTGCAAGCTCCCATATTTTTCAGAGATTCAAAATTTGAGAGTAGTCATCTTCAAAATGAAGTGATTTTTCAAAGCTAAAATGTTAAAAACATGAATTGACTCTAGTTGAAGCATGTGGGAACGCCTTTATTAAAGTGTGGCTTGATGTGTCTACTCTCCACGTGCATAGCCTTCATGATGAAGGGTTGCTAAAATTGTGGTAATAGGTGAGCCACTACTCAAATGGGAAGGTCATGTAGGTGACGGAATTGGATGCAGGGTGGCATTTGGGCAGCCCTACCTTACAATTGAACATCACTTCTTAACTTCAAATTTTGTTGTGCCATCTTCCTTCAAATTTTTTGTTTTCGAAAGTGTCTATGACGTTCTGGCGTACCATGACACTTCACTAAGTTTATTGAACATGTGGATGTGTTTGCTGGTACAATATGTTGCTATTTGCATGTTCTCTGTACTGTTTTTTTTTTATGAATGGCAAAAAGGAACACCTGTGAGGTAGAATGACCATAACCCATTGTTGTCCTTTGGGTGTTGCTTCCCATCCTATAAGAAATGATTTGGTTTTGGATTTGGAACCTTCTACAAAAATCATGAAACACAAAGTGATTATCCTATTCATGTTTTCAAATGGTATACATTTGTTTTTTCAATATATTCAAATGAAGTTCACCCAGTTTAAGTAGCTTCCATATTAAGCTCTTGAAATTATTCATATTTCACCTATTAGAGGTTCACTTTATTTATATTTTAGTAGTTCAAATTTCTAAAGTTATGAAGACAGGCTCTAAAATTCAATATTTTAGTTCAAGAAAAGATACATGATCCCAAATGCCTAAATGGCTACAAAGAAGTACATCCATATCAATAGGCCTAAAATAAATCCATCTATTAAATTAGGTTGTTTGTTTTGTTTGCTACAATGAGACCTCTTGGACCATGTATCCTTCATTTGCATATTTGGTACCATCAAAAAGCCCTCAACAAAGAAAGGGTACACGGGCTTTGTTTTGTTGCGTTTGTACAAACAACGGAAAAGTCATGTGTTTTTGAATTATTTTTGGTTTAAAATAATTAAAAAATTACTTTTGTTTTTCTTTTTGTCGTGTCAATGGCATATGGCACACTAGTCATAATTAAGAGCGCTTCAATGACAATGGCAAACTACAAATAAAGTAACTACAATTATTATAAATTTTGTAGATAGGTAATAAACAATAACAAAAAAATATGAACCTATTGAATCATTTGTCACAAAGGAGGTATTCACTTGCAATTTTTTTTAAAACTTGACATCCACTTAACATATTTTCAAAATAGACAATTTAGATTCTTTGATTGCCTTGAGAATATGACAAAAAATGACAATATTACAACTATATTATTATAATTCTTTGCCACTATCTTCATACTTAATTCTATTGATAACATATCTAAAGTCCAAAATCATACAAAATATCATTTAATTGTACCATTAACAATCTATACTTGGCTCTTCTTATCCAATCACAACTTGCCACAACAAAAAAACACATTTACATTGCAATTATGATCATGTACAGACAATTTGTTTATTATTGTTCTATTGCTTGTATAGGAACCAACTTTGTGTATAAATCCCTTCATCTAACCTTCAATCAAATTTGCTTAAAATTGGAAGTAATCTCCCATTGGTTGAAAAAATGTAGGAAATTATAAAACCTTACATTTTCAAAACACTTTTTGCATTTGAAAATGCATCTAAGCTTGGAATCATTTGAAATTTGGTGTCAAGAAGATGAAATTTCCTTTAGGTTAGGGATTGTCTATTGCCATTTATAGTGGACAACAACCTCCAAACCTTGAAATACCATAAAAAAATCTCACATATTGATGATCAAAACATGCTTGTATTCAAACATACACACCACAGCTCTTCACCATCTCCCCCAAACACACTCCTCCATGTATCAAAGTGCTTAAAATGACAAAGAGTACCTTACCTTGACTTTCAGTGCCTACAAGACCAAGCAATAAGAAAGGTGTCTTAAAGGTATGTTCTCACTTAGTGTTACTGAGAGTCTTAGGAACAAATTTAGACATACTTTTGGACCAGATTCACATTGCAAACATCACCTCTAATACCAAGTGCAAACATAACCTCAGTATACAAAAAATTAGCAAATCTTACTGTTATAAACTCCCAGTAAAACAACATACTTCCAATATCATGACTGTCTGTCAGGTCCACGGATTGACTAGATTCCTGGCATATGTGAGTACAAACCAAATCTAGCATATTCTAGCATAGAACACGCAGCAGAATCGCAAGTGAGCACGTAATACAGAACCTGGAAATCCATGAATTTACAAACTGGACTTGGGGAGTGGCAATTGAATAGCCGTGCGGGACACCACAAACTTTTTGTTGTGAGTGATGGCAGCCACGTGAAGGTCGTGCTTCTGGTAAACTTTGAAGTTCTCTTCGTCTGGAAAATCTACCACAAGCCCCACATCCGCATTGCCAGAACCAATACCTGCAATTCAAAAGATAGGAAAGGTTACTAATGCTCACAACAAAATTGGTCAACACTTGATTCGGTTGCTAATGCTCACACTCCTGTTACGAACAGCAACTCATCTCTTTCAATCAACAATTGGTTGGACTTCAATTAGCACAAGTCACGAGGCTAATAATGTCTATAGTCACCGATCTTTGAATAGAAATCTGCTATCTACAACCTCCACTTTGAGTCATTAATTGCATAAGAAATTCTAAAAAGATTGATAAAACACATTGATCTTAAGAGAGTTTGACTCTTGTTGTACCGAAAGGGATCAATCCAGTGAGCTCTATTTGAGTGATGTTTCGATGAAAGCACACTCTTACAGAATGACTGGAGTGATGGAAACAGTATCCACTACGGCGTAAAATTGCACACAGAAATATAACAATCACGAAAGAGTGAAGGAGAGTTGCAGAAACCTAGATCGGAGTTGATGTCGAAGTTGATCCAGGAGACGTGCTTGCCCTTGACAATCTCCTTGGCCATGTCGGACAACGTCTTCACCACCTCGGGCACATCCTCTTTCTTCTCCACGGTGAGCAACACGATGTGTCGCAATGGACCCTTGGTACTGTCCCCTGCCATCGAAATTGTGCTGATGAACGACAGAAAAATCTGGTTTAGGGCTCCAGAAATTGCAAAGATTGATGATCAACACAAAGGCATGCTCAATGAAGGCTCTCAATGCAAGGTGAGGTTCCCAAAATCTTGAAAAAAAAGAGTAGGAATTGCTCAGCAACCAGCTCAGAGAGAGTGAAGCTGAATCACGAACTCAGGAACATGAAGCGAGTGGCTAAGATAGGTCATCCTATAATCTTGACCCATCATCGTCGCCCAAAACACAAATTCGTCATCCTATAATCTTGAGCAATGGGTTCAACAATGGATTCAAATTGATTAGGAAGACATAAACCACCTAAACATCTGTTGAAGTGTCGATATCAGATCATCTACCAAATACAAGTTTGAAACTGCACAACTTTTGCATAAGGAATCCAAACAATACATTATTTGATCTGCTAGAATCTTCTTTCATTTGCTGAAAAAGAACAAGTACAAATCTGAAAAAACTATCCTCTTCGCCAGAAATGGCGGTTTTGGGTGTTCGTACTTTACTAAGTCTCTTCGTAAATCTTCAATCAAGCACAAGAACCGGACTCCCATGAACAAGTGTAACAATGACCTAGACTCAAACACTTACCGGCTGTTTCCAAGCGCGGAACTGAACTTGTTTTTGCGTCGAATTCCACCAGGTGCGGGGGCCCACGAGGAGTGTGAAGAGTACCGTAGTGAGCGTACCAAGAACACAGACATTGAAAGACGGCGTTTCAAACTATTGAGGTGCTCTGCTATCAGGAAGAAAGAGACGAAGATTACAGTGAAATTACTTCCTTGAAGATGCCGGAGCAGCGATGAACGCGAGTGATTTTCATCCGTTTTTCATCCGTTTTTCATCCGTTTATACCTGGAACGCCGTCAAACAAGTACGAAGTATATACCGTAGCTTCCTACAGCTTTCTCCCTAATAATTAATTAAAGTGCAAAAAATAGGTACGTAACCCAAAAAATAATACACTAAGATTGGACAATTTTAAAATATAATTAAAATAAATTAGGCATTCATCCACATTGTTCTTACAATTTTTGGAAGTTGTCGCTACTTTCGTCAAGGTGGCCACATTTACCCAAACCTTTGTCTTCAACTTCCAAACCCTAAACTCTCTATCTTGTAAATCAAGGGTTTTGTTCACCCCTAAAGGACCAAAAGACGTTTTTTTGGCAACATAGCGATTTGGGGGCAGCTCACTACAAATGGAGATTTTATTTTATTTTTCTTTAAAATTTTTACATAACATGTGCCCAAGGAGTAGCTTTAAGGCTCAACAATTTTCATTAACTTTTGACTATAGGGTTAAAAAGTTATTGTATGATATATAATTTTCATTGCTCAGCGGGTAGCTCAAAAAATTCCTAAAAAATCACTTTTTAAAAAATAAAAATTTGAAAGTGATTTTCTAGATTTATGTATACATGGAAAGATTAGAATCATTCCACTTTGATTAACCCCTAAAGTCCTGTTGTCCCCTCGAGGGACAAAATGGATTTCGGGCAGACTCCTACGGTCTCAATTTTTTGGTGATTTTCTGAATTTTATTTTGTGAAGATAGAGAATCACAATAACTTTTCAAAAATGTAAAATTTATTTCAATCGGTGCCCGGGAGCAAAAGTTATGGCACAAAAAACCCAAATTCTAGTTTGGCGGGCAGAAAAAAATCCTCAAAAAAACTTTAAATTAAATTTCTTAAATTTTTTTCTCATATAGATTTTATTTTTATTTACATGGGAAGCTTTGATTCACTCCATTTGGATTTGTTATGCAAAAGTTATGGTCAATCTTATTTTCTAGGCAATTAGAGCATCTTTTTGAAAAAATAACTTGTAGGATTCATTTCTGAACTCAATTTTAACAATTAAAAAAAAAAAAAAAGTTTCACAAGGTCAAGTTTTTTTGCTAGAAAAATCTCACCATTGAGATTAGTATATTTCAATTCTATCTTAAAGCTATTAATGATTTAATTTTTCCTTCAATCTTGAACTTACTTCTACATAATAAATTTTTAATGAAAGAAAACTAAGTTTGTGTTTTTAAAAAAAAATTCTAGATTTTCACCTCAATACTTCATCATATAAAATTAGAAATTCAAAATTATTAGAGCAAAATTTTTAAGATAAAAAGGTTAAAAGCCAAAAAATGTAGTTGAGCAAGGTGCAAAAAAACTAGATTCCTTCACTTGCAAATATCTTGCAATCTACACGGTCAAAATTTCTGAAATTTCTTCCACACATTCTTACACTAGTCTAGTACAAGATCCTATGGTAAAATATGCAAAAAAACATTAATTTTTTATTTATTTTGCTCTTTGCTCTAGAAATTGCAGTTTTGAGTGGTTTTTGATTTAAAAATGGCCTTGGGACTTTAGGGGTTCATTAGATGAAAGTTATGAGGAGTTTTAGTTTGTGGGTAGTTATGGAATCTCTACTCTAAAATAAACTTTGAAGCCCTTTATTGAACTCAATTTTCTATGAAATTGAAAAATAATAAAAACATTGGGTGTAGATTGTTTATTACAACATTACAACCATTGGAATTGGCATTTTTCAAATCTATAACTAAATTCTTGACAATTTAGTATTTTGAATCATTTTTTACTTCTTTCTACTTTCTATTTTTCCTATATGTTGTACAACTCCAAATGATCTGAAATTTTCCAAGCATGTAGCCAACTTGCCTTGAAGAATGACTCCAAAGAATAACCACCATTTTAGACATTTTTTCATACAAATAAGACCTTTTGAAGTGCAGCTGCCCGTTTTTTTGCAGGGCCCCAAAAGGAATTTTGTCAATTCAAACGCTAATATCCTGCAATCTACATGGTGGAAATTTCTGAAATTTTTTCCACATCTTCTCAAACCACCGTACTTCAAGATCCTATGGTTACATGTGTCCAAAAATATTTTAAAATAAATAAATTTGGTGCTTGTACTACAAATGACAATTTGGGAGCGTTTTTGGTGAAAACATAGTCTCTAACCTTTAGGGGTTAAGTATCAAGGTTTTTTGTGTGTGGAAGATATGTTTTGTTTGTGAGAGATTGCACTTTAAAACAGTCAAAACGAAAAGGCAAAAATCTATGCAATTTGTCATTACAATTATTAACAAATTAAAAAGAGATGTATTGTTTGGATTCTTTATGCAAAAGGCAACTACATTCTATTTGGTCCTTGGTGTGAAGAGTCATGGAATGCTACCTTCTATTCCCTAGGTTGCATTTGGATTCTTATCTAGCTTCTTTTATACCAAATAGAAGGTAACATTCCATGACTCTTCACACCAAAGACCAAATAGAAGGTAGTTCAAGAATGACCAAATTCAAGGACCAAATACAAGGTAGCATTCTCAGGGTTCACGATATGAATTTTTCTCAAATTTTCTTCAGAAATCCATCATAATGACAAATCTTCATAAAAAAATCCACAAATTAATCCACAAATAGGAGGCATGTGAAATCATTTGTGAAAAAGAAAAGAAGATACTTCCAATTAGTTATAGTGGCCAAATGGGGCTCACGTCTTGGTTACAGGCCCGTCTTCTCAGGGTTGAATACCTTGCAATCAGCAAAGAAAATCCTTCGTTTTGATGAGTGTCGCCTTTGTATTTCCAATTTCCTGTTCAAAAACTACAAGCAAACTGCCGTACAGGCCACGAAAAGAATACAGAATGATCTTCAAAGTACTAGTAAGACTTGGCAAAAATGGCGACCTCAGAAGCCGGATTTCCTGAGTAGAAACAGATGCTGTTATGCTGCGGTTGCTCAAAGGGGAAGCATCTGATGGTAGCTCCGGTTTCCTCCTTGACCCGAGCTTCCTCTTCATCACTTGCTGCCCAGGGCCCTCTCGCCCACTTCCCTTCTTGGACAGCTGCTTTCAATTCTTCATAGGAGCCGACATCCACAATGTTGCTGTCCCGAAACGCAGTCGCCCTTGCCAACAAACTTTCTTGTACTTCTTCCAGTCTCTTCTGAATGAACTCCACCAAAGAGCCTTCGTCCATCGAAACTCCAAACTGCTTCCCATCTTTCCCGGGCACGTCCCTCCTTGCAACCACCACTACATTCTCTGCCACATCACGAGGACCTATCTCGATCCGAATCGGCACGCCTTTCATTTCCCAGAAGTTGTACTTCCATCCAGGAGTTTTTTGCTCCGCAGCATCCAGCTTTACACGCACACCAGCAGCCTTAAGTATGCGCTCTGTTTTCTCAGCTGCTGCCATCACGTCTGCCTTCTGTTCTTCCTTCTTCCAGATTGGGACCACCACAACTTGGATAGGAGCCACTCTTGGCGGAAAGAGAAGCCCCGTGTCGTCACCATGAGTCATTATGATGCCTCCTACCATCCGAGTGCTCATACCCCAGGAGGTTTGCCACACGTACTGAAGATCATTGTTTTCATCTGTGAACTGAGTACTAAATGCCTTGGCAAAGTTTTGACCTAGGTTATGGCTAGTCCCTGCTTGTAAAGCCTTACGGTCGCCCATCATGGCCTCGATTGTGTACGTGATGGCAGCACCAGCAAAAGTTTCGGCTCGCGATTTACGACCAACAATAACTGGAATGGCAGCTTGTGTGTACGCAAATTCTCGATAGACCTCAATCATTCGTAGTGCCTCCTCCTCTGCCTCTTCCGCAGAGATATGGGCTGTGTGCCCTTCCTGCCAAAGAAACTCTAGTGTTCGTACAAATGGTCGGGTTCTCATTTCCCATCTGCACACATTTGCGAACATCATCTCAGAAGGCTATTCACATGAACAGCAGAAAAGCCTCTGCGTTCCATCCTTGATTTCAGGTCCAAGTTTTCATACACAGAGAGTAATGAAGAGGGACAAAAGAACAACCCCGTGAAAAGGCAAAATCGTACTGACAGCAACAGTGGAAGACAGATAGGAAACGCTTACCTGTGCACATTGGCCCATTGATTGATCAAAAGAGGAAGATCTCGATAGCTTTGGATCCACTGAGCAAACATATGGTTCACAATTGTTTCACTTGTTGGGCGAACAACTAATCTCTCTTCAAGTTCTTTGCCTCCGCCAATTGTGACCAATGCAAGCTCGGGACTAAAACCTTCCACATGGCTAGCCTCCTTCTCAATGAAAGAGTATGGAATAAGCTGAAGCAAAACAAGTCGGAGTGAGCCCAGAATCAGAAAAAACATACTGATACGTTTCCTGCTTTAGGGGCACGACAGAAAGTTACTTTCAGATACTCAGAGAGATTGAGAGCTCGCTCATCCACTGGTGAAAACTGCTCAAACTTCAACCTTACTACTTTGCGCCATTAGGCTATCAATCATGGCTTGTTCTCTACCATACCTATACGAGATTACAAACTGAAATTTCCGTGAGAAAAATCTGCTCCATTTCATTCCAACCACGAAACTTCCATACCTGGGGGAAATACATGTTGGAGTGACCAGTCTCCTTGAACCTTGCATCCAACCAACTCTGAATGAACTCCCAGATGGCGTATCCATAAGGGCGGATCACCATTGTACCTCGTACAGGTCCATAGTCCGCTAGTTCCGCAGCATCAATTACATCCAAGTACCATTTACTAAAGTCTCGGCTTCGAGGGGTTACTTTAAGGTTCTTCTCCTTGTTTTTATTGGTTTCTAACTTTGCTTTCGCTTTGGCTTTCGGAACCTGAATTGCAGCAGAGCCATCTTCCCGTTCTTGCGTATCTACAACGGCTGCTCGAATATGGGTGGTGAGAGGTCGAAATGCAATAGAGACTCCATTTCTTCGAGTCAGTCCTGCAGCAACTTGAAACATCACATCATGGTATAAGGTAGAGGATACCAAAACCTGATCCGGTGTCCTACATTGATACCTGTAACCAAAAACAACTCATCTAGTCATACCCCGGTTGGCCTTTGATAAGCAAGTTGGGTGTAAGCATGACTTGGCTAAATGTCCATGGCCACCCATCTTTGAATGGAAATGGAGTTGTCTGCTGTCATTTATAGTGATCTGCAACCTCCCACTTTGGATTATTGCAAAAGAAATTCATGCATTGAGTGAAATGTTTTATGTCAAGATAGTAAAGCTCTTGTACGTGATCTCTCCAGAGCTTTATTACTGATCTACCAATAAAAGCACTCTCCTACATATTGGTTGACATGCTTAAAGTGACGGACAGTGTATCCTCTAACTGGGACGCTTCTATCAGCAAAATTGTCACCACCTCGGCAGTGGCATCTCACACAACAAGCGGTTTCAATACTAACTAAACGAATATCCAAGCTACAAAACTGTTTTCTGTGGACTAACCAGGCGCTCGGAATTTTCCACCGATGCGCTCCAAACGCAGCTTACATCCTCGGCTAACTCCAATGGTAGCCCTCATGTTACATAGCAGCAAACCGCACTCCATCACCATGGCCATCGCGCCCTCCCTCTATCCTCTCCCACTTTCCCCGTTAGAGTTCATGAACACATAATGGAGATTTAAAAGTATGTTCATCCATTTGAAATATATCATAAACAAATCAATTATAGCAAACAAAACAAAAAGCACAATCCGACTCCAAGATCTTTAAAGTTCTCTTTTTAAATGAGAATAATGAGCAAAACTGTCAAGCTTACTCGGAAGGGTACGTGAAGTATCCAACTCTAGTTGCTTTCCTCAGGAGCTTGGATTGGCTTGCTGATTGATCTTTGCATTTTTTTTCTTCTCGGTAATTATGTTACACAAAGAAATCTGTATTTCACCAACGAAATGGAGAACTTAATAACAGGGGCAAACTCGAGTTTAGGATGGTGTACTCGAGTAGCATAATACTTGAGGGTAATGTAGCAGAAGTAAAGTGAGGTAAACAGCACCACATTAAATCCCACTTCAGGACTCCAATTCACAGCTGCTACAAACGCAAAAAGCTGAACACGAGAAGAATCGACCACAACTTTAATCACTCCCAAGACAGCAGAGCACACAGAGTACCAGAGTCAACTAGCTATACCCATCCAATCTTGTAACTAAAAACAATGTCAGCAAGAGAATTCAACGTCACAAATAATTACTACCCTTTCTGTTCACTATCCTGTATCTTGTATGTGATGAGACATTGAACTGTGCATAATTGCATTGTGTGTTGTGCAGTTAATTGCCGTCAAGCCCCCGACCTTCCCTGTCCGCATATTGGCTAACTGCTTGTTGCTGCTTTGTACCCCTGTTTGCTTGGGTGGAGTCTATGATCACGAAAAATTCAAATTCACAGAACAGCCCCCAAATGACGCCCAAAGTGTGTATCGAAGAGAAAAGACAAGTAGAAGCTTACACTTTTGCATTGTTTCAATCTTAAATTGCCTCCTACACAACAAACTTGGGTTTAGAAAAGCGTTGAGATTCGGTACCTGGAGCAACCAGAAGACGACGAGGCACCCCAACTCCCCAACCACGGCACCACACTCCCCACAGGATCGTCTTGAGCTCCTTCGAGAGGCTGCAGTACTTTACATTACTGCGAAGAGAGATTGCCAGTACACGCATGTGAGCACAATTTCAATGACAAACTCTGCAAAAAGACGAAATCAGAACCGAGGTTGCAAATTGCCATACCTGCATCAAGCTCGTGGAGATTTGCCAGCGGCAAATGGTGATCGGAGCAGCCACTCGGCCCTACTACAGACCAAGAAAGCGACTCAAAAACCCTGAAGAACAAGAACGTGAAGAAACCCGCGCGAAAACCCTATCAATCTCCAACGCGAGACGTAAGTTAAAGGACAGTTTTCCGTTAGATGTAACTGGAGGGTCCGGTAGTGTCGCTAAGGCTAGTTAACTAACTGGCGCAAGCTATTTATTGCGGGCACCCATTAGATAACGCCACTAGGATAATTGGCTTCAATCATTTGGCGTGGGCGGGGCCTTGAACAACGCACAAGGGTGCCAACCCTAGACATACAAACTGGTCCCACTTTGCAAGAAAACCGGCATAAACTCACAGTCCACAAGATTTCTCTCCCACTGCTTTAAAGTCGGCGCTCTCTCGTAATTTTCCAAACCTAAATCACGCACCATCAAAACTCGCACCGTCAGTGGGCAGAGGTTCAACAAAAACAGCAGCCAGAGATAATAGCACGACCAAACCTATGTCTCCAAGAAAACAATTTTTCCAAATATCAAATCGATCTCATAATGGTAATATAATCTCCTTCTGCATAATAAAAACGCTCAAGAAAATAATACGATCAAACCTCAAAGATTCTTTTTTTAAAACAACTTACAACGATGCCAATCCTAGACATATAAACCGGTTCCAAGTCGCAAGAAAACCGGCATATAATCAAGCTCACAAACTGGGCGGACGGCCAGTTTGTTTGTTTTGTTGCGTTATTGCATTTTTGTTTTTCTATTCCACCACTAGTTTTAATTTTACCGCTAGCGATTCCCCGGCAGGCAGTCGTCGGTGTCTACTGGTGTACTTTTCACGAAATGAGAGTACCCACTAGCTTTGTACGCAGTATAATCTCCATTGTTACAGATCAACGAAGTTGTAAGTAGCTAAACTGGATTGCAAGGCCTTACTTGTGAATGCCAAGAAATCAATTTGTATGCTGGATAGCAACAGCCTCAGGAGGAGGAGTACAGATTCTCTCACTTTTCCCACCTCATCTAGCCCCTTCACACATTGCAAATGTACTGTACATCTTTCTATAGATCTGCATCATAGCAATCTCAAATTGTAAGGATAGTATTTCATTCCAAAGATATACCATTCTCAAAACTTTACACTAAAACATACGCACTGACACAAAAAATTGAAAATCGCAGTACCAAAATTTAGTCTGATATCACAGTTTCATGAACCTCTAGAGACAGTTTCTACAATAAGCTCCAGAGAAAGGTATATACAAATAATCATAGACAATATGCTTTCTCCGAGAGTTGCCGAGGCTCAGAAGAGAAAAGTCAAAAGGAAAACATATTTTGTAATGCCTTGTTTCTTGACGCATGTTTCTAACGCAGACACTCATGCACCTACACTGAAGCATTGAGTCTTTCCCAGAGCTTCAATAATATGAACTAAAGGAAGTCCACACTAGCCAAACAGTCCTCTCTTAACTACCTGAGACTGACCACAATCCAACAAACAATGAAATTCGCAGCAACTCTAAGAATTCAAAATTTTGAGTAAGCTGGGACAGTGTGAGACGCGAATCTACAATAGAATTCAGTACAATCCGCAACACGCACATTGAGCATGCGATGACATTCTACACATGAACAGAGGAAATCTAAAATTATACCTGAATTGTTCAAACTAACTCATCAGTTGCAACTACAAAACTATCACTACACCACAGAAATTGCAAGGAGCAGTTCGTTCGCATTTTAAATAATACTCAGACTTATCCAGTAAATAAGGGGAAAAAAGGAGCCATTCGTATCAATACACTCAAAAATCAAAGGAATCTTAGAAAGAGGAAGTAATGGAACGAAAAACTACGTCGCGACTCACGACATACACGTTTCAGGAAGCGAAAAATCCACACAAAACTCCCTTCATTCTTAGAATTAGAACTCAATTACAATGAAGCTAGAAAAAATCTTGAAGTGAAGAGACTTGAGGGCACAAATTAACTTACATTCTAGAAGCACAAACAGTTCACCATTGCTCTCCAGGGTGAAGCTCTCAAACCCAAAGCCCCACTGCAAAGAGAGGCTAAGCCCTAAAAAATGGGCGAGACGAAGTGATTCCTGATCTTACCCGCAGAATCTTGCGGTCCTCAACCAGGTATGAAATGTACACAACGTATGCCCGGGTCCACGTGAGATACCCGGATTAGACCAGGTTTCGGGAGAACCGTGAAGTCACCTTGATGTAAGGTAGAGGAACCAGTAGCCAATCATTTAAGCAATTTGCAGCAGAATGACGTGGTGGAAAATTTCCCATGTAGGAACTTAGGAAGATAGGAAATATATAGATTGCAAATTTTTCATTAATTAATCCGAAGATGGAAATTATCGTGAATTTTGAGAGCCAAAGAGTACTCATACCCATAGCCAATGTCTAAACTCTTCCAATTCTAATCATTCAAGAACTACTTTCTTGCTCACTGCTTCCTATTTTTTTGCTCACTATTTTGGGACATGTGTCCTAACCTTATTAGTTCTTATATGTGTCTTAACCTTCAAAAGGACCAAAAAAACACATTCCGAGCTTCGGTTGGAAATACGGCACCTTGGATATTAGACATGGTTGACAATTGGTGCCTCTACCTTACTATTTAAATTTATCCTATTAGTATATGTGAGACTATTTTAAATTATCATAGATTGACATATTATTGTGTTTCATTGATTTTCAAAAAGAAAAATATTCTAGTGAGATAAATTTGACACTCTCACTTGTAAAGACAAATCAACGTAGTCTAGCCAAAGCTCAAGGTCCTCCATTGGATAAAAGATATGTAAAAGATGTCAAAAAGACACCAAGGCCTCTTTATTCCTTCAAAGTCCAAATTATCTTTTCGAATTTTTTCATATTATTGCTTATATCTTTTATAGACACCGTAAATATTATAAATATATTGTCCAATTTTTCTCTTTCACAAGTGTCATTTTCTAAGATGTACATTCAATCAACATTGCATTCTTATGCAGTTTCAATGAATTATGCCAAATTTCATTTTTCTGAAACAAAAAATCTATTAATGACCAAAATATTCATTTATTATTGTCATTTTCTTTGATAATTGATAAGAAAATTTTGGCAATAAATTTTTAAGTTTTAATTGAACTCAAAAACATGTAGATAATACCAAATTAACATCATTTTTGGGGAGAAATCTCAAAAAAAATTCAGTATATACCGTACATGGAATTAACTGGTATCATGTTTTCCACCAAATTTTGTAAAACAAAAATATTTTAACTTTATTTAAAACTTAAAGGTTACCCCCTAAAGGCCCGTTTGTCCCCTCGAGGGACAATTTGGGTCCGGGTAGGTTCCTGTGACCTCAATTTGTAGACAATTCTTTTGGGATTTTTTGAGGTTGTGCGGTTCTGTAAGAGCTTTGTGGATATATAATTTTTTTATTTCAAATGGTGCCCGAGAGAAAAAGTTATGCCAAAAATAGAGTTCGGCAGGCAACACAAAAAAATCACAAAAAAAGCCAAAATAAATTTCTTAAATATTTTTTCAAAAATCTATGTCTTTTTGTGTACATTTGAAGCTTTGATTCATTCTATTTGGACTAATAATGAAAAAGTTATGGACAATCTTAGTTTTTCGGGCAATCTAAGCATCTTCTTGAAAAAATTACTTTTAGGATTCATTTTGAATGCAATTTTTACAATTTTCAGAAAAAAATTGTTAGACAAGGTTGAATTTGCTTGCTAGAACAATCTCACCATTGGGATTATGGTATTTCAATTTTGTCTTAGAGCTATTAACAATTTAGTTATTCCTTCAATCTTGAACCTACATCTACTTAACAATTTTTTAATGAGTGAAAATTTAGTATTTTTTTCTTGAATTTTTTTTTCTAGATTTTCAATTGAAGTATTCAACATATAAACTTAGAAAATCAAAATCAGCAATACAAAAAATTTAAGTTTAATAGGTTCAAAGTCCAAAAATCTAGTCAAGCAAGGTGCAAAAAAACTTATTTTCTTCACTTTGAATGCAAATATCTTGCAATCTATTTGGTCAAAGTTTCTGAAATTTCTTGCATACATTCTCATACTAATCTAGTATAAGATCCTACGGTTAGATATGCAAAATAAAACAATTTTTTTATAGTTTTTTGCTCTTTGCAATAGAAGTGGCAGTTTTGAGTGTGTTTTAATGGAGAAAAGGCCTTGGGGCTTTAGGGGTTAAAATGCATTATTTTGCTTAAAAGCTCGAAATTCATCATTGACTATGAGTTGTTATCTACAATCAAATTGTAATCAAAAGACTTCTTTATTTGATAAAATTTACATAGACATGTTATTGGATTGTGAAAAGGGGCTAAATAAATGCCAGAGCCAAGGTGTCACAAATGTAAGTAATTTCTATCATAGTGTTACATGTGAAAGTGACATTAACCCATTAAGGTCCAAACTTAAGTCTTGAAACAATTTTTGAGTTTTCAAGTTATTTTGCACAATGTCAATTTTTCTTAGAATTTTGGAATTTTTTTGTGGAGATGTACTATTGTACTAACTTTCTAGAGATATTGTATCCCATATTGCATTCTATTCACTAGACCTTCAAAAAAGAAGTTATACAACTATGAATACAAAACTGGAGCATTCTAGGCATCTTTAAAAAAAAAATAATGAATTAATTTCTTCAAAACAAAAAAATATTTATTTTGTAGGCTACATCAATATCCACAAGTGGAGATTTGATTCATTCAATGTTCATTGGCAAGGTGAAAAATATGAAGACTTTTGTTTTGAGGGCAATTTTGGTACTTTATTGAAAAATTAACATATATTGTTTGTTATTTAATCCCTAAAGTCCCAAGTGTCTTCTCAAGGGACATTTGAAGGTTTGGACAGGCTCCTATGATCTCAATTTTTTATTTGTTTTTTTGAAACCTTTTTTGAAGATAGGAATACACATCAGCTTTATAGATATAATTTTTATTTCAATCAATGCCTCGAGCCAAAAGTTATGCCACACTAAGCTCAAAAAGCAATTTGTCGTGTAGCACAAAAAAAATCACAAGAATTCAAAATTGCTTTCTTTAAATTATTTCTCTCATAACAATACTTTTGCCTACATAGAAAGCTTTGATTCATTCCATTTAGACTAGTGATGTAAAAGTTATAGAGAGTCTTGTTTTCAGACACTCATAGCATCTTCTTTAAAAAATAAATTATAGAATTCATTTCTAAACTCAATTTTCACAATTTAAAAAGAAAGTTCCACATAGTTTAGTTTGCTTGCTAAAATAATCTCACCGCTAGGATTAATGTATTTTAATTCCATCTTATAACTATTACACATAGAAAAATGGTTCACAAAAATGGCACTAAAGTATTCCAAAATTCACACACAAAAGAGAAGATGAAGAACATAACTCTAAGAAGACAACTTAGCTACAAGCTAAAAAGCAAAAGAGATCAAATACCTTCAAAAATTTCCTTTTAATTAGCCAACTTTAAGCAACTCTCCAAATCTTACCGGTTTCACTGTCAACAAGTCCAACTGCTTAGAGCTACTCTTGGAATCCATGGTGATTCCTCAAATCATTTAGCATTTAGACTCCTATCACCATGTAAATCTAAAACCAAATGCAAAATAAACTCCTTTTATACATAAAAATCAAAAGTAGCATTTATTTACAATTTTTCAAGCTTACAAGATGCAATTTTGTGGACATGTAATTCAATTACTTGATAAATGTTCGAAGAGTGTAGCATAGGGCAATTTTTTTGGAAGGATTAAATTACTTGATAAAGAGAAGAGTGTGATTCCACAAGTTTCTGAAATTGTGCAAAGCAAAATTTTGCTACCAAAAAATTGTCAAAGATTGTTTTGCTAGCCAGGCATGGTTTCAAATGATCCCACAATCTAAACTCTATTTTCAAACGATCAAATCCGTGCAATCAAAGACGTTGAAATTTGATGAATTGGAAACTGGCTCTTTCGAAGATGGGGGCCTTCAATTCTCGGGGGGGTTAGTGCTTTAAAAAAATAAGGATATAGGTGCGACCAACCACTATTTTATAGAGGAGTATTACTTTTTTTTTTTTTTTTGGACATGCTATAATTATGTAATTTTCTACTTTGGATTAATAGAGAAGGGGCTTGCATTACTTATAATTCCAATTTTCTATGAATAAATGATATAGTAAATTAGATTGAAAAAAAATTTCTATATAGTTTTTGGCTTACATCAAATGGGCTGGTTTGGTTTCAAAAAAATTCTCAAAATACATAATGCAGCAAGGCCAATGACAATTCAAGTTACAATCAAATTTGCCGGAAGAAAGCTTTTATTGTAAAATGTTTTTCGAGTCAAGCTTCACCTAATATCTCACAGAATTAAACCTAATCTTAGAGCTTGCAAGTGTTTATAGTGTCACCAAAAAGCATTTGAATTTATTTTGCTAGAATTGACAAGCTTACTATAGTATGATATCAGTCATATTAGGACACACAACAAAGTTTTTGTGCACAATGACTTCCCTGAGGAAGTCCCACAAAGTTGGCTTTCCCCCAAAGGCATTGGTTCTGTGAGCCGCCAAAATGTTATTACAGAAAGATAAAACATCTTTTCTATTAAAACTTTCTACAGCACTAAGTTTCAAACCACGCTGACTTACTTTCAATTGCGCAACCCTAGACTTCATGAGCCAATGCCTAGCCTTTTCCTCACGGTATTTCCTACCTAACGTCCTAGACTGTGAGGCCAGTTCAATGCCTTGCAAACAGCCTATCCGTCTTCCAGGTTGTGTATCCCTGCAACCACGTTTAACAAGAGCACGACTTTCCCTTTGCACCCTAAGCCTGAAATCATTGGCTTGCTCAATTTCCATACAATTAGTACAAGTGAAATCCAGAAAGGATTCTCCCGTGGCACACAAATGTTTACACTTTACATGGCGGAAGCACCCTCTCACAACAACAGTTTGACCTTCAAATACAAAATCTGCAGTTGTGTTGGGCTCAGCCATCCATAGCGATCTAGTCTTTGAATCATTGAGCAATGAATCAACTCTATAGGACTTCTCGGTGTACTCAGTGATTTTCTTCCTAAATCCCCAACAAAACAATGCCAAAATAGAGTCGGAGTGCATACTTAACGGGGATTCGCCTACTATTTCAGCATCTGCATTGCCGGAATTGCCGGAACCGCTAAACCAAGAATGGAGGTTGCGTTGATTTCCAGTGGTCGATCTGGACCTTGCAATGGGTCTCCCCCATTTTTTGGAGCTGAGTGCACATGACGCCTTCGACAAATTGTTTGCCGGAGCCAAATCTTCACATCACTTGGTATGAAGAAGCCATGGATGTGATTCTCTAAATTAGGTTTGAGGTTCCCTTTCTGCAGGCACAAGAACATTTAGTTCTCCATCTAGCTTGCAGCGCACCTTGAACCATAAAGACTTCAATTGGGGAACACCCACATCTCCTACAATTACAAATGGAGGATCATCTAAGGAGATCGAGTCGTTCACACTTTGAAGAATGCTGACACCTTCCTCCACAAGTCGCCTGTAATCTATTGGTGTCAAGATTATGGGTTTGCTGGACTTGCCCTCCTTCTTCGGGTGGTCACTGTATAGGATCTCCCTCTTCTTGCACCACTGCTTGATGTGGAGAGCTGAATGTGGATGACTCTTCTTGAAATTTGGAAACAGGTTCTGCATGGCACTGCGGGAGTGATCACGGCCTGAACCCCCTATTTCTCTTTTACACTCCCCGCGTAAAATCTTGACAACAGTCACGCCATGATGATCGTAAGTTTTTAAGTCCCACTTGTGATTTGCGAAATCCAGTGACTCCAACTCCCTTCTCAACTTCTCTGCATCCTACTTGTAATTCTCAAGCACATTACTAGGTAAGAGTGTCGATTGCAGCAAAGTCTCCTCGTCTTCAAGAAATTCATGAACTTGAATCGGATTCCGTTCTGCGCTAGCTTGTATTTCCTCCAACGTCTGTGCAACACCGGCTTGCAAGACATCCACGCCACAAGGTTGGACACATTCACCAACCCTAATTTGCACTTCGGGCTCCGCTGCTAAGTTGTTGCTCGTTATTTTGGCCTGGTTTCCAACACGACACCGCTTGTGAGGTCTACCACTCTACCGTCGCCTTCCAACGCAGGAATGACATAAACACGGTCAATTACAGGATTCATGGCCTCGAACCTCTTCAATATTCGACACTCATCTTGGAAGTCCCAAAAGAGGAAGGGCCACTCCACGCATCCCCCGTTCTCCAAGCGCGTGCGCAAATCCGCGTAAATGTTGCCTGAGTGGCAAAAAAAGGGACTTAACAGCTCCGGCCGCCCAACATCAACTTCCACCGAGTAGAGTCTAATTTTGAAATTGAGTACCATCATAAATCCTACCTTGAACACAGAGAATTTGTCGTTACAGCCAAAACCACATCTGGATCCAATACGCAAGAGAAAAGCAGCCTAAATCCTAAAAGCTAAACCCTATACATAAAACGCAGATTTGTCCCAAACCGCAACGAGAGCTGTTCTGGGACGCCCCCACCGAACCAACCCTAAACCCTAAACACCTTGGCCAAAGCAAACTCAACAATGCACACGCAATGAACTCCAGCAACAGTCAGGTTCAAGTGAGGCAGATTGAACTGTGGAAGCCCTAAATCATACAGCATCCAGATTGCCCAATTAAACTAACCCTAAGTTCAATCCAACAGGACGTGCAGTGTATGCTGTAAGAAAAAGTATTTATAATAGTCAGACATTAAATTCTGTAATGTATATAGTGTATAACTTAGTTATAAGAGTAGTTAAATTACTGTAGGAATCCGACAGAAGTAAATGAACTAAAGTATATTTCCTATAGTACAATACTATGCTCTTAGTAATAGCAAATTTAATTTTTTTATCCTCACCAATATGCCACTTTCAAAGTAGTCGAGAAAATAGCATTTTCAGACTTTGGGCCAAAAATTTTAATATAAAGGGGGCTATTTTAGTACTACTGCATTTTCTAATGTGGCCTATTATTCCATACCCTATAGTACTTTAAAGACATCCAAAGCCATTTTCTATACCTTATATTACTCTAAACTCTTTTATAATTTTTTGACCAAATGATTTTAAAATACCCTATCATTTGTTTGCACCTATATTGCTACTCCGCCCGTTCACTACCCCCCCCCCCCCCCCCAACTTCAATTAACTTGGCATCCCTTGTTAGGCCTCCTCTTGTGCCCCTTTTTGGTGGCGTTGCCTGGCATCTATTCAGTTTTGGTTGGACGGCTTTGATGGGCATTGTGGGCTTTGTGTTGGTAGTGGTCTTGTTGGTTGTTGGTTCCTCTTAAAATTAAAAATAGTGAAAATTCATTAGTTGTTGTTGAAAGTTTAAAGATTTCTGTCAAGGTCTTGGCCTCTAGTTCTGTGTATTTTTTCCCTTATCAATGGAGATTGTCCATGTGTTTCAAAAAAAAAAAAGACGTTGAAATTTTTATACCATATTGATAAAATACAATACTTCAAAATTGTACAATTGAATATGTTGAGAAAATATTTATTTTCAAATTGAGTTCTACAAAACTAAAACTGGCAACCGAAGGCTTCTTGGCAAAACATAGTCAAAAAACTTTAGAGATTAATTTTTGAATCTCTAATATTTGAACATAACACCTTTTTTCTATCCATGTGATCTAAAATAACTATACAAAAGATGTTAGGATAAAACAGGTACCTCAAGCATTATAAAATATAATTCATATTATTTAATAAGATTTTTATAAAAAAATTCAGCAACAATTACAAGGAGATTTTGATGCAGTTATAAATACTTGATCCACAGACTCGATGCAAAACTTATAATGATAATAAGGTTTATTAGTAAATGACCTAAGCCAAAGACAAACTTTGATGTTAATGTTGTATACATTCTCAAACTATGAGAAGGCACTTTGCAAAAATCTTATAAACATGGTGCAAGGAAAAATAGGATTTATTTAAATGAATAAAAATACTTAAAAAAATATAGGCTACTTATAAAATAAGTACTTCTAAAATAGCCTCCAAAATTTTGGTGCAGAGAATATTTAAAAAATACTCTGAGAATGTTCTCTAAAATATATCAAAGTTGTAATATATTCCTAGAATATGTGTTATTTCATAACACCAATTAATTCCTAAAGTTCCAAGGCCTTTTTCTACCGCAAAGAGCAAAAAAATCTAAATTTATTTTTTTCTACATATCTGCCTTAGTATCTTGCACCAGATTAGTATAAAAATGCGTGGAAGAAATTTTAGAAACTTTGATTGCGTAGATTGCAAGATATTTACATTTAAAGTGAATGAAAAAAAAATTTACACCTTGCTCATTTAGATCTTTTGTAAATTTGCACTACTAATTTTGATTTTCTAATTTTTTATAGTAAAGAATTGAGTTGAAAATCTAAAAATAAAAATTCAACAAAAAAATACTTAATTTCATTCAATAAAAAATTATTAAGTAGAAATACATTCCAAGATTGAAGGAAAAAATAAATTGCTAATAGCTCTAAGATGGAATTGAAACACAATAATTCCAATAGTGAGATTGTTCTAGCAAGTAAACTTAACCATGTTTAACAAAAAAATTATAAAAATTATAAAATTGTATTGAAAAATTAATTCTATAAGTTATTTTTTCAAGAATATGCTTAGATTGCTTGAAAAACAAGATTGTCCGTAAATTTCTCATCACTAGTCCAAATAGAATAAATCAATGCTTCACATGTAGACAAAAATATAATCTTTGAGAGTTTTTGAAAAAAAAATCAATTTTTTGTGATTTTTTGGAAGTTGTCCCTCAAGCTACTTTTTGGACTTAGAGTGGCATAACTTTTGCTTTCAGGCACCAATTGAAAAAAAAATTATATTCTCAAAAAGCTAATTTGATTTACTATTTTCAAAAGAAGTTTCACATAATTATATCAAAAATTGAAATTATACAAGCCTACCTAAAATCCCAAGACTCCCCTACAAGGACTTTGGGACTTTGGGACTTTAGGGGTATACCCTTTGCACACATTGAGGTTATTTATTTCACATTAAGTGTTTCTAAGGGATATTTTTACATCAATCAAAGATTGTTTTGATGTCCATCTAACTATTTAACCTAAAAAGGACTTGGAAGCCCATATCACACTTTTCCAATTTTCAAGCAATCCATTGTAAAAGATAGTTTGATAGTTTTAACTAATTTTTAGAGGAACTTATGCCATGTTAGGACTTTCTAGAGCACTAATTCTTGCTTTCAAAACAATTCTAATTTGCATATATGTGAAAAATTCCAACTATAGGATCAAAAAATTGATATCACAATTGTCCGCCCAAAATTGATTAAAGCCCCTAAGATCATTAGTCATTTAAAAATTAATTATTTTTCAAAAATGGGGTTCTAAGTCCCAAAAAAGCTATTTAAAAAAAATAAATTCTTATAGGTTCTTTATTAATTTATGAATAGCCGTAAATTTCTTTCCCAATATAGACCACAAACCCTTGTTCATGATGATTGTAGCTTTTCTAGTGATAATCTATGGAGTTTTTTTTGGCTTTCTTTGTGTTTTTCACTATTTGAACTTAGATTATAATCTGAAGGCAAGATTCTTAAATAGAAACATAAAAAATTGATATAGATTTGAGTTTCACATAATAATTCGTATTAGACAAGTTGCCAATATGCAATGCTATTTTGATGTGTATATGAATTGCCAAGGGGATTTCTAAAAAAACATTTGGGTATAGCATGACTTGAACCTGCAGCTAGGTGTTCAAATTTTGAACAATGGATAAACGCAAATACACTCCAAACACACAAAAATGCATTTTTTAATCCATTGATTTTTTTGAAGATTCTCATATTAGCTTTTTATCAGCTATATGGTATAGATTACAAATTTTTTGATTTGAAAATATTCTATTATTCAATAAATACTAGTAGGTTTGGCCTCAAAAAGTAATTTTTTTAGTTCAAAAATGATTTGAATAAAATATAACATTAAAATCTTTTCAAATTTCTATAATTAGAACTTAACATTAATTTTGAACATCAAGAAAAAAAATTCTTGTGAAAATCACAAATATTCAATGAATAAAATGGATTTTTCAATTGTAGACTTCAAATTCTATTGAAAATTTTGATTATTCATCTATTCAAATGTTTGTGGATTCTTGTGTTGGTTCTTTAATCTTGCACATGATAGATTAAGATTCAAATCAAATTCCCTTTTGTAAAGTAAAGGCCTTTTTGAGTTTTTGTGAGGCCATAAATATTCTTGTTTTTCACATGGAAGATCATTAGTAAGTGAATCTAACAAGTAACAATGGTTAATAATTGTTGAAATGGCATTAGAAAAAACATGGACTTTCTAGAAGGTTGTTTTTCTACTAGCCAAATATTCAAATACTACAAAAGTTGAAAATTTTAAAAATTAAAAATTATTGAAAAATATTTAAAATCATATATCACATGATTGCCTCAAGCGCCACATTTTATTGTGATTAAATTTATTTTTTGTAATTGCTCATTTGATTGATTTGAATGATGTATTATTGTATTTCAACCCTTTAGAGAGTTCAAATTTTTTCTAATGTGGATGCTCCTACGACTACCAAATTCAATGCTTAGAAGAATTCAAAATTTTGGAGTAACCACTATAAGAAGATTTTTCTCCAAATTGGGTGTCATATACTTTTGTATCTTTCAAAGTCGATGAAGTTACAAGTCTTCTACAAGTAACAAAGTTTTAAGAGTTTTAGATTAAGATTAAAAAATATTGTCAAGTTTTAAGAACATTGAGTAAATCAAAATAATATCAAATACAAAACATGATTTAAGGGTCATTGCACGAAACACTTGTACTATTTTCCGTCACATGTTGCAAGTGAAAGTGATTTTGTGCCATAAGTTTTTGAAAAATGAACCAATGAATACAAAATTCAAGGCGAAGGTTGTACTGGGGATTTTCAACATGCTCAAATTTTTTCAAATTTTTTCAAATTAGTTTAGCATTTAAGACTGATTTTTCTTAATTTGTCACACTTTCCATTTGGGGGATTTTTAGTACTATTGAGAGCCCAAAATAGGGAATTTTGACTAGAGCTTTGGTGAGCCTCTTCCTATAAGCAACATACACCTTCTACCGAGAGGGATTCAAAAATCCTTGCTTCCATTGTCTTCTGGTTTGCCCTAAAGTGTGCTTCAATGAGCATGCATTTCCGGAGAGTAGAATTTCATAATTCATAATTTTCTTGAAGATTACCTTTCTCTTCTAAGTTCTCCAAAATGCCCATTTTTTACCTTATTTTTTTAAGCTTTTTTTGTAATTTAAAAAAATATAAATGTCAACAGACTATTTTCCAGGGGAAATTGAATTCTCTGCCAAAAAATAGTACTGTAAGGTTCCCCGTGGTACTCAATAGTACTGGTGGGGGCCCACTTTGGATGATAGTCTCTGACGTGGATGGCAGTTGGCGTGAATTTCTCAGTCACTGCTACCTGGATTGCATCCAAGCCCCCCCCCTCGGACGAATAGACCTCACCATCCGTCCCTATCATCCAATCACGGACGTACACGTGGTAGCGGCACAGAAGATCATCAGAAAGATTAACGGCCCAGATTTCTTCTTCCACACAGCTATAGTACTCACAATACTAATAGTACCTATAGTACTGACTGACCAAAAAGGCAAAACGCAACAAATAGTACAAGTGTTTCGTGCAATGACCCTTAAAAAACTTGAAAATTTAGAGAACATGCATAATATAGTGTGGAAACTTACAATGCAAACTGATCTTCTATATTATTGTTTATTTAGAAACTCATTTAGAAGCTTTCAACTTCAAACTAAAATATTATACTCATTTTAAGAATGATTTAAGTGTAGTAGAACTAATTCTGAGAAAGAACATTTTGTTAGTTTTACTCAAATGCAAAAAAACAAATTTTGAATGTCAAGATCAAGTTTCAAGAAGAGGAAAAATGAAAAGTGCTCAAAATACATGGAGAATCCTAATTTATAAACAATCCACTAATTAAATTAAAATAAAAAACTAATGTGTGAAATAATATTTAAAAAAACACTATGATTTGTAATGTATCTAGATTCTAGAAGTATTTTAGTTGTACTAATTTCAACCCAATTTTTTTATAGTAGTGATACTAATTTTGGGATCTCACTAGTAAGATGTTTGGGCACCAAATTGCAACTTTGAGATACACATCCCCCGTTGAAAGCATTCACAATGGAGTGCATCCATTTGACAAAGTTCAAAACCTACTATATTTGTGAGGTGTCTCTTTTGAGGGGATACTAGATATATTACCAGTAGTGAAAAATCACTATCCACTCACTTACCAAGTAAATGAATTAATAACCTCCATATCCATTTTTTTTCTAAACATCGTAGATTATAATTGATATGAGATTAACCATATCCCATATCTTGTATTTGTACCTGCATATGTATGTTGTATTGTATCAATAATCTATATAACATCTATATTCCATTTATAATACCCGTAGGTATTCTGTAACATATTCCACATATTGTTCTTGATTCAATTTTTTTTGATGGGTGGGTCGGTGAGCGAATCAAGTGTTTTATTTATTTTATTATTATTTCCAGGGGTGGTTAATTAATTGATAAGATCTGTTTATCTCCCTTTTCAGGAGATCGTTTGAACCCACTATCAAAGTCACTTTGGAATGCCATCCGCATCCTTAGTTTCAAAATTCTCTCTCTCTCTATATACATGAACAAAGTACAAGGAACCACAAGCTGAAGATGCAGCCATAAAATGCTGTATAGTGTTAATAGTCTAGTAGACTACTAACGCAATGCCAAGATTACGGAAACAGAACTCAGTCAATCAATCAGGCAGGCCAAAGTAACAGATTAATTAGCTCCTTTTAATTCCGATTACGACCTCAAAATATCGATGTGCTACTTACAGTGGCAGTACCTTCGTCGGTAGAAGGAAGGTTGCCAAAATTGAAATTTCATCCCTGACAACTAATCATGCACTTCTGCATTTGAAATTGAAACTGTGGCTGCGATTGCACTCCGGCGTGTGTTTTTTTCTGGAATCTTGAGAAACTGCAACTAGCTCTTCTTAATTTCTCTATTGGCAAACCCTTGGTGGCTGAGTTTCTTCCTCACAAAGAATGTTAACAATTTATCAAGCCTATACAAGCACTCTGCCACTCTAGGCCCAACTACTCCAAATCCCTGCTGACCATGCTCTAAGTTACACACTGACCAATTTGAGGCTTTGATCAGCTACAACAGTTTGTCTTGAACTGACTACGCAAAGAAGCTAGCAGGCTCAACACCTTTAGAAGTTAATGCTCATTCACACAAACACGTTGCGAATCCTACATACGACCAGATCATGTCCAAGTCGGGAGTTGCTTGAAGAATGGATATCCACTTGATTTTATTAGCTTTATCCAATGGAACAAAATGAACAGTCAAGAGATTCTGAAAGCCGCTAGCTAACCAACTATTTGCGATGGGGAAAAAACGAAGTCGCTTAAAATTCCCCACCACGAAGGTACAAGTAAATGTCCTTGAATGAGTATAACGGGCGACCTCCTAAGTGCTGGCTCTGCCTCCTCTACCTAAGCAAGTATGAAAACGAACCAGTGTATTTGAAATTCCTCCCTCTGAAACAGATACAGTATACAGGTAACAAAAGTGGGAGCTATGTTGAGTACTTGACAAGCAATGTTGCATCAATTGTTCAAGTGAGGTACAAATCAATGACTAAGCACAGTGGTGTCCTTACGGGCCCAGCTTCTCGTTTTGGAGAACGGCCGGACTGTCTAAATTAAATACGGTTCTATCCAGGTTGTAGTAACATGAACTATCATGACAATTATAAGAACAATGCCGGCGGTTGATCGCTGTAATCTACACAACCCTCTTTCAGGGCTCGACAAATAAAAATAAAAAATAAAAACATAAAATTTCCCTACCACTACCGTGAGTCCGCGTTTCACTCGACAACGAAAAAGTGCCAATCGCTACAGTAAATTGAATGACTCTACACAACCCCCCTGAATCAAAGAAAAACCCATCCCAGAGCTATATCCATGTGTGACCGCAGATCCAAGTGTACCGTACCTTCCACAGGGAAACCTCGAAAAATCCACAGCCGCTTTCCGGAATACACAACCCAGATCACAGCAAACGAATTCATCTCCCCCTATTCTCTCAAAGCTCGGTTGCGAATACCTCTGGATCCACTGGCACACCTCAAACGCTATACAACCCTCAATGTGGATTTCAACAAGTCTTGGAACATGTTGTCTTATTCCCATCGAGACCTAAACTAAGGATTCCCTCCTCCGAGAAGTACAAAATCGCGTTTCACAGGTTACTCCGGCTGACGGCGAAGAAACCAAGCTAGGTGGTGTCGGGCAGACACAACTGTGTGATGAAGCCCAGGGTACGTTGTAGGCGATCCGTGGAGTATGGGTAAGAAGAAACGGCTTTTAGAGTTGCGGGGCCAGGTTTGACCCCCATCCGCCGCCCCTGGATGCCAGTCAACACTTTTGAAAGGTCCTACACAGCGCAAAGCTCCAAACCACCTGGATTCGCTATCTGAAGTTCGTTGGTCTTCGACTTCAATATAATAGGCATACACCAAACTTTCGCTTTGTCCCTCCGATTGGAACTATTATAGACAGAGTTGAATATTGTGATCATCTCCGAACAAGGATTTCTCTAGCAGATTTGTTGAGCTGACAAGCTTCGGGAGCACCGTATCGCCCACCTGAAGCTTGTTCAACATAGTCTTTCCACCACTCAGCTCCTTATGAAGAACAAACATCATGAACGTACGATATCAAGATTGAATCTAAGAGCTATGTGATGGATGTCGGCTTGCCAATCCATTCTAATTGGTGCTGGTTAGGTCGGGATCCAGAGGAATCTCTGGAAATTTGTAGTTCAACACTTATTGGTTGGAAGCCTCACGATCTAAGCCTTCACCACCTTGGCCAGAGGAATCATGCTCAGGCTTTTGCTGTTGCTGTTGTTGTCGTTCGTGCTGCTGCGCTGACTGTTGAAGGAAGTCCGATTGTTCCGTGGTTCCACTCTCCTGGCGCAAGATTGGAGCCTGAATCGGAGAACAATGTCTCTTAATGCCTGTTTGGACTTCTGCAGAGTCCTCCTGTTGACGATGCCACGCATGGTGAGCTTGCTCTGGTGAGTCCTGAAGTTCTGCATGTGCAAGGCTGAGAGATGTGTTATTCGCGTCTGCCGCTCCTTTCGCTTGATCCGAGCATCCTTGCGGGTAGTCCTGCTGTCTCGCTGTTTCGCGTTTCCGTTTTTCCAAAACCATAGGGCTTGACCGACTTGAGTTAGAATCCAGTGCGGAGGCCACACTCTCAGTGCTCGATCTTGCTTTGGGATCCTCTCTTTCCATCATCGAAATCGCTGTGCTTTTGAGTGGCGAGGAGCCCTCATGACCACTGGAGCTACTAGTACTAGCATGTAAGCTGGTCCGTATTGGAGCTCGTCCATGCTCAGGTGACAGGTGTTCTTCCTGCTGCTTGTGTTGCAAGGATTTGAAAGCACTCAGCTGTTGGCCCTGATTCCCAAGTCGAAAGGTAAAAAATTCTCCTGGGGGTATGGCTGACAGAGATGCTGACCGCGGAAGACTGCCACCATTATGTACTGACGACAGATTTCCCGGTGAGGACGCATACACGTCATCTATTACTCTTGAGGGTAATGTACGAGTAGCAAAGTTAGGGATTGAGTGCAAATGAGGCATTTGAGAAGCAAGAGGAGCAGCTCGTTCCAAGTCAACCCCAAACAGTCTTGTTACGCTGCTAGTACTGGGAGCTTCTTCGCTCTGTGATGATGTGCTGCTACTGGAGGCAACAAGAGACCGTTCATGGATGAGACCTCCATCTGTTTCTCTTGATTGCCGCAGTGCCCTATGTTCAATACCCGCAATGAAATTTTCTGTAGATGCGTGGCATTTCAACGGCGAAGAGTGTAAGCCAAGGTTGAGACTGGCGGCAACCATGCTTGCTGTCACCGAATCTGCAATACTTCCCGAATTACCAGATCCCAAAGACGCACCCAGAGCTGACTGCATCATTTGACTGTAGATGTTGCCATATAGCAACGTCTTCTCCATGCTTGGCTGGATGTTTGAGGAAATCCCTGGGACTTGGGGAGCAGGAAAATTGAATGGCTGCCACATCGAAGTGCTGAAGGGTCCGCCTGAGCCCTTCGATGGTGCGAAGGAGTTGTTGCACTGTCCTGTCCATGCACCTCGAAACGTGGGTCTATCAGACGTGGAAGTTCCTCCTGGAATCATCTGTTTTCGACGGAAGTCAATGTAAAGTTCTTGGCTCGAACCTCGCTCAAATGACACTATATCACCAGCATCGAGTTTCTTCTCCTTGACAAATCTGCTCCAGCCCTTGGTGAGCACGTAACTTTGGCTACTATTCCAATACGAGTAACGGAATCGCCAATGTTTTCCAGAGACGTCCTCAAATGAGAGGGTTTGTCCTGGTGAATTTGCGGATAGATCAAGAGGAAAGCAACGCTCGGCATGCTGTTTTGGAATTACAAGCCTGTTCAGCTTACCAACGTCACTAGGGGTGACTGCCTTGTCAAATAAATGTTCTCGTGTCGGCGCGCTCTCCTTGGGCACACTTCGGCCCCTCGGCAGGTTTGGTGGTAGGCACATTGAGGTATCAACAGGGGATGCGCTCGACCGCAGGCCAAAAGGTCCGACTGAAAGTCCAGTGGCGGGAGTAGATGATCTGCAAATGTCAAGAGCTCGACGTCGCGCACTCACTGCGCTCGCAGCTGCATCCATATTGAATACCTTCTTACATTGATCAAGTTCTTCGTCATACGTGTGACGCCTCAGCATCTCCACAATCTGCTCTTTGCTGAAATTTCGCAGGAACTCGGATTCATAGTCATTGTCCTGGACTGGACGGAAATTTGTCATTGCATCACGCCCTCGAAACTTGATGGCAGCCCTATCATACGCCCGTGCAGCTTCCTCTTCCGTGTTGAAGGTTCCCAACCAGATACGTTGATGCTTCTCGTATATCTGTGCCCCCCATCGTCCATTTGATTGAGGCACCACCCCTCGGAACTGGGAAGATGGCAACTTGCTATTGTTCTGCTCTCGACCACGATCGTCACCGTAATCCGAGTCGCCAGAACCTGAAAAGCTGGGGCCACTATGTGTTCGTTCTATGCTACCCCTTTGTCCTGGAACCTCCCAAGCACCTGATCCTGAGTAAGCACTCGGACCACTGTTTGTTCGTTCTAGCCCACCTCTTCGTCCAACATCCCATTGGCCCGATGGCCAATGCTTCAAATCTGCTCCTCGTTGATACTCTGCCTCCAATCTGGAACCTGTTCCATGCATCGGCCAAGGCTGAGCTCAGTTCAAGATCGAAGTCGACTAGTCAAAGAGATCATTGAGCTCTAGATCTGGTCAAGGTCGACTCAAACCTCGAGCAAATCTGAGGCCTCTTTCAATTTGGCATAAAATCTAGCAACGTACCGTTCCAATGATCCAATGATCCCTCAAACATATGGGTCTTTTCCCTCTTCAAAATGTGCCATTTTTCAATTGTTATGGGTCCCTATTCCCTGATGTTTACTAGTCCCATCGGTGCAAATACCTGGGAAATATATGCACCTGTAGAATTGCAGCAAATACCAAGGAAAAGACCAAGAGTGCCCATGCCAATATGGAAATCCAAGATTCTCTCCCTGCAAAACTGAAGGAAAGTAGTCCTTGAAGAACAGTTAAAGATGGCCGTCTTACCTAAAACAAGCAACGGTTGGCTTCCCTCTCCGAAACTGCTTGTGTTCGAGGGAGGATATGCTCGGTGCTCGTCAACAGCAACCCTAAAATAGTTCTCGTTTCCTGCGACAGTCCCCGATGAGTGAGGCATTGAGAAGTCGTGTACCTCAGAACTACCATGCAAGCGCCTCCTGTCATGATCATCGTAGCGAAACAAATTAGCGGCTGCATGAATGGGAAACTTGGTGGCAGCTGCTGTTTCTGCGATACCCAGCATAGCCGTTTTCTCCTCCACCGAGTAAAATTCTGGGATTGGGGAGACTGGATTGGGTCTTCTAATTACTGAAACGGGGGGGCAGGTTTCTGCTTCTTCCGGCCCTCCACTCGGACTTCCCACAATCTTAGAGCTGGAGACATCGCTATCTGACGAAGTAGCTGCGGATTCGAAGTTATTCAATCGTAAAGTAACGTCCGGCCCATGGCAAGGCTCGCTGGACAAGCGAGACACGGGTTTGGACCACATGCCGACAACCTTCTCATCCTGCGGTCAGAAGAAAATGAAATCGACGTACGTCACATTCTCTTCAGTATTAACATGTGGCCAACGGCATAGGCGGAAGCCGTAATATTGTTGCCTTCCGATTCATTTACGAAAAGACAATGCCAATGTCCTCTGTGATGATAAAACTATTCTGTGAAACACATAGAATCACTCATGTCATCGACGGAAATTCGCAGACACCGTCTCGGTTTCTGTGCCTTCTCTCAAGACAAGCTATTTCCTAATCTATGACTCTATCCGGACAATCATGCAGTTGACTCCGGGATAAGCTCTCAAAATGCAATATGTAATTGTAAAGAGCAGATGAGCACAACTTGAAATCTCACCTTGGTATTCAGACACATCCCTCTGCGTTGGTTCGATAAGACGGCAACTGGACATGGTGATCCCCAGTGACTCCGGTTCGGAAGGCGTGCTCTACGTTGATCTCCAGTCTATGACGCAACTTCTTCGTATTCCAATTGAGAAGTACGCCAGAACCGGCTGATCTGCGTATTAAAGAAGGCGATCTGAGAACACACCGTAAACTAGAGAATTCGATATCACACTTCGATGCGGTGCACTATTTCTGAAGCAGTATAATCATGAGATATCATACCCGGAAAGAATAGGGGACAATTCCGCCCGTAAGTGTAATGTGTGAGAGAACTCAAGAATAAACTACTTCCTTTCATCCGACTCTCAAACCCTAGCTAGCACTACTACCAGCGTCAAAGAAGGTGAGAATATCATCAGAAACAGTGTCAGGAACTTTAGCAATATCAGTTTTCAAGTCTCTCAAAACCGACCAGTAATAGAATGCTTAGTCCTACAGCGAGGTGTTACTGGATACGCAGGCTAAATAATATATGTTTGATTCCTTTAATAAAAGGAGCTGATGCACTATTCCCAGTCAACAGGAGAGGTTCTACTGAAATTTCCAATTCAAAAAAATATAGATCAACTTTGCTCAAGTGACTGATCACTAGCAACTATACACTGTACATTCTTAACTGTCATATCTGCAGTTCCATTTCAACAGAACTTCCAGGGAATGCCATTGCAGGCTGAGTGAGTTAATCCTTCTGCTTCTCAGCTACAGATCACTCAGGAAGTAAACCAGACGTTCAAGTTCCACAGACGGCTAGAAGATTCCTGGCTAAAGCGACAGTTCGAAATGCAGTCAGCACATCTTGCTCTTCGAATTTCGAGGTTCAGAAATCAGGTGTTTGCCGGCTTAGAAGCTCCGTCGTTCGTAGCACGAAGTGCAAGCATAAACAACAAAGTTTAAGAGGTGAGAGCTGCTGCTTCTGGCTTGCATGACATGATGTCGAGTGACGACTACAGTAGACAGTTCATCGTCTTGCACTAAACCGGAGGCTAACGAGCTGCGAACAATTTCTTCTGCTATCACAGTCAGATTCTCATTGCTAGCCCCTTCAACAAAACTGAGAAAAACGAATACAATAACCGCATTGACGGGAGTGATACGTTTCAAACGGCACCGACACTCAAAAAAAACAAGACCCTGACTGAGCCATATCATCTAGTTCCAACGCCGCAGCTGCCTAATATGCTTCACTCCACCTACAAGAACCTACGAATTGTGGATACAGCAATCGAGCGGTAAACAAAGATTTCCGCGAGGAGCGTCAACCGTTTCGACGCTAACTAACTAGTGTAGCCAGAATCTGGCATCGGTCAACATATACCAGTGACCTGCTACAGTGGACGAGTTTGAACCGCACTCGCAGGCGTCCATCAGAAACGTGACACGGCCTGCAATTACCGGATCCCGCCTCAATGCTGGATCTTACATACCCGCGAGCGGAACAGAACAGACTCCAATCTCGCATCCTCACTTTAAGCGACCTCAATGCAGGGTCGTTCACCTTCTTAACACCGACGCGCACACTCTCAAAACAACAACAACCAAGAAACGCACGCAACAGCAAGTCACACACAATGTTAACCCGCCAATCCCCGAGGCCACTCCAACCATTCACGAAATTGGCATTACCTGCCGCAGCGTCATCTGCTGCTCATTACATACACTCTCGCTCGCTCGCGCTTTCTGTCTCTCTCGAACGTTACCAATCCTCCTCCCTCACCATCCACTCCAGCCTTTCCCCTCCCTCCGCCGTTCCACGCGCATCCACCACGTGAGATTTCCCACGGCTAGCTAGCTCGCGCGTCCACTGATCCCCTCCGCACCGCCACCGCTACCAATGCTCAGGCT
The DNA here is from genome assembly GCA_951230915.1 of Antitrichia curtipendula. NCBI lineage: Eukaryota > Viridiplantae > Streptophyta > Bryopsida > Hypnales > Leucodontaceae > Antitrichia > Antitrichia curtipendula. The sequence goes on along the minus strand of OX579636.1, from coordinate 26,589,481 downwards.
TCGAATCACTCCACACGAAGGCCAGGCTCAGTCAAAGACGCTTTGCGTTCCAGCCCCTCTCCAACTGCTCCCCTGTAGCCACAGTACTCAGTACTCCACCGAAGGGGAGGCAAGCCAGACAGCAAGCCAGCAAGCCCAGCCCAGCCAACGCCAAACCAAGCCAAGGCCCAGCAGCCCAGGCAAGCGAAGCTCACAAGCCCAAGGCGAAAGGAAGCAGCAGCGCAGGGCCCCTCCAGCAGCTGATTTTGCACCAGGCAAGGGGAAAGCCCGCTTGCTTCCTTCGCATCCAGCCAAGAGGGTCGTAGCACCAGAGAGTACAATGCAGAGAGCACGTGACTAGTAAGTTAGGAAGGCACTAGTAAGTCGCCAGAGTGGCGTCAGGCAGCATAATGAAGGCCAGGTAGCGGGAGGCGGAAGGGAAAGGGAAAGCGGGCGACGGAAGACGGAAGGGGAGGAAGACGGGGGCCATTTCTCCATTTATTTTTTTGCCCTTTAAATTTATGACCCCCGCCTAATATGTCCCTGTCCGAATATGCACCACCCGATCGGGGAGAATCCGAGGGCGGACAGCGTCGACCGAGAATGACCTGCGTCTACCGACGGCGGGCTGTCAGTGCCGCAGGGGGCGGGCGCCCGGGCGAGAACCACGCCTGGAATTTATTGTTTCGGGGCTTGTATTTTCGGGGAAAAAGGGGACCCCTCAGTCCCTCACCCCAACCCGGGCTACTGCTTCTCTCATTTAGTCCTTGTCAGAAATTGTGACGCGGGGGTGACATAAGGCCCAGGCATTCTTAACCCCATGAGATTATGAACCCAATTCGAGCATTCCCCAAATAGGATGTGTGAGCTCTGTAATAGAACTAATGCCGCATTTATTTATTTATTTTGGAGCATGTGGTATGTGGTAACTGAACCCCACATGTTTTGGGTTTCATTCTTTCGTTTATTTCATGGGAAACTAATTAGGGTTGGGTTAGGCGGGGGGGGGGGGGGGGAGACAAAAGGGGCCAACCCGTGTTTGAGTTTGAGTTTCGCAGTTGTGGAATAAAGCCAGGGAATCAAGGGGGAACTGTATTGGAGGTAAGGGGTATTTTGGAGGAGCATGGGGCATTTTTTTTTTTATGGATTCAACGTCTTTTGAGGGGATGGGGTACCGTGTGTGACACCGAAGTCAAAGGGGACGGACACGTGGCGTTTCTATGCATTCGAAGAAGCTCCATCCCCTGATGAGTTTCTTACAATGATCAGGCCAGGGAGGATTGCCCCCCTTATTGCTTCCAGCCAAGGATAAAAGTAACAATTTGCCCCCCCAATTTTGTATTTTTTTTACCTCTCCCAGCTATTTCTAGGCCTCTGATTCCAAATGAATTCAAAATTGCAAATGTTACCATGGATGGCAAAATTTTAAAAATTCAATGTTTTCCCTAGGGATAAATTGTGGGGCAATAAGGGGATCAATCTTCCTTGGCGCAATGATCAAAAGTGTACTTTCATTTGTGTAAAAAAAAAATGAAAATAATCTATGTAAAAAAATGATCTTGTTTTGTATTTTATTGGACTGCTCACTCTAATATTTAGGATTAATCTGTGTCACTTTAGAATTGAATCGTCAAAGGGATCGCATCTATAAAATATCTCAAATCTACCTTGAGAAATGTTGATTATATAGTTTGGTAGAAAGTTTAGTGAAAACTTTCAAATGTAATAGTTCACATTAGAAAATTGTGGAAACAAATAATGCACATGTTCATCCAAGAATTGAATAAATTTTGATTTGCTACCTTGGTGATAGAACTTCTCTCCTGAGAATAATATCAATTTTTAAAAATAATTTAAAATTAGAAAACCAAATTTAAAAAAATCTTCTATTTACTCAAAGAGCTTGTGAAGATTCTCTAAAACTAATTATCAATCCCTAAGTGCTTAATCACTAGGTACCTAATAGATAATGAAGTTCTAAAAATTGAACTTCATCCAATTGGTACTTATGGAGGGTTGAAGCTTCATAGTAAATCATGTAATAAATCAATGCCTTGATTCTACAATTACTTGATGATACAATAGACAATAGAATTACTTGATACCCCTATTTCTAGCAAATAGGTGTCTATTGAAGTGTCACCAATATGATATTAAACCATTCACTTTGAATTTCTCTTACTTTATAAGTCACAAGTCATCATGTTTGTAAAGTTAAAAAAATAAGAGTGAATGGTTTGGGGTCTTTCTCAAGGCACTTCAAACATGCATTTAATGAATACTTTGAAATTTTCTTTCACTTTTAATTTTGAAAATTCATAAAAAATACAAAAGAATAAAATATTTTCTTTGTTTCATTTTAATATCAGTGATTCCCATTTGTCTACAAGGCCAAAAAATAATTTATCCTACTAAATTCAGAAATTGCAAATTTTATCATGGGTGGTGAAAACATCTCTTGGTATTTTCAAAACACGGGGTAATAAGGTTAGGGGTGAATTATCCCCCTCATTGCCCCATTGGGTCAAATACTATAATTTTTTATTTGCAACAAACAGGCTTGTTTTTTTAATTCTGAATTCATATTTGCAATCACAAGCCCCAAATTAGATAAGAGATGTGAAGAATTGTCATTAAACATTAAATGTGGCACGAAATAGGGGGATTTTCTTAAAAATTATCCTTGGTTGGGGCAGTGAGGGGGTCAATTCTCCCTGGTCGGGAAAATTAAGGGGGCCAATTCCCTGGCCGTGCAGTGAGGGGTAAAGTTACTGTGTATTAAGGTCGGACCACCCATTACCAACCAGGGATGGATTTCCAACCTGTAGAGGTAAGCTAATTCCGACCAAGCAGATTTTTTTGAGAATCGCTAGATTTAATGACATGCACGATACCCAAGGCTGCGAGGAGCAATTGCTAAATGCCATGTGTTAGTTTGAAATTTGTATACATGAGTAGGAAGTAGCCTCTTCTATGATCGGAATTGCAAGACTCTACATATTGGGTATTAGTTCAGAACACTTTTTGCCTTCTTAAATTCACAGAAATTTCAGTTTTGCAAATAAAATTCTGAAAATTCTACAATCACAATATTTTCTATCTTCCTACATGGGAAAAAATTCCATTGCACTAAATAGTTCACCATTTTCTCTACAGATCCTTAAGTGATTAGGTGTGGGTGGTCCTACCTTATATGATATTCTCCGTAAGTTGAGTTCTCCCCTGGTTAGTGGCGCATGAAGCCTCCGTCATCCAGTCGTCACCTCCCCGAAATCTGCGTTAGCCTAGGCCTCATAAGGTTTGTGTGGGCTCTAAACTTCAGGGAGGTTTAACTTAGCTGAGGTTTAACTTAACTGGTGTTTGAATCCCTCGCCTCCCTCCGTCCATCCGTCTGCCTGACTGCCTGGGCACTGTTCTCCATGAGTCTGCAGACATGCAGTGTCTAAATCCAGCTAGACAGACCAAGTAAATCGGTACAGAGCACCAATGGAAGCTTAATTCATGTTTCTTGTGGAGGCAAGTGGCTGCTGCAGAGATGCATGGATGCATGGATGGATGGATGGATGGGGAATACCCTTAATTAAGAAAGGAATTTTTCATCCGCGCACTGACCACTCGTGGATGAATATAATCCACGGTAAGCAAGGGGCTGGGATAAGCCCATTGTAAGGTAGGAGGCTCTGAAAGCAAGCGGGCATTTATTTTTTTATTTTTTATTTTTTGAAACAAATGAAACGGGATTTCATTGCAAGGGTGAAATACAAACGAGCGGGCATTTAGAATTGCCCATTTAGACTCGCCTGAAATGGACGTAAGGTGGCCTTTAACCCCTAAAGCCCCGAGGGTGTTTTCTGCCAAAAAACACTCAAAACTACCACTTCTGCTGTATTCACTTAAAGAAACCAATTTTTTGTTTTTTCGGGAATTTAACCGTAGGATCGTGTACTTAACTTGTCTAAGATCATGTAGTAAAAATTTCATCAAATTTCACTGCACGGATTGGAAGATATTAGCATTTAAAGTTGAACAAAAAGTTTTTTTTCAAGAAGATGCTTAAATTGCCCGAAAAACTAAGATTGTCTATAACTTTCTCATCCCTAGTCCAAATAGAATGAATCAAATCTTCACGTATAGGTAAAAACATAATCTTTTAGGAAAAATATTCAAAAAATATATATTTTGACTTTTTGTAATTTTTTTTGGGCTGACCGAAAATCTTTATTTCTTGCTCATTGTGCCATAACTTTTTCATCCGGCATCCGATTGAAACAAAAATTATATATCCACAAAGCTCTTGCAAAGCTACACAACCTCAAAAAATATCAAAAAAATTCACTTCAAATTGAGACAATAGGAACCTACCTAGACCCAAATTGTCCCCCGAGGGGACAAGCGGGGCTTTAGGGGTTAAATGGACCTTCTGTAGTCATTGAATGGATCGATAAAAAGAATATTATTTATTGCAAGAGCCAATCATTTTCCCCATTTCTCTCTAAAAATTGCATATGGACGGTTTATGGAAGACCTAAGGTCATAACTAGGGATCTATGACTCATCACGTTTGAAAATTCATAAGTAATTAAAATATGCTTCAAAAAATATGAAACGACTTGGATTACAATCAAAATCTATTTCTCTTTGTCTGAAAAATGAGCTAAAAATAATCCCATCCAAGAAACCACATGAAAAAGGCAGACCAGCCCTTAGATGCTCGCTTTTAGAGCCTCCTACCTTAGTGCCAAAGTAGGCAAAATAAAATGTCATAATGGTGCTCCAAATTTCAACATTCATTCACATATTGGATAGAAAATATCACAATATGGTAATTTCATCCTTTATTTTTATAAATATAAAGTTTTTTGACGAAAAACTTCACTTTTTAGTTGTCTTTTTAGCCAAATTAATTTACTATGGTGCAAACTGGCACTACTTTGCCAAAAAAATAATGTCATGCATTGATTATAACTATTATGGACCTTCTTTTCAATTGGTGAAATGTAGCAGCCTATCAACATGGCGACAAGGGACTCTACCTACTCCATTCCATTCATCCATGCGCTCAATCTAAGCATTGGAAACATCATACAACATTTTATATTGCCCACTTGTAGTAAGTGGCAATGAATTACATTTTGGATGAATGTGGTGTCAATGTTGTGAAAATTTTCAATGATTTTCAATGCAAGGTAGATGAATGGTGATGAAAGTTGAATGCAAGTGGGATTGACAGTATATATTTCTCGAGATAGTATGAAAATTGTATTAGACCATGTTAATATATTGATTTCATTAAAAATACTATGAACTTCCATATGAATGTGCCTCATAAATTATGAGTCATTTCCAAATTATTGCAAGCTCCTCAAGTTAGTTCAATTAGTGTAAGAGTTTGAATAGTGTGCACCCTACGACCTTGATTGAATGAAAATTAGGAGGACAGTGGCAGTCTCATAAGCATGAAACATTTGGATGAAATAAATATAAGCTAAAAAATATGAAGGTGCATTCCAGATGGAATGAAACAAATAAAACTATTTCAAATAACACGAAAAGAGTGTACCCATCCCAATAATATTGATTTTATCTAAAATACAGTGAACTACCATACATATATATTTATTTATTAGTGTGCCTCCCAAATTAGTGCAAGGCCAAGTGCTGTTCCTCCCTGCAGTCGGGCGCACTAATTGAATTGACTTGAAGGGGGGCTGAGTTGAGACCCGGCCCGGGGGGGGCGATGTCCTCGAATGTCAACCGGGCAGCACAGGACTGAATGATTCACTCCCCTCCACCTATTTCCGTTCCGAAATTTAGTGACAATATTCTATCTTGTGGGTACCGAATTTAACTTATTAACTTCCACCGTTCGGGCCTCATGGGAACTTCCCAGTTCCCATTGGGAACTGGAAGGGGAGTGGATGAATCCCACCTTGATTGCAGCTGAGCTCACTCACTGCCTGAGTGAGTGTTGTGGTTGTGTCAGAGGCAGACGGCGATTTAGTTCGTTAAAGAAATACAGGTTCGGGGCAAGCAGAATCAACAGGTAATTGGAGGGTTCCTCAGACAGGCGCCTGGGACGGGAACGGCACGGCACGGCACGGAACCGGCACGGGAACGGCACGGGAACGGAACGAGAAAGGAACGGAACGAGAAAGGAACGGAACGAGAAAGGAACGGAACGGAAGGACCCACTCACTACTGCCGGGGGAAACGGCATGCCTGGCGCCGGCCCCTTTGCCCTTGGGCAGAGTGACGGAGAGCATCCCGTCAGTGCAAAAAGATAATCAGCCCTGACATCCGGGGGAGTCAGATGGAACTGACGGAACCACTCAATTCAGTTCCGGACCCTTTTTTCGTGCGTCCTCCGGAAGAAAAATAAAAAAAAATGGTGGAACTTCAGTATTACGAGTGTGCTCCCTGTGCCCTTGCCACAGCCAAAATCAAAGCAAAAGTATTTTTTGAATCTTTTGAATAAAAAATAACTCAAAAATTCATAACTTTCACACTTTAGGTTCAAATGCCATGAAACAAAGCCCGTGAACCCCTCCTTGCAAAGGGGTTTTCGATGGTACCAAGCACATGACCGGGGGAAGCATGGCTGTAGAGATCTCATTGTAACAAACAAAACAAAATAGACAAATATCCTAACTTAAGGTATGAATTCAGCAACCTCGCATGATTGAAGTTGGGGAAATAAATTCATATTCATCTTGGAGGAGCAAATGGGCATGTCTTTTTTGGTGTATGTGTATTGAAATTAGAAATGAATGAATTTATATGGATTTTTTTAAAGGCGACATTGTAATTTTTTGATTCCCTATGATGACACTTCCACGTCCATGGAATTAGAAAGAAATCAAACTAAATTTCAGGAGTAGCTTTACCTTGTTGTTGTCAATCCCACATAAGCATCCAGAAATTTTGAATCAAAAATCAAAATTTTCTTAGAAGTTGGAAATACAATCAATTTTTTTTTGTCTTTTGTCTTTTTTACAAAATTTGCCTGATTCTCAATGCATAAAAGTCCACGGCATTGCATTGTATAACTAGACATTGATCCTGCCCATGCTTGAAAGGTATTATTATGCCTCCCTAGATGCCTAGGAGGGGAATGTACTTTTAATTCATTCAAGGATTGGGGATGGCCAAAGGAGCCATCAATAAAACCATCTTGTTCCCCCATAGGAATCCCCTTTTCAAAAATGCGAAATGGGGCCCCTCCTTCGTTGGAATAAGACCATTTTGTTCCCCCTAAGAATCTCCTTTTCCAGAATGCAAAACGGGTCCCCCTGCCTCATTGGTAAAGAATGTTGTTTCTGCCCTGATAAGTGTACAGGCAGGCGTTTGAAATCAAGGACACCCCCAAAATAGAAAGGGTGAGCCAGTGGGTCACAAACTAGGGACAACGTTTTTTACATTTGATCCTGGCTGGGTCAATCAGGCCCGCACTCCCTCCCCTATCCCGTACCCAGGCCCTGGCCCTGCAAGACCCTGCAAGGCCTGCACACTGCATGGCATGTGAGTGACAGCCAACCCAACGTGTGGATGCTGCACAGGGCGTCTAATTAAATGGTAACACTATTTGCACGTCCCTGCCTGCGGACCCTGCGGTAAGGAAGGGACTAAATATGATGAAAATGGGGGAGTCCATCATAATCCGCGTGAGGGAGTCAGGGGGTAACTAGAATGGGCCAAAAATATCTTTAAATAATAGCCCTCAACCCTACTCGGGACTTAGGAGTACTGTAGGAGGAGCAACCCAAAATGGGGTGGATGAATGAGCTTGCTGATCCTCATTCGATGAATTTCATCCGTTCATCCGTCCGCTCTTCGGGGCTCCGTCGATTCAGTTGTTCATCCTTTACGTTGGTCAGGAAAATGTGGCTATTGGAGTAATTGGTAGAATGTCTTGAGAAAAAATAGAAAAAGTTACATACCAAGGTACAATATCATGGGTTGACCCTTGACCTGGATTGTGTATAATTTTATTTTTTTAAATCTATTTTTGGGGTGGGGGTGGAGAGAAAAGGCAGGTTCAATTTTCAAGATTGTGTAGAATTTTCATGCCCGCCCAAAATGTGCCGCCTCAGTCCACTGAGCCCAATTCCATTAGAAAATTGCTGAGTTTTTTTAGTTTTTTTTTAAGTTTAAAAAAAAACACTAGTTTTGCGGGTCTCCCTTGTTTATTCAAATTACAAAATTACAAATAAATAAAAAATTCAGGCTTATAATGAAGCATAGGGTGCTGAAACATCGTATTGCTCTGTGACATTGCTCTCTCTATTTTTTTTATTTTTTTTGCCGGGGCCCTCACTGAAATTAAACGTTACTTCAAAGGCGATAGAATGTAGAAACGGACCCCATTCTGAACACAATCCCACCAGGGGGAGCGTGACATGAGCCAACTCTAAAATAAACTAACCCATTCCAGGTCAAATGGGAGCAAGCCCATTGTGGTCAAAATTGTATTAGAGGTGTACATTTCAGAACTTAAATGTATGCCGCTAATATAATTTTGCATACAATGGGCTTGGCTTGGAATGGAGTAGTTTACTATATATTTTTTATAAGGACAAGTGTTAATCTAAATACCTAAAGCATTAAGTCAATAACTAAAACATTTTTAGAGGACATATAGACTTGGTTTGCTCTTAGCTGCGGTCAAAATCTACTCACACCACTTAATGTCTTGGATGGCGGGATCTCTTTTCATATTAATTTATGGGTATCATCCTACGCAATGAGTCTATACTATACAAAATCAAACTAAAATATCTCAAATTAAAAGTGATTACATTTGTAACGATATTAGTTCAATAGTTGGCTTTGAGTCATTTCCACATTCAAGTATTTGTGTATTTGTAAAAAAATCAATTAATTAAAACAAACTTAAAATGCTTTGGGGGCAACCTCATGAAAACTTGGAAAGAGGGTAGATAGTAAATTGAATAGTTGACCAAAACTATTTGGACAAGAAAGTATCACTAATGTTGAACAAGAAAACACACCATTACAAAAAATATGAGGCCTCCGGAAGGCCGTTAAGCCTGGACCCCCGTAGTGATACTACGGAGTTTTTTTCCAAAAAAATAAATTCAGAAACTGAAATTCTGACGTGATCGAAGTTCCACGTCAGCGCTGACGTCAGCGCCACGGAAGCGCCACGTAACATTTTTAATTTTTTTTTCGGGAATTTTTTTTTAATTATTATTATTTTTTTTATTATTTTTCCGTAATATCACCCGCGGGTCCCGAAAATCAGCACTCACGGCCTTGTTGAGGCCTCATATTTTTTGTAATGTCTAACCTTTTTTGTATTGGTAGTCTGTGTCAAATTTAATTACCAAAAACTCTCAAGATTTTTCCTCTACAATAATTGCAATGAGACAATCATTTCAAGAGTAATGCATGCCTCATTAGAGTTTTGTTTGCATGATCAATTCACCATCTCATCTTCTATGATTGAATAACTGAATATTTGGGCCTCAAAAAATCAAGCACTATAATTGTTGAATGACTACTATTAACCCCTAATGACCCAAGTGACCATTTTCTAGTTGTTGCCCATCTTTTTTGTGCTTCTCGTTCTCAAATTTGAAGGGGGAGGAGGGTCAATATTAAAAAATTATTTTCAGGAAAGGAAACATGTCACAAATCTAGTGGTGGTAGTTTCATCAAATTCCAAGTTAAACTCTACCTTGTGGAATTTTTAAGAGTTGAGTGGTGTAGTGTAGTATATAACTCATTTTGTCGGTTCAATTTGGGCATGGACTGAAAAATCAAAAAATTAATGCAACTGTTGCCCGTCTTGAAAAGATAGATCTAAGAAGTTTAAGAATAAGACAAGTGTGTCCATTCTTGTTTTTCCTTACAAACACTACTACTCTCATTTCAATGACCACTATGCATTTCAAGCTCCACTCCAATTGCACAACTTAGAATGTTGTGAAATTTTATTAGATGAGCATTTGCAACTCTCTTGTCTTTCACTGAGTATAGGAGGTCATGATTTTAAAGCATTCTCACTAAGATATGCTCCTTCAAAGTGCGCTACTATGTTTTTCCATTGACTTAAATAAAACTTCAAACTCAAATATCTACTAAACTATTGCAGTCAAATAATTTGAATTCTTTAGAGGCGCTCACTTCCAATGTGAAATACAAGATACATCAATTACATTCAATCCAATCTTAAGAAAAATTAAACAAACAAATTGCTCAAGTTCTTTGAAATTTTGGCTAATTTTGAAAGTATTACCCTAGGTTCATTCAGGCTTAAGGTACTTCCAATTGCCAATTTTTGTTCACTTGAAGAATATAGAAGCTCAATTGCCATTCCAAGACCAAGACATGAAAATATGTCTTGAATGTTATAAACTTGAAGTTTTATTTTGAATGCTAAAAGGATTTTCATCGTGGAAATCCATATAATAAAATTCAATGATATCTCATGTTGTAATAGTTACCTATGAAAATTGAATGAAAAAAATTCTAAAGGCATGTTTACATCCAAAAATTTGAGTTGGACGTCATATAAACGAAGTGTTTTGATTGGATTTTTGCCTTAGGTCCATAGCTATTTTCCAATCAAAACATTCCATTTCTTTGGGCTCCAACTTAAAGTCTTTGGATGTAAACAAGCTCAAAATCCTAGCCCTAAGTCTAAAAGCATAAATTTGTCTATCCCCTTTGTTTTTGTCCAATGTTACAAACTTGCTTGATGTAACAACTCCAGATCTCAAAAATGATAAACATTTTGAGTTTGAAATATTTTGTGCATATATAGTGTAAAGTTCAAATTAAAATCCAATAGTTGCAATTTCATACTTTATAAAAAAGTTCAAAATCTTAATCTTATATTGAAATAGTAATCATTTTTAGCATTTTGGGACTCAAAATGAAATATAAATTTAAGAAATATGGGTCAAATGGTAGATTTAAGGAAATGCAATTTTGAACTTTTGGTCATATGAAAATCAAAACTTTCAAATTTAACCTATTTACAATCAATCACTTTTTGGCAAACTGAGAAAAATAATAGCAATACTTCAAGTTCTAATATGAATAAAGAAGCTAGTGGAGCTATAGTAGAGCCACTCATAACCGACCAAATAAACAATTGTAGACACAATCTAGAGTAGTGCAAGGGAAAGCAAATATTTTTGGAGGAGTAGAGATACAAAGATGGTAATTACCAGAATTTTGGTAATTTTTTGCATGAACTAAAATTACCATATGAATTTTGAAAGCAAGAAGTCGGTCTGGATCCATATCCAATGTCTAGAGTCATCCAATTGCAATCAATCAAGAACTACTTTCTTACTCACTACTTTGGAACATGTGTCATGACCTGAATAGTCCTAACCTTGAAAAGGAAGAAAAAATACATTCCAAGCTTTGGAAATTTGTTCTAACCTTGGTTGGAGATAAGTCAAATAACTAAGGTAAGAGGCTCTGAAATGGAATGGGTATTAAGAACAAATCCTATTAATGGTTGTGAAGTGGGCATGAGTTGGTTATGAAATGGACATGTATAGTCACTGAATGAATCAAGGAAAAAAACACTATCAATTGCAAGAGCCCATCATTTGCTTTGCTTTCCCCGCATTTCTTTAAAATTGCAAGTGAACCATTTATAGAAGACCTAGGGTCATAAATAAGGACCTATGACCCAACTTGTTTGAAAATTCATAAGTAATTAAAAAATGATTGGAAAAATACTAAACCACTTGGGTTCCGTTCCTCATCTATTTTTCTTTGTCTGAAAAATGAGCTTAAATTATTCCTATCCATTGAAATACACAAAAAAGGCGGACCAGCCCTTAGATGAGCCATTTCCGAGCCTCCTACGACCTTACACCCTACAGGTTGGGTATGGCTCTGGTTGGAAATGGGTGGCCCTACTAAATTCACCAAATTGCAACGAGGTTCCACACTCCTGAGTCCTGACCTCTACAAACTTATAGTTATAGTATGAAATATTCACCTTTTGATCATAAAAGAGCTGCTAGGTTGATTTAAAAATTCATTGTTTGTTCATGATGTTTAAAGAAAAAAATAAAAGTAAAAAATACGAGAATACTATTAACTAAATAGCAACCATGTGCAGTTTTAATAACTTTCAGATGAAGTCACCTTAATTCGTTCAACTGCCCCCCATGAATAGAGAGACGTACCTTGGGTACATTTTTGTCCCTCTGCAACCCATTCAACGCAGGGTTTTAACGAACATGACGATGGATCCCAAACACGAATGCCGTAACCCGGTCACTCCCCCGCTTAATTTTTCTCCCTCCCCGAACCCAAGCATGCAGCAGAGTTCGTTTACTTGTACACGCATTGATTGCCAGTCCTGTGGATGCTGAATGGACTGATTGCTGCGTTAGATGGTCTCCTGGGGCCAAAGAACTTAATGCAGACCTTGACAGGCACGTCGTGCAAATCCCATCGCTATGGCGCTGGATCATGCACCCCCACCGCCCCCCTGCTGTTACAATCCACGCCAGCTTCTAGAAACGGGAGGGAACGGAGGAAGGAAGGCCCCGCGGGTCCTTCTATATGGAGATGTATCAAATCAGGAAGTACCACGGACACCATCCAATTTTCTCGTTTCACTGAACGGAATTAAACCAGATCCGGACATTCTACAATTAAGGGATATGTCACTCCATGGTCGGATTCATTTCGATCGATCGATCGGTCGGTCGGTCGACCTTCATTGCGTTCCTCGCAATCTGGTCTTATTCGTTTTTACTGAATTTCAGAGGTAGTGTTCGTGGTGTAATTATTTCGACGAATTTCAGGCTGATTAGAGAGGTTCCGTAATCCTGTCGGGAAACTAACAGGCCATAACTTCACAGCTGCATTTGATGGAAGAGGGGAGAGGACGTCGTCCTCGCACCAGCAACGAAACGAGAGTTGGATATGGCAGGACTGCAGGAGCTGAAGGGTCTGACGGATGCAAGTACAGTACAGCGAGTCAGGCAGGACCATGATTTTTTCCAATTTAATGTTTTTAAGTTAGATTCTTTTTCTTTTCTTTTTCATTTCTTTACTTCCAGGAGGTTTGCGTCGTGGTGATTGATGATATTAAGATACTTGCATTGGTGATGAGCACTCTTCTCTACCATCCCCATCAGTACAACCTTCAGCAGCAACAACAACAACAACAACAACAACAACAGCCCTGGCCAGGCTTCGTCGCCTCCCGCCCGCCCGGGACCCCACTGCCTGCTCCATGATTGGAGTGCTCAGAGCCCTAGCACATGCCTTCGCTGCTGGCGCTTACCCACCGCCCCAAGCTATGACCTCATCTTCTAGCTAACCGCTCCCTTTGCTTCCGTTCTTCTTTCAGACCTTGGAAAATTGATCAATGCACATCTACCTTAATTTCTGGATTCGGATTTGTATATTTCATCGAAAAGTTGATCAGTCAGAAGCTCGAGGAGAGTGCATGGGTGCACCATGTTCGGACCGGGAAGCTCGTGTCCCTGGCCCCTGGCCTGCTAATCGAATTGAACTGGGTTGCTGATCGATACATGCTAGCTAGCTGCTGCTACTGCTGCTACTGCTGCTGCAGGAGTAGCAGTAGCAGTAGCAGCAAGCAGGTGCAGTAGTACTGAGGCTGGGTTTACTTGAGTGTGTGATGTTCAATGATTTTTCATAAAAAAGGCAGCTCTGATCTGCAGCTGCGAGATAGACATTCGTCCAGTTATAATCACGTTATCAGTCCGCTCGAGCAGTCCAATCATGGAGCGGCCAGGCGCCAGTGGGGGCGACATGATTGGAGTGGGCAGAGATGCACATGCCAGCAGTAGCAGCAGGCCGATTATTTCATTCCCGCTGAAGTAACGTTTAATCTCCACTTATACAAATGCGTCTCTCATATATATCCCAGTACCATCTATCATCTCTGACACAGGCATTGCTGGAGGCTAGGGCCCGCCGCATGCAGAAGTACTGCTATCTACCCGAATTCTCGATCGGAATATTAATGCATTTTCGATCTGGCCTCTCTTAAAATTCAAGCATATATCTCACAGAGGAATAAAACGAGCCACTGGTAGTTGCAGGCAGCAAGTACAACAGCCTGATCAGTGGCGACATCTCGAGAGCCGGGGTAAAAAATTCGCCAAAGCTGGAAAGAGGGGAAATGGACATGATCGGACTGAGGCTGGGATGTGCAGGAGTTACTGCAGGGGAGGCATGAATGGGGAGGGAAGCGTACCTCTCACTCTAGCTGGCCGCCACTTGATTCTAACTGGAACAGCAAGCTTGAATACTCCATTGCACCAGCTTATATGCGAATTGGTGAAGTTGGTGGGGATGCGAGCCTCCGCTGACACATTATTATGACACGGTGTCTGTAAGAAGATACTTGAGGACTCCCTTGCTTGCTTGCTTGTTAGCTAGCTAGCTACAGCCTAGACTGCGGCAAGTGCTGCACCAGCAATGGAGCCCTCCCAGCTAATTCCAAATCATAATCCAACACCGACCTGGTAAGCCATCATGGTGTCTCAAGTGCTCAGACAGACAGACAGACACCTGGACGGTTTAGTAATTCTAGAAGCTTTCCACTAGGTTCGGTCTTAGTTACAACCCGGGATCGGATCGATCGAGTTTCGAAACCCCAAAAGCAATTCAAAACCGTGAGCGCAATCGCACTGACAATTAAGCTGGCGTCGACGTCGACAATCTAAACGACTCTGTAGCTTAGCTAGCTTGCTAGCATCAGTCCAGTTTCCTGTCAGAGATGATTGAATGGTGTGTGCCCTAGTCAAATGAGCATACGTAGCAAGCGAGATCCTCCATCGATCGACGGCCGCGTGGACGAAACTAAACGACCCCGGCGATCGATTATATTGCGTTGGAGGTATTGCTTGGAATTCGATCCTTGACCTCCCGTCCTACCTTGAATTGATTGACGTTACCCACGGGTAGGTACTTAATTGATTTGTACGCACTGAGTCCTCTGGTGGAGCTCGACATTATTGAGGGGAGAAAGACAACACCAGCGATGGCTAGTCCGGCCAGAAGTCTGCATGGCAAAGCTAAGCTAGCTGGTGGCTACCATTCATTCATTCGATCGATCGAGCACCTTCAATTCAATTCCAGATGATTCATGCTCGCTTGCTCTCTGACACATTCCACGACTTATGAATCTCGCATGCAGTCAGTCGGCCGCAAATTTTCACACACAAAAGCAATCTCACTAACTAAGCAACAAGTTTCCGCAAAACCTCCATCGACCGTCGCCGCAAATTATTAAACCTGCGGCGAATCGGAGTCACCACGCCGCGGGCGAACCGGAGTCGAACTAGTAGCTCCCGATCATGCATCCATCCGTTTTAACGCCGAATCATCCGTTTCTTCGACGTTACGCCTTCATCTGTTTCGGGTTTCGGGTTTCGGGTTTCATTCGTTTCCCTGCCCGGGGTGGTTCGAGGTTTCAGCAGCTTGCACTTCCGTGCTTGCTGCCTGTTCAGTTAGTCTAAGCTTCTTAATTAGCGCGGATTCTGATTCATTGATTTTTTTGTGTTTTTTTTTTCTGAGCAGAGCGAACTGCTCGTACCTGATCGAGCCCTGAGGACGGAAAGGAGGGGCCCTGCCTGGGGCCCTGCCTGGGGCCCTGCCTGAACCTTCTCTTGATCAGGTCTATCAAAATTCCCCTGACAGTACTTAGCAGTTACATCCTGCGACAGACATTCATGCAGGCTGGCACTCCCTTTGACAGCAATAAAAGGCATTTGGGCGCAGACTTGGTCAGTCCTTTTGTCACAATGATGCCAGCGGCAGATACTTACTTTCAGCATTGCATGCACTGCACTGCAGCTGCAGGGCTTGCAAGGAAGATAAGACTCGCATGGAGAGCCGACTTAATTAGGGGGTTCAGTGGGTTTAGCCGGACCAGTTTAACATCAACCCTGCCTACCTGGATTAGCTGACTTTCCCGGCACTTTGAAATAGGTGGAAAACTACTCCTTCCGTCCCCCAAATAAATACGTGTCCATGGTGTTGTTGAAAACTTTCACTAAGAAAATTTCATTGACCATATTGAGAAAAAACATAAATTTAGAAGGGTCCGAGTTTGAAATCAAGAGCATTCTAAGAATTTGAACATTGCAACCTATATAAATTTGGATAGAAAAAAGGCCTCCATATGACCTACTCAAAGCAACCTTAGAAAAAAACGAGGTTCAATTAGGACTCATCTTTGGGGACGATGGGAGGAATATATAATTAATGAGATTATTATAGGAATTACTACTTTGATACCACATGTAACGCTCTTTGTACATCGTTCCTTGCAGTGTCCCTTCTGCACTTGCTTACAATGACAACTACTTGCACATTCAAGACACTTGGGTATTCTTTGAATATCTTTGTATTGCAATGATCTTGTCCTTGGGAGCCAATCAACTTGTGGTTGGTGCTCAAAAACCCAACAAACATTTATCCCTTAACCCCTAAAGGACCATTGTCCCCTCGGGGGACAAATGGGTTTTTGGGCAGGTACCTACGAGCTGAAATTTTTTCCTGATTTTTTTAAACTTTTTTTGGAGGTAGAAAATCTGATTAGCTTTATGGGAATATAATTTTTTTCACAGTCGGTGCCCGGGAAAAAAAGTTATGCCCAAATAAGCTCAAAGCAGGGGTCAAGGGGCAACAAAAAAAATTTCTAATTTTTTTTTTTTTTTTTTTCTAATTTTTTTTTCTTGTAGATTATATTTTTGTCTATCTGAAAAGCTTTGATTCATTTCATTTGGATTTTTTATGAGAATGTTATGGACAAGCTTGTTTTTCGGGCACTTAGAGCATCTTCCTGAAAAAATAACTTGTAGGATTCATTTCTGAATGTAATTTTTATAATTTTTCAAAAAAAAAAGTTCCACAAGGTTTAGTTTTTTTGCTAGAACAATCTCACCATTGGGATTAGTGATTTTTAATTCCATATAAAAGATATTAATATTTTAGATTTTCTTTCTATCTTGTACCTACTTCTACTTAACAATTTCTTTAATAATGAAAATTAAGTTTTTTTGGATTTTCTTTTTTCCCCTAGACTCTCAGCTCAATTCTCCACTATAAAGATTAAAAGCTCAAAACTCTGTAGTGCAAAATATTTAAGTTAAAAATGTTCAAAGTCATAAAATCCAGTCCCGCAATGTGCTGAAAAACTTGTTTTTTTCACTTTAAACGCAGATATCTTGCAATCTGTGCTGTCAAAAATTCTGAAATTTTTTCCATACATTTTCATACTAGTTAGGTATAAGATCCTACGGTTAGATGTGAAAAAAAAACAATTTTCAATTTTTTAAACTCTTTGCTATAGAAATGGCAGTTTTGAGTGTTTTTTGGCAGAAAAATGGCCTTGGTCCTTTAGGGGTTAAGTGCTAGTTACTCCCTTTTTGTACAAAGACATTTGCCTAGTTACCACGGGCCTTGCACATGGAAAATATTTCAAATCCAATTGCCACTAGTCCAACTCCATGATGCTCTTCATATAGAAGTTTGGTCACTATGTCTAAGTTCGGATGCACTTTCCATCCGAACTCCACTCGTGAATCATGTGATCTTTTTAGAACATGACATCCTTTCACACTTGAGGAGAACCAAGTCAATACCTTCTCCTCAAGGTAAAAGTAGAAGTTATGTCATTTTTTAATTATGTAGATAGTGTGGGTGCTTTCACTAGCAAAGGGGAAAAAAATAGCATCTTATTTGTAGGAGTAAAATGTACAATTCATTCTATTGAAAAAACTAGTCAACCTCTTGCGATTTGGGCTTTGACGTTTCACCCTCTTTTAATTTTCTTTGGAATTTTTCCTCACTTGTGGAAACAAGAAATTTTAATTTTAAAAATAGTCTTTTGTTCTCTGTGGAATAAAATTCTGTTTGATCATAAATAAGATGTGGATCGTAAAAGTGTATGAATGAAAAATTTGGAATTTAAAGTTTTGTGAGTTGTAAATGTGGCTGGCCGTTTGAGTGGCATTGCGATCATTGTTGGACTTCAGTGACACACTCCGTCGGTTTGTTGCTTTTTTGGTGTTTTTTCTTGGGATGGAAACAAAGAGAGTTCATTGCCATTGCCAGTTGTGTTTGTGGATGAATCTTGGAACTGAAAATTTAATGCCCCAGAGGTTGAGTTACTGCTGACTCCCATTCTTTTAAGGTGGGTAAGGTAGTATGCTCTTAAAGCGACCATTTAAGGGCTGGTCCCCCTTTTTCACAGGCTTCCTTGGACAGAATTTTTTTTTGATGATTTTTCAGAGAAAGAAAAATAGACGTGGAACCTAACACAAGTGATTTTGTATTTTTCCAAGCATTTTTGAATTACTTATAAATTTTCAAAGATTTGGGGCACAAGCACCTATTTGTGACCATAGGTCTTCCAAAATCTGTCCACTTGCAACTTGTAAAGAGATGAGCGAAAATCAAAGACAATGATTGGCTCTTGCAATAGAAAAATAAAATTTCCTCCATGCATTCAATTGCTGAACTGGTCCGTTTAAGAATCACCCCATCTCCATTCTCCATCTAAAAATAGGGGCGGTTTGAAGAAGATGGGCGCTTTTAGAGCACACTTACTACCTTATCCCCCAGACTGCCACTTTTTGCTAATGAGCCTAGTTACTACTATTAAAATGTTTAAATTTTGATATTTTCTTGTTGGTAAGTAAAAGGGGGATCCAACGCACCAAAGAATGCAACATTTGGATACAAATAATATGCAAAAGTTATGAAAGGTCAAATTTTTTTCATAGATGTTCTAGAACCGTTTCTTCCACATAGGGACATATTGATTTTGAGAGAGTGATTGGTCAAGGTGAATTGACCCCCTTATTGCCTTGTGCTTTATCCTTGGAAAAAACACTATGAATTTTTATTAGCCACATTTGATAAAATTTGCAAATTATAAATTTATAATTGCAATCAAAGGCCCCAAATTAGATAGAAAGAAATACAAAATTTACGTGGCACATAATAGAGGGCAATTTTTACATTGACCCTTGGATGGGGCAATAAGGGGGGGCAATCCTCTATGCCTTGATGATGGCGATTGTAGGCAAGGTACAATTCTAACTTAAGGTGTTCCCACTTTACTTTTGATATTTCATACCACGGACCTCCAAATTGGTTTCTAATTTCATATTTCAAATGAATGCTTCACATTTTTTGTTTTAGGTTGGTGAGACATGTCAAAAATGTAATCAAATGATGAAGAATAAAACCTTACAGGACGTTGAAAAAAGTTCTCTAAAAATGATATATATGGCTATGCAAAGTTCATTAAAAAATATTGAAGTCGATTGAATTAAAGCAAAAGTCAAAAAGTCATAGAAGTTGAAAAGTTGATGAAATTGTAACTTTGTGATAGCAAAATTACTACACCATAGCTTGAGAACATCCAAAATTTATAACTAATTTTTTCAATTAAAAAATGGCCCTTCAAAAATGACTTCTAAAATTAAATTAAATTAATATCTTAATAAACCACTGTAATTAAAACTCTAAGGTTTTTGAGCTGAAAGAATAATTGTTTTTGTCAAGATTTCAAATATTCAATATAAATCAATTTTAGAAATAATTTTCAATTATTGGTTTCAAATTTTATTGAAAAATATTGGTTAGTGTAGCAATCAATAAATATGATATGTGGATCATTTTTTATAATTTTTCTTTGAAGTCCTCATTGAATTATTATTTTAAATTTCATATTATAATGCATTTTCATAATACTTAAAGTTGGACTACCCCTTGTGCTTAAGGGGGTAAGAAAAAAAAACTTTTCTGGTCTTAAGAGATTCACAAAATCAAATTCTAGCCATTGTACTTGGATTTCATAGTACAATGCTCAAAAACTTCAAGTAAGATGATTACTCATTACTAACCCTACCTAAATTTCAACTCTTCAAATGGAAATATGAATACTAAGGGAAGGCATAATAAACTATTGGTTAAAGAAGTTTAAAAAGAAATCATTCCACTTGTGACATTCTATGGATCCATCATTCTATGAGCTAATTACATTTTTTTAAACATGTGTTAAGCTTGATTTATTGATTTATAGGTAACCACTATTGTCAATTATGGATATTCTTTTCATATGAACTTTGGAAGATAATTTTTCTTTGTATTTGGGCCAAAGTTCTCTACTTTCACTTCAACATGACGTTTCTTCTATCACTACAAAACACACTTAATTTTTCATTTGAACTTCAGATATTGAATCACATTTACTGCAATGTTTGACAATTACAAATGTGGAAATTCCAATTTAACATTAATGACCTAAAAGGCAACCTATAAACTAGAAAAAAGTCAATAAAAAATTTAACATTTTTTACACAATTCTTACATAATTACATTCTTGCAATTTTTAAAAGTCATTAATACATCAAGAAAATTGGTGATCTATATATATTCAATTATAAACAAATAAAAATTCACTCTAATTTGATTTTGGATTTTTAATAACTTGGTTTTTGGTTAATTTTAGATGGCTTGGTGACACATTATGTATAAGACAATGCTCGCAAAAGAGGGAAATGTGTATAAAAATGTGTCAACATAGAGGGTGGAGCCATCAAGGAGATACATTTTAATGCACAATTCTTGACGACAAGGGCTATTGCTTATCATAAAACACATGCCAGAAAATGAGGGCAATGAAAGAGATGATAAAGACTCTTTGGATGAACATAAAAAAATATTTGGATGAAGAATCTATAATGCTCAATTGCATGGTGGAACTCCATGTGCTACTTTCACAAAATAACTTGCCCAATAAATGAAAGGAAAATTTTCTAGTAGGAGTTTAGACTTATCAATGGGCACTTTAGGACTGTGAGTAGAAGGAAGTAATCAAACATTGTTGAAAATAATCACTTGTCCATTCAATAACATAATTAGAAAAACAAAAGTTTATTTTTGTATGAGTGTAAAAAAATACCTTCAAAGTTTGAGATAAAAATGTAATACCTACATATATATGTGTTAGAAACAAGATCCTACGGTTAAATATTTTAGATAGTCTATAACTAGCTTGATCCTATGAGTGAACTCCAACAAATACAAGTTATCAGTATCTTTATGTACAAAAAAAATTACTTTCAATTTTAATAGTTTTTCCGTACATTGGCCACATAAAACATTTTTATAATAAATTGTTCTTCAAAATGTAAATTATAAAATAATCACGTGGTTTAATTTTTTGGTGCATAAGAATAGAATATTCCTAAAATTAAAGTCTTCGACTGGATAATCTAATAAATTACTCTTGTAGATATAATTGAGGAAGTGGGAAGTGACCTAGAAGGACACAACCCTATCACCAAGTAAGTTAGTCCAAAAAATTCAGATTTTTGAATGAATAGGTGCATTCTCCATTTCTATAATTTTTTAGAAAGTCATTCATAGGACACAATTTTTAATCCTTGATGTTGTTATAAGATTAAGCTATAGTTAGTTTTATAGTGCAATGATACCATTTTATAGATGTACTTGTAATTCTTAAAGTTAACTTTGATTATAAATTCAAGTTTTTTACATATGTTATCATCAATATAATACACTAGAGATTTTTAATTTTTTAATATTACCTTTCAGAACGAGTTAACTACAAGTTTTTAAATTTTCATAAATGTAACTTTGTGGTAACAAAATCGCTACACCATAGCTTAAAAACACCCAAGTCCTATTATTCTTTGGTCACAAAGAATCATTTATCAATAATTTCAATTTGGATGTATTAAAAATATTCTCATGGCTTAAAACTTCCCTATACATAGGATTAAAGTATTTTTGTGGTAAAAAATCATCTCATGCATAGGATGGAAATTGCTTTTATAGGTATACAATTTCATGTTGGAAAAAAACCCCACAAAAAAGTAAAAATAAAATATAATAAAAAATGAATGTGGATAGAAACTTACAAGTAAAATAATGAAGTATCCATAATACTTTTATGATACATTTGGTCACTTTAATAGTCTAATTGTATAGATACAATTGATAAATCACAATTTACAACTTTTTTAAAAAAGTTGTCATTCAATTATTTTTCTAAGTTGCACTTTACAAGTTCACACCTTCACATTTATAGAAATTAGGATCACCATCTGACCCTTATAGGATTAACTCAAATTATATATCATTTTTTTAACATACATCTTGACTATAAGCTGATGCATTCAGTTCATGAAAATTAAGAGTATTCTCAAATATTAAATATAAAATGTACAAAAGTTAAAAGAATTTCACTAATATATGAATTTAAAAATAAGCCTTTAGAATAGTAATATATATTTTTAATACAATACTATGCACCAATATCCAACACGATATCGATTTAGAATTATTTATCCGTTAATACGTTGTCATGTTGTGTTATAGTATATAGAGTAAAAAGTGGCCAAATTGTGCTATACAATGAGTTTTATACAAAAAATACAAAAAAGTATATTTAGTAAGGAAATAGGACAAAGATATTTTCACAAAAGGGTTGTAGTGATAACCATGAATCTTAGTAGGCATATTACATCTTGTCACAAGCTTAGAGGAATACATGGCGCTAGTAGTACCAAGTTGTGCACCCACATGCTACTCAACAACCATTGACAATCAAATTTATACCAACTCTATGGTACATGGGGTTTTTAGTCAATTGGTTCCCCACAACTTGACAACCAAGTTCTCATGTCTGGACCTTTTATTCCACTCTAGTTTTTCTTTTCTTTTTCTTTCTATTTCTTTCTATTTTTTTTCTCCCACCAAGGCTCAAAGATGGATGTGGTGGGTTGAAATTAGAAAAGAAGTGTAAACAAGAAGATAATAAAAAAGAGTAGATGGAATAGTATCCAAAGTATCAAGCATATATGTATAAGGGTCAAGGAGATGGATAAGAAGAGGTAGTAAAGGCATTTGCAATGCAGCCCCTGTATATGGCCCGATATTGGTATAACTAACTTTTGAACGGAAAATAATTAGAACTTGAAAATTGTCTCATTGGAAGCGCATCGGAAAAAACGTGGAGGAGGTTCAAGAAAATTCAAAATTAAACATTGGACAAGTACTTCAAAAGCAAGGTAAAAATCTGAAATTATAGAGGTCTTAGCAAATCACGGATACCAAAGCAACATTTGGTCATTGACCCCCCACATTTGGCCATATTTAGAGGGTCAATGGCCAAATGTTGCTTTGGTAACCGTAATTTGCTAAGACCTCTATAATTTCAGATTTTTACCTTGCTTTTGAAGTACTTGTCCAATGTTTAATTTTGAATTTTCTTGAACTTTCTCCACGTTTTTTTTGATGCGCTTCTAATGAGACAATTTTCAAGTTCTAATTATTTACCGTTCAAAAGTTAGTTATATCGATATCGGGCCATATACAGGGGCTGCATTGCAAATGCCCTAAGAGCATGGAAGAAAGTGGCCTAATGTGTACATGGACCATAGAGATAAGTAAGCAACCATGGGAGGTCTTAGAGGGAAATGAAGGCAATATTTTAGTGTGAACATTTTAGGTGATTGGGAGTTTGTGAAGGTTTTAAAGTAAGATTTTAGATAGGTGTTCTATGTGAGATAAGTAATGAGAGAAGAAAAAGTTTGAAGTTTTAGTTTGTGCTAGTCAAAGAGCTATAATTCTATAAAGTAATGAAGTGGAGAGGATCCGATGACCTTAGCACTAAAGAGTAAGAACTTTGAAGATATAGTTCTTGGCTAATATTGGGGGTATATCAATGAGATTTTGAAGGTAGCACTTCAAATGTCTTTTAAAGATTGTATAAAAATATTGAACTATAGGGCTTTTGAACTAGGGAGTATGAGGAGAAATGTAACTGATGGTTGAAAGCAATACAAATGTGGTATTTTGGTGTGCACATTTTGAGCAATTGGAGAAGTTAGAAGAGTTCTTTTGAAGCACATTTTTTAGAAAGAATTATATATCAGACAAAGAGTATATAAACAAATTTTGGAGTCAAAAATTGTATATGACAATAAATTATGGAGCAACAAAGTAGCAAGGATTCAAATAACCATGACAATGAGGAGCATAAATTTTGAAGGCGTGGTTCTTAGTGGCTATTGTAGATATGACACTAAGATCTTGAAAATAGATGTTTAAGTACCTTGTTGAGACCTTTTCCAAATATTGGATCTATAGGACCTCCAAAGGACAAGTTATAAGACAAAATGCAACCGGGGATTTGAAGGTAGTATATAAAATGGTTTGGAATAGGATATTAGTAATTTAATTTGGGATGATATTAACAATTAAAATTTTAAATAGAATAAATTTAAAGAAACTTGTTCTTAATCAACTAGTTTCTAAAAAAGACACTGTGTTTCTTAATTCCTAAAGACCCAACATGCTTTTTTAGGCAATATAAATTTTTTGTGCAGGTACATGTAACTGGAGATTTGCATATTTTAGGTTGTTTCTATTTGCTATTTTTTTCCTATATGTTGTATGATTCCAAATGATTTGAAAATTTTTAACCCCTAAAGGTTTTTGACTATGTTTTCACCAAAAACGTTCTAAAACTGCCATTTCTAATACAAGTATCAAATTTTAGAAAAAAAAAGCATTTTTGAGCACATGTAACCATAGGATCTTGTAGTAAACTTGTTTGAGAAGATGTGGAAAAAATTTCAGAATTTTCCACTATGTGGATTGCATGATATTAGTGTTTGAACTGAGAAAAATCCTTTTTTTTGTCCCTGCGAAAATCCGGGCAGCTTCACTTCACAAGGTCACATTTATATGAAAAAATGTTCAAAATGGTGGTTACTCTTTGGATTCATTTTTGAAGTCAAGTTGTCTATATTCTTGAAAAATTTCAGATCATTTGGATTTGTACAACATATAGGAAAAAAATAGTAAGTAGAAAGAAGTAGAAAATGATTCAAAACACTAAATTGTTAAGAATTTAATCATAGAATTATATAATGCCAATCCCAATGGTTATAATGTTGTAAAGACCTATCTACACCCAATGTTTTTTGTTTTTTTCAAAAATATTGAAAATTGAGTAAAATAAAGGACTTCAAAGTTTATTTTAGAGTAGAGATTCCATAACTACCCTCAAACTAAGAATCCTCATAACTTTTGACTCATAGATCAAAATGGAATGATTCAAAGCTTACCGCGCATATATAAATCCAAAGAACCAGTTTCAAAATTTTATTTTCTTTAAAAGTAATTTTTAAAGAAATTTTTTTTGCTGCCTGGGAAGCCCGCCGAGCATTGAAAATCACTTATCATGCAATAACTTTTTACCCATATAATCAAAGGTTATGAAAATTGTTGGACCTTAAAGTTACTCCTTGGGAGAATGTAATGTGAAAATTTCAAAGAAAAAAAAAATCTCCGCTCGTAGTGAGCTGCCCAAAAAAACTATGTTCTAAAAAAAGCATGTTCAGTGCTTTAGGGGTTAAGCATGTAGCCAACTTGTCTTGAAGAATAAATCCAAATAAGCATCACCATTTTGGACATTTTTTAATACAAATGTGATCTTGTGAAGTGTAGCTACCCAATTTTTTGCATGGCCAGAAAAAAGGAATTTTGTCACTTCAAAACACTAATATCTTGCAATCTACACAATGAAAAATTCTGAAATTTTCCACATTTTCTCAAACCAGCATAGTACAAGATCCTATGATTACATGTGTCCTAATTTATTTTTTCTAAAATTTGGCACTTGTACTTGAAATGGTAGTTTTGGAGCATTTTTGGTGAAAACATAGTCATGGTCCTTTAGGGCTATTAAAACTTTTCAACCTTATTTTGGAAAGAGGATAGATGACTTTAATGTATAATTGATTTCATCATATGCATCCCATGAAATTGGAAAAAATAGTTTCATAGAATTTTTTTTAATTATACACTAGACAAAAAATATGGTCTATATTGCTATGAGGTTCATCTTATAGTCAAGCCTCAATACTATGGTAGAATTGTTCAACCATATTTAATTTCAATTTTGAAGTGTTTTCATTACTAGGATTAGAAAAATAATTAACACTTGCTAGACTTTTTGAGAGATGGAAATGCTTAAAATGTAATTGGAAGTTCTAAGATGAAGTTTTTTCAACATTTGAAGTTTTAAAATTTTCAATTACACTAAATAAATAAATATTCATTTTTACATGTCTTGTCCAAAATGCATTCAAAAAATGAGAAAAATAGCTTTAAAAGATATTTATCACAAGTTGAGTAGTAAGTTTCGTAGTACCAATAGAGAGCAAATTAGTCTATACATTAAAGTAGATGCTTGTTTAGTAGGTGCACCTAGAATCTCAACAATAATAGAGGCAACAAATTAAGGGTTTAGTGTATTGTTGAAAGGGAGTCAAAAAATGCATGTTAAAGTTTGTATTATCTTTCAAATAACCTTTGGAGCACAAGACATTGAGTTTCAATTTTTTTTCGGTCGTCAAAGATAATAAAAATTAGAATAATAGCTAAATTGTGAGATTTGCTCAGATTAAAGTATAGAATAGATGACATGTTATTGATACTATAGAGAAAGTAAGGACTCTAAGTAGAATCATGCAAGATTGAAGTTTCATGCACGGTTTCATAATTGTTGAATTTAAAAATAAAAAATCTCAATACATATAAAGCTTCCATGTGTTTTTTTGCTTTGGAAAATCAATGAGAATGATCAAATTGGTGAACATGAAAAACGAAGGGAATGCAAAGGATGAAAAACAATAGGGGGCACTCCTTTCAAGCTTCAAAGCTTTAAATCCTTTATAATGAGGTTAAACACCTTAAAAAAAGAAAAATACATATTTATATTAATTCTGAAACTATTAAACACAATAACATTGAAGTTAAAACAATTCTATCTTCAAATATTTTTTAAATAGGAATTAAAATAAAGAAAAAAGAATTTAGTTAGTTTTCACATTAATACAATATGAAGACACATGCTTTGTTTGTTTAGGCTTTTATATAGTGATAGAATTGATTTTTGCAACTATGAGGCATCAAAAAGGTTATTTGTATAATTAAAGAATCTTTGAAGACAATCTGTATGCATTGAAACTTTCAAATATCCAAATTACAGAGGGAAAGATAATGACCTTTCAAAGAACTTTTATGATTTGAAAAATACAAAAATTGGAATTGAAGATTATAAGAACCCAAGAATGTGTTGGAAATTGAATGATTTGTATACTTTTAAAAACTATGAACTGAATATGTATATATAAGGTTTTGTTAGAGATAAAAAATATATATTTTACCATCTAAACAAATTTTGTAGAATGTAGAATGCAAATAGCATTTGTTGTCATGCAAAATTGACATTGAATTCCTATACAATTTCAGTCAAGCAAACCAAATTTTATTTCAAAAATCCAAAATTTATTTTGATGTATTTTTTAAGTTATATTTCATATTTTTTAATGGTATTTGATCAAAACCTTTGAAGCTGAAATCACAATTTAATTGTATACATATCAATAGATAACATCAATATGCACTTCAGTCCTTCTAGAATTAATCTAAAAATGGTTTCAAAATGAATGCTATAATTGGAGACTTGATATTGCAGTATTGCATAATCAAAATTTGTGAAGTATATACTTGTGAATTGTATGCAATGGCATATTAGTTGCATATATATTGGCAAGATATAAGGGAAATTTGTGCATGACAAATTACAAGAATGCTCATCATGCTTTAGGATTTTATCATGAACTTCGGATGAAATAATTGGATGATATTTTTCAGGATGAAAACATAATTTTTTTTGTAACATGAGTCATGACAACGGGCGTGACACTACCTACTTAATACAATAGAAATCCATACAATTTGACCAATAATACATTAGTAATTGACCAATAATACATTAGTAATTGTGTACATTTCAAATTTCTAAATGTACATTCATAGTATATAGTGGCACATATAGGCCACAATAAAATTGTAGCACGAATACAATGGCCTTTCTAATAGAAGATTTTAAAAGAAGATTCATTTTCTATTGCAAAATGGCGATATCATTAAAATAACAAGTAACTACTTTATAAGAGGTTATATCTATGGAGCACTAGAAATATGGAAAGTGGAATGATGAGTAACGAACAATGAATCACTCATTTTCATTTTTTTTCATTCTTTAAATGAGTTTGGTTCGTAAGTAATGTACTACTCAAACTTCCTCACAATAGCTTTTGTTGATGCAAAGTTGATCCAAAGCTAACAAAGAAGGAACAAAACTATAAGTTAGGCTTCTATTGTGAAAGCATTGGACTGCAAAGAAGAAAGTAAGGTTTCACTTGGGAGCATGGAGATTCTCTTGAGCAAAATACTTCATTCTTGCACCAAGTGTTTATATAAAAAGTCTTAATAATCTACACTATACGAATGTTTTAGAATTAATCCAAGATTTAACAAACATTTGGATGGATGACATAATCAAACTTATGTGTATATCTATGGTAGATAGACCGAAAATTGCCCCAAGCCCAATTGCAACCTTTAGTTCTATTTGTGCTATGTTCCATCCTAATATTGTAAAAATTATAAAAAGTTTGCATTATGACAACTTTATTAGTGTGGACTGAAATTGAAAGGTTTGAATTTGGATTGAATAGTCACCATTTTTTGAAATCAACAAATACCACCATTTGGTTTCTATCCATGGTAAAAGACTCAATCATTATTCTACAAGCTTAAGTAAGGGACACTTTTTGATTACCATTGCAACTGTAGTGGAAATCAATAGATCCACATAATTAGTATCCAAATGGAAAACAATAGTCCCCTTCTAGGGACAACAGTGAAAAATTATATATTTTTGCTTTGACCACCTATACCATGTCTTTTTTTTTTCCTCAGAAATGAACTCATTGAAATACATGTGAAAAAAAATCTCCTTTCTGCCCTTCTATTACAATTTCTTTTTTGTTAATCCGATAAGTCTCAATATGTGCAACGATGAAAGACGACAATGGGTCATCTTACAGTCCTATAGTATAAGGTCACTGGGTATACTCCAAATCACACCCTACCCAAAACCGCCATCATCACTATGTCTATATCTCCAAAATCAATAGTAGTAGTCATAGCATGTTCAAGTGGTGTGTGAACTGTGAACAATGAACAATGGAAAGTGCTTTGAGGGGCCAATGAAAAGTGATGAATATTGAACAAGCCGTGACCACCCTTTTTGTTCAAATGTTGAGAATGAACAATGGAGGATGGATAATGGCGAGATGGACGGATGTAAATGAAAGTTAAGAGAACAAAGGAATAATCTTAGCGGAACATTGATTGTTCACTCCCAACATCCACCTCCGGAGGTGGATGTTGGGAGTGAACAATCAATGTTTCGCTAAGATTATTCCGTCGAAAGGAAGCCAACCCTACGCCGCCACCACTTCAATGTTCATTGTTCGCCATCACGGTGAACATGCCGTGACTACCCCTAATATGTACCTCCGTGGAAGAAACAAACACCTACCAAAAAAACACTTTGAAACTTCATAACTTTTCCCATAGCCCAGTTCTTCGGTGTGTTGGTTTGCCTCCTTTCACTTCCCAACAAGAAAATCAATCAGAAAATTTGATCAGTCTAATAATAGTAATAATAGTAGTAACTGAACACAATAGCCAAAAGTGGCAGTTTTGAAAGGGGGGGGGGGTCTTCGAGGGCTGAACATTCAAAGGATATTTAAGTCAACCTGACTTCCCAAACTCTACTTTGACTCAGAAAAAAGAAGAGAAAAAGAGCCAAAATCAGACTGAAACCTCACACTGTTCACGTTGTATGGCACGTCCCAAAAAGTAATGAATTACTAAACTTGCGACCGAAGAAGTACAACTGAATTCCCTTCAGTTTTTTGTCAAAAAGGAAAGAAAGACGGACATTTTCTGAGCGGCTAGCGAGATCAGTGACATAGGGCATCTTCATGACAGACAGACTGAGGCCGCGGTTGGGTTGGGGTTGAGGGTCCCCGGGAGGGTCCGGGGGGAGGAGGAGGGAGGGCGGGGCCCTCAGCTGCAGGTAGGCACATGCAAAAGAGGGCTCCCTTTCAGAATTCCCCATGTGTGCGCTCCATGATGATGCCAGTGAGTCCTTTTGAAAATTCCTTTGAAACAATGCAATCAGTTGGTCCATGTTTGGACAGATGACAGCGTTGCAAAAAAAAAAAAAAAAAACATTTAGAAAAAACAGCATGCCTGCACTCCTGCGACATTTGACTCGTTTGCAGACAAAACTTAAGTTAAATCTTACGTAATTTCATTTGATTAGATCCATGTTTTCGTTACGTAATTTCATTTGATTAGATCCATGTTTTCAGTTCTGATTACCGGACTAAAATTGATGATTATTCTACCTTAGTTTTTTTTCTTCTTCATAATAGTGGTCTGTCATGCCACCTTTAACTACTTCTTGGACTATTCAATGAATTCTAGACTAAACATCCAAAGATCACGGGGTAATAACATTGTAAAAGCTTCCAATGTTTGTATAGATCTTCCAATGACCATTGTGGGATCTCCTGATGACTGTGACATCTCCTAGTGACTATCATGGGATCTCCCAATGATCGTGAGATTTCCCGGTGACCATTATTAATTCTCAACTTTCAAAAGTCTAGAAATAGTTAAATATGGCATTTGTACTTAATAATTATTAATGATCAGAACCAACACTGAGGAACTTGCCTTTTTTTTTTAAACAAATGAAACGGAATTCCATTGCAAAGATAAAGTACAACGCCACAAGCCACAAGGGTGTGGCGAGGACACAGATGTCAAAACTAGCATCCTAATGTTATGTTTGATGTCCAAAAAATTTAACGTTCAATTTTTGGACGTCAGAAAAAAACACGGGGTTCTTCTAATGACAAACTGATAAGGACAAACCGGACAAGTAGATGGAGGCACCATGACCGAGCGCAACATAGAGAGAGGCTGTGAGGTCTCTAACAGTCGGCAAGAGGAGCAAAGCTAGTAGGAGGAGTGGGGCCATCAAAGGGGATGCTCACGGGGCTCAAATGTGAAGCCGACTTGGGGACTATGGGTGGCCCATTGCGGTTGTCCGGCATCCATCACTATAAAAACTTGGGCCTTACACCTAACAAGCACTACGTGAAGCTCACGCTAAACTACCTGCAATTGCCGGGCAAAATCATTCACAAGAACTTGCCTTGAATCTGGTAATCAGAGGTAACTGTACCTAATTTTGACCACTTTTTAAAGTTGACCATTGCAAAAAAATTAGCTATTTTCAACACACTTTGAAAATTTGTAGTTTACTCGTATAGTATTAAAAAAATGCATTATAAGAGAATCTAGAATCTCCTTTTGACTACCAACAAGATTTCACAAAAGGGGGTCCAATATAATAATGGGAGCCATGGTGAATTGCTTAATTGCATAATTTTAGGTATAGTTACCTTGGTATCAGTTGCACTTTAACTTTGAATGAAATGTATTTGAACTTGTAACTTTAGTTTGCATTTAGTTTGATGTCCTGAATCATTGCGGGCTCTGACTAGAAGAGGAGGCAAGCAGAAGAAGAGGCAATTTTGCATTGACAAAAGCTAGACAAGCCCATTCCCATACAAACTAGCAATTTGAATATTTTTTGGCCAATTTCAAGAGGGGAGCATATTTTTCAGAGGTGTACGCTTGTTTCACAAATCAAACCCAAGTGGAATGATCATTTTTTGATAAAAATTGTAATCTTTGTAAATTTATGAAATGATTTGCCCTAAAATTACAAAACCATTCATAGAGTGAAGTCATCAACATCTTATAAATAACCCATAATTGCTCTTCCATGTATGTCCTTAGTGGAAGTACAATTATTTTACCAAAAAAATTGTTGTCCAAAGTTTTGTCTTGCAAGATTGAAAGCTTTAGGTTAGGGGTGCAAAATTCCTCCTCTACTTCTGAAAACTGACAAGATGTAACCGACATGATAAAGGATGTAGTTGTAAAAGAAAATAACCATGTGAAGTGCAAAAATCTCAGTTAAAAGGAGTTAAATTTTGTAAAACCTTTCTAGATGAGTTTAGAAAGTTTTTCTTTTCTTTTCACATCAAATTTCACAATCAAAGTTACTTTCTGAAATTTTTTCCATGTATTCTTGTAGTAGTTTTGTACAATTTGTATGTTTAAATTTCTAAAACAAATTAAAACATCATTTGTTTATCATTTTCCTAAAAATTGATCATTTTTGACAATTTTTGCCTCAAATGTACCCTAGTTCTTTAAGGATTAAATTCTAACTTTGCATGCAAATATGAATTAAAATGTCACACCAAAAAAAATAGAAATCTAATAAAAAATTTGATAGTGTTGGAAAAAATTCATTTTATTTGGTTTCAAACTCTAATACTCCCTTTGTTTCAAAATAAATCTGTGTTTCTCTACATTTGTTTATCTCAAACTAAATTCAATGTTTCAATGGTTTATAGAAATGAAACATTGGGTAGGCGCGCTTGTTGGTGTTAACTGAGCAATGCAGAGTGACTACTAATTCAAAGTTGAATCACCATCCAAAAATGATTGAACTTGAATCACATGAGGTGATTGTACTTGAATTCAAAAGCTTATTGAAGAATGTTGATAGAAGTTGATCAAAGATGAATCATAGGCTCAAATTATAGTTTAAATACATGAGCTTAATATTAGAGAATGTTGACAAATGCTCATCCAAGTTGAATCACAATCTTTGGTTGCAATTGAATCAGATGAGCTAATCAAAGAACAATGACATGAACTTATTGAAGTTGACTAAAATGAAATGATTAAAATTACATCGCATGAGTTGATCATGGTTTAATCATAGGAGGTGATCAAAGTTGAATGCATAGGAACTAATTAAAGTTCTTTACACCAGAGTTGGCATCAGAATGATCAAAATTCATTGCATTGAAGTTGGTAGCAAAATAGGGGAAAATTGAAGATTTTGCATCCCATTTCCAACATAGTCAGCTTAACTTTTGACTTCAAAACTTTCACGCCTACTAGGTAGAAGCTACAATAATTACGCATTTCCATCCAAATAGGAGCACTTTATGCCTTAATCCAAGAAGCCTCAAATTTATTTCGAGACAGGGGGAGTGTCTTGCAATTCTTGTAGTCGATGTATTTGAAATATTTTTTTGCACATTAACATAAGTACAACAATTTAAGGCAAGATCTAATAATCAAAAAGTAAAAAAAATAAATCTGTTTTATTTTTATTTTCTCTCTTTGTAATAAAAATGACAATTTTGAGTGCATGATACAAAAATTTGTATTTCAAGCTTTAAATATTTTTATTAATGATTTCTAAAATACTCTTAAAATCCAAGCATATAATGCAACATTAATTTAAAATCTCCATTTTTTTGTTATAGTACTTTAAGATAGAAATAAAATGCCTTAAATACAACAGCGCTTATGGGATTTGGAAACTTGTAATAATTTGATTACTATTTTGATAATTTTTCTTAGAGGTATCAATGAGTTTCGTGAGAATGATTTTTAAGACTTCCTTTCAACCAATACTATTAGGCTATATCAACCTTGCCACGTAATTTTCAATATGAATACCTTAGATGCAATTCTATTTATTTAAAAAACCTATGGTTTTCACTGAGGCTAAATTCATTTGAATGAAAGTAGAATTGCCATGGTTTTACAAAGTTCTGAAGTAGACACATGGTGGTAAAGGGTTGGTGTATTATAAAGTAAGAATTAGTCAGTTATTTTCGAAGTTAGATTCAAGTTTGTGCCTCACCCCACATATCAATATGCTTAGAGCATCTCTATTGGGGTGTAGAATACTAACCTTGCAAAGAGTTTGCCATAATCAGGCTTCTTCCTCAATCCCACTAGTCAACGACTTGAAGGTTTTTTAACACAACCCTCTCCAAATTTTAGTCATTCACATACTTGAAGCTGTAGGGCCCACATGTTTGACCTTGCCTTGCCTTTGATGTGAAGAAACTTGAAAAGAGCTCATAGTTTTGAACCCTAACCCCTTTTGTAGAAAACATATAGTTTCCTTGAAAAATTCAGCATAAAGAAAGAGACCTTGGGTGGCCATGTCATCCATTCATTAAGTTGTCTACCCTAGGTCTTGGATTCTACTCGTACATAGGGACAAATTTCATGCCTTCTAGTGGGGGCTTGGTTTATAGGTGGGGCCGAGGAGGCACAATCAACATGGTAATTTCACTTCCTCTTGTTCATTTCCCTATGACCTGATGGAGATGCTCTTAGTAACCTATTCTAATGCCACATTCTCAAATGGCACACTTCCCTATATATTGTCAAAATCTTTTATGTTGTGTCCACGTCTAATGCGTTTAATAGAGGCCTATTAATTTGTCCCTCAAGATAGTGATGTTAGAGTGAGAGGAGGGTCCATCATCAAGCCCATTTCCGCCAAATACCTAATTCCATCATCCTACTTTTGGCCCCAATTCCACCCCAAAATTCATCCGAAACCATTCATTTTCTGACAAAATCAATACATAAAATGCCAACAAGGGATGATGTGTCAATTCTTTATTGGTAAATATTCAAGTGCCAATAGATACATGGAAAGGTGGTTATGGACCGTTGTTTATGGGACGTTCATGACTCCACTCTGTATGTCCGGTCTTGAAATCTCAAGACACGCTACTTCAGAAATTCATAGAAACTACAATTTTAATCGAAAAATTATGATTCCACTTAGGTTTGATTTGTGAAACAAAGCCCCACCCCACTAAAAACAAATAAGTGCCCCTCTTGAAATTCAATGGCCCCAAGATATTCAGATTGCAAATCAGGGTGGTAATACGCTTGCCTACACCTCATGTCCTCTAGTTCAAGCAGTCGCCGATCGGCAGGAAAGTCGTCCCCAAAGAAAGACCTACTATAACGTCGGTCATAGCTCATGGCGCAATTCGTCAGATCAGCGAAAACTCAGGCTACTCCTACGGATCCAGAACTCTCACTGGCATGGATCCAAGTAGCAGCAACATAGAAGCGAGCAATAGAAGCTTACAAATTCTTGCGCAAAACAATAAAAACAAATTATTTGCACAAAGGCAATAAAAACAAATCCTTGCGCAAAACAATAAAAACAAATTCTCTTGCACAAAACAATAAAAACAAATTCCCCTTTCGAACCCTCCCTGCCAAAACTTGTCTCAACTCCGTCCCCACTTGTCCACCAGTAAAATTAAGTTGATGGCACCACCGATGTCGTCTCGCCCTCGGTTTCGTTTTTTAAAATTTTCGTTTTTTTGGCAATGGACACGATACAAACCATCCGTAACATAAAACATAATAA
Organism: Antitrichia curtipendula; assembly: GCA_951230915.1. NCBI lineage: Eukaryota > Viridiplantae > Streptophyta > Bryopsida > Hypnales > Leucodontaceae > Antitrichia > Antitrichia curtipendula. Next base: position 26,554,191 of record OX579636.1, on the reverse strand, counting down.
GCTGGTGTAATAAGTACTCACTCAGCCTTTGTCTGTCTGTCTGTCTGTCTGTCTGAGAGAAGGAACAAAGCGAGAAACCCAGTTCCCGAGGGAAAAAGTGGGAGTTGGACGAAGCTCCAAGGCAACGTTTTGAGGGGAGTATTTTATGACTTGAGAATTGGGTTTTGTTGGGGGAACATCAGTCATGTTCAAAGCGACGGACCTGTAAGAGCGCGATCGACCATTTTGCAGAAATCGGGTGTGGTGTGGCCGACAACAAGTGCAGCGGCTGCAGCGCTAGCCAAGTGCTTAGGTCTGTTTTTTTTTCTGGGGATGATTTGATTGATGCACACGAAAAAAAATTCTGACATGAATCGCAAAGCTTATGCTTGCGCAGAAAAAAAATAGTCTCGTCAAATCAGCTGCCTTGATATGATGCCTTTGGAGTAGATCGGTCCCATTTGCAGCTCAGTTCAGTTAGGAGAGATTGGTGACAAACTGATTAGAAATAATAATAGGACTGGGAGCGCAACGATTATTTCGTGTCACTGCTGTTGTTTTTGAGAGGAATTTTTTATTTATTAGACAATTAGAATCATATTTCAATCTGCAGAAAGTTAAATATAGTACAAATGAGATGACTATGCAGCTATGCACCAAAAAGATGTAAACATCCTGGTTTTGAACAATTAATGCACACCCTATTTTGAAAAAAAATGCAAGCAGTGGATCTTTATAGGTATTAATTTTACTGTAGCTAATCACTATGTACACACACAAAATATGAATACACACCGGCCTTGCTTGCCATCCCCAACTCAAAAAATTCTAACATTGTTGATGTGCTTCAAAAAAATTGAGTCCTTCCAATGCCGTCAATCTGAATTGCACAAAAAAATAATTTTGATTGAATCCCCATTGTCAATTAAAAAATATGGTACTTACAAAATATGACACACCAAATATAGATATACATATAGATATATGATACATGATGTACAAACACATACGGATATATAGTATATTGATGTATATATGTAGGTATTGATATAGGATATGGTGCCAATATTCCTTGTTGATTGCCGTGACGATAGCTTCCAAAAAATATAAGTAGGGTGGAGGTACGAAATGAATTTCACAAGCCCATGACAAACTAGAAAATCACATTTTTTTTTTCTTTTCATTCCATAAAATAAAAATTCAAAGTAACATCAAATAACTATATATATTAAAAACATCTTTTTTGTAATTTATGGAGTGAAAATTAAAATTGAGGTCAAATTTCAATCAATAAGATTTCAATCAATAAAAATCCAAATTTCATGAAACTTGTAAGATGTGATTCTAATTAAGATGTACATTCTTCCTATAAAAGAAAATGAAATATTTTGGTTTCTCACAAAAAATTTATTTTTATATAGAAATTTTATTCAAATAATAATAGGTCTAAATATAGTCTGTTCTAAGTGAAATTGCACATGAAGGTATAATCTCCTTAGTACAAAAACATATCCAAATTTCACTTCATAATTCCGGTTTCTTAATTTATGAGAACAATTTATATGCTGGCCAACTACTTTTGGAAGTTACCATATGCACCCAAAAGAGGTAACAAGGAGTTTACTTTGGATTACAAAGGAGATGAGTTTGGTAGATAAGTAATGTATGCTTTAATATAATAGATAAATTGATGTATTTTTAATTGCTAAAGGACCACCTAGGATATATTTCAAATTAAACAACATTGGATAGATTCAAGTGCATTGAGCACAGATGACATGAATTGAAAAAACGAAAATAATTTTTTTTATTAGAACTTCAATTATACAAAATTTGTATTAGATTACTATAGGAATATATAAAAAATAATTTCTAAAATTCTGACCATGTAGATTGCAAAATCATAGCATTTGAATTTAAAAGGAAAAAAAATATGATTTTAATTGAAAAGGTCAACAATCTTTAACATCTCTCAGAAAGTATTTTTAGCACTACAAGTAAAGGCATTTTACAATTGCATAATATATTTATATTCATGTATCAAAATTGGTTTGCTTATATACCGGTTGAATTTCAAAATTAGAAAAGGAATTTTGCACTTATTGCTCAAAGCTGCCTACTTTGTCCAAACAACATAAATTTTGATCCAAATATCTATTTAAAAAACACTTAAAATTGTTGTTCAAAATATAGAAAATAATTAAAATTTTGTAAGATTTCAATACTTAGCAACTTTTTAAACTGAAAATCAACATTGAATTCAAAGCTACTATTGATCGTTTAATTTCCCTGGGACATTATATTCATATACTCCATATATAGTCTTGTAAAATGTGTGTAGAGAATTGAAATTGGGTTCTTTTTTCATATATAAAATATACTATAGAATGTAGATATTTAATATGATAATGTAGTCACATTTAATAGTATAAAAATACAAAATATAAATATACAAGATAAAAAAATTCTTCAAAAAATGATCCGTGGGACAATTGAAGGGTGAATCATTATAGACTCTACACCAAATCATAACTTTCAAAAGTTGGTTTTATAAAATGTTTCCATAGGGCACTTTTGCATTATTTGTTTGGTAATTTTTTCTTCAATTTGTTAGGTAACCTCTAGTTGGATGTGCTCGCCTTATCTTTTTGAAACTCAAATGCTCTCTTTTTATGCACCTTCCCAATGTAAGCCTATAACTCTTCCTCATCTTTCCAATTAGATTCCATACCATGTAGCATATAAATTACTTTAATCATTTTACATCATCTTATATCTTTGCCACATCCTTTTCACATCCATTCTAAACCTCTTCATCATTTTACATCAACCCACATTTTTCCACTTATTTTTCTTCATTTTTTGGATTTTCTATGTTTTTCCTACAAATTTGCTTGGAAGGTCTTTTTGATGTTATTATTGATGGACCAAGTAGTAAATCCAACAACTACTATCAAAATTGTTGGACATTGGGTTGATGATGAGATGAAATATAATACACCTGGATTTTTACACCTTTTCAACATGATTGCGATATCCTTTTTACATTTGTAATAAACCTATTCACATCAATTCCACCTTTTTTTTTCATCCTTGCTATACATCTATACTTGATGTCTTTGCCACATTTTTTTACATCTCTTGTCACGTATTTTCTATTCTTAAAAGGTCATGTACATGAGGTCGAGATGACACATATTTTGCCAAATTCTACTATTTTTTTTATTCTTATAGGATAAGATATTCAAGGTCATGTAATAAATATAGAAATGAGGTTCACTTCACATCATATTCATGACACTGCATGACCTTACTTCAAAAATGGATAGGATAGCAATATAGAATGATGGTGAGGTGAACTATACCAAACTTGGATTTCACATCTTTTCTACATCCATGTCACATCCTCTTACCATTTGTGATACACCTATTCACATCAATTCCATCTTTTCACATCCTTGCTACATATCTCTACTTTGACATCTTTGCTAGATTTTTTTTACATCCAAGCTATCACATCTTTTTTTATTTCTTAAAATTTAGGTGCACAAGGGTGAGATGATTGACACATATTGAATCCCAATCCTACTTCAAATTTTTTTCAATTCGTAAAGGTAAGATATCCAAGGTCTAGGTGGTAAATATGGAAGTCAAGTATACTTCACATTGAATCTAAGACATTGTGTGAACCGACTCAAAAAAAATGGATAGGGTTCCAATATGAAATGGCGGTGCAGGTACTAGACTTGGCTTTTCACATCTTTTTTTACATCCACATCACATCTTTTTCACTTTTATGATACACATATTCACATCAATTCCACCTCTTTTTCACATCCCTACCATGTGTCTCTACTTGACATCTTTCGTGTCACATTTTTCTATTTGAAAAGATTTAGGTGCATGAGGTTGAGATGACATATTTTGAACCCAATTCTACTTCAATATTTTTCCAATTCTTACAAGGTAAGATATCCGAAGGTAGATGGTAAGCATAGAAGTTGATTCCGCTTCACATTATATTTATAACATTGCATGTTCCTACTTCAAAAGTGGATAGGATGGGTGCAGGTAAATAAATCCTTTGGATGTGCTTTTCACATCTTTTCTACACTATCCAAGTCACATCCTTTTCACATTCATGATACACCTATTTACATCAATTCCACATTTTTTTCACATCCCTATCTATACGTATCTATCTGACATCTTTGCCACAATTTTTAAAATCTCTTGTCATATCCTTTTTCTATTCTTAAAGGTTCAGGTGTACGAGATGACAAGGTGTAGGTGCTTTTCACATCTTTTCTACACTGTCCAAGTCACATCTTTTTCACATTTATGATATACCTATTCACATCAATCTCACATTTTTTCACATCCTTGTCCACACATCTCTACCTGACAGGTATATAAGATGACAAGGTGCAAGTGCTATTCACATCTTCTGTCCACTGTCCAAATCACATCTTTTTCACATTCACATCGATACACCTATTCACATTGATCCCACAGTTTGTTAACATCCCTGTCCACACATCTCTACCTGACGTCTTTGCCACAAATTAAAAAAATCTCTTGTCACATCCTTTTTCTATTCTTAAAGGTTAGGTGTACAAGATGCAAGTGACAGGTGCAAGTGCACGTCCAATATCTTATCTTATAAAAGGTCTAGGTGACAAAGATGGAAGTTAGGTCCACTTTATATTGTATCTATGACAAACATTGCATGACCCTACTTAAAAAATAGATAGGACAGGTGCATGTAAACAAATCCTTTGGAAGATGTTTGGCTGGAGATGCCCAACTCATCTTTTCAACTCCAGTTGTGTTTGTAGTTTATATCACACAACCAAACAACCTAATTTTTTAGATATGCAACTCCCTTTGACTAGCTCTAACACTTATTTTTAAAACTTTCCCTCTACAAAGAATTGGTTTTTTCCCATGCCTCAGGTGCACATCTAACACTATTAGAAACATGGTCCACGTAGACTAAGCTTTAAACATCCACACTTGGTCTAACTCGTCGTTGGTTACAAGCTTAAAAAAATAATTAACCTCACACAGATGTGGCAGCCTAAAAGTGTCCGACGGATGACATAGGATCCTTCTATGTAAGACACACAACTACAGACGTTCATCCTTGAAATTTTGTGTGAAAAGGGGAGGTCTTACACAGTAATAATTTGACCTCCCAATGAATGCTCTTTTCTTAAATTAAATTAAATTAAATCTAAATTTTTTTTTTTAAAAAGAAAAGAAAATGATATGTACACACGATTTCCTCGGTGACCAGCCCGACGTGCATTCCGCGGCCCAGCAGGGTCCATTAATTTGGTTTCATTGACTTGTTTTGGTCGAGCTCCACCCATCTGAACTCTCACCATTGGTTCTTGCAAACATGGACTCTCGGACAATCCCCACGGTGCATTAATTCCAAGGCATGGTGCCTCACACAATATTATTTCAAATCGCAAAAACTCCGCTACAGTGCAAGTGGGAAGTCTTCGCCCCAGTGCAGCTTTGCAAGTAGCTCGAAACTGAATGTTTTTGGATTGCATGTTGGATCCAGTATTGTATTGTGTTGTTGCGCATTGCATAGCTTGAATGTTGTTAAGTAAGTGTGTCAGTTGAAGCTGTTTTTTTTGTTTTGTAAGTTTGTGTCCTTTTGAGTTGAGTCCTTTAAGTTTGTAGGTTGCATTGTGTGCTGTGCATGTGGCGGAGATTGTGGAGGGCGTTGAACAATTCTATGAGGGTTCGTTTTTAGGCAACTACACCTAATTTTGACCGCTTTCTAAAACCGCAGTCTAGATGCTCGCCTGAAATGCACTTCAATCCACTATTCATGAAAGTCTACTGCTTTGGTTACTGCAAATCCTGTTTCGAGTACTTTAAAAAAATTCATAGTGTATTCATACAAGGTCAAAAAAAGAAATTAAATGCATTCCAAGAGAATTTAGAATCCTTTTTTGACTACCAATAAGACCCCACAAAAAGATTTTCCAATATAATAAAAGGGAACCAGGCTGAATTGCTTATTTATGCAATTTTAGGTGAAGTTACCCTATAAGGTAGGCACCCCCCAAATGGCACCTGACCTTAAAGTGCCATCTACAGGTTGTGTACATTTCCAAAATCAGTTATGTACCTATTTGGATGGAGCGCTTTCAGAAACAAACTTTGACACTTAATAACTTTTGCATACGGTGTCCAAATGCCACGTTCTTTGGTGCGTTGGAACCTCCTTTCACTTGCCAACAAGAGTATATGAAAATTTGACCAATCTAATAGTAGTAACTAGGCTCAGTAGCAAAAATGGCGGTTTTGGGTGTACCCACCTTAACTTGCATGAATGAGATCACTTGGTTTACTTATACGGGTCAAAGTACTGCTGGCACTATTGCTATTTTTTGCGTTTTGGTTGGAGGTAAGGTAATGAACAACTCCAGAGGGTTGCGTGATCTAGGCTCCTGCTTGCCAATACTGTTTTTTTTTTAATCTCGTAACAATTATCCCAGATATTTGTATCGTCAAAATGTGGCGCCGGGGGGTCAATCGAGCGATTTCAAAATGGTTGATAATTACGACTGTAACGGACTGTACGCTGATCGAATTGAAAAAAGGGAGTGGAGACTTGACTTGACTTGCTGCATGATTCACTCGCTGCACTCCAACAAAGCGGCTTTTTTTTTCTTGAGGTCTGCGTAACTCCTTACAACTGCTCATGCAATCAAACTTCCCAAAAGTTTTGGTTTGAGTACGATACAGTTTCTAAACAATTTGCAACAAATTGTGTGACAGGCTTTTTAGCGAGATCAAATATTTGTTGATATCTGGTGACATCCAAACCCTGAAAGAAGAAATGGGGTGTGTCCAGGAGCCCCAACCAAATGGACTGGTTTTCGTCACTGCCACCCAAGTGTATGCAAGGGGCCACGTTTTATACCGAAATGTCATTTTTTTATAAAAACTAAAACTCTGGTTGAATGAAGAGCTTGTTGGAGATAGGTCTATTTTACACAAATGTAGGACAATCTGGATTCACACCCTTCGGTTGCCGAGGAGAATTGCATATAAAGTTATGGTGTGCATTTCTTTCAATGCATTCCCACTGTGAGTTTGTTTTTGTTTTTTTTCCTCCCTTTTTGCTTGGACTTTGGACTTTTTTCCAAACTAATCAAGTTTACATGCTAAGTGCACATTCTATCTTGGGACGGAATGTCCATGTAAAGACTGTGGTATCTCAAACTGGGCTGTTATTTGTGGGAGGATTTCAGCATATCATATGATACTCTGCATCACGTGGGAGTGTGCAAACAAATGTCTAATAGGCTAAAATCTGTCACCCAAAATGTGGACTACATTTTCGTTACCCATTGACATGCCAAACTCAAGTAACTCAATTCATTTCACCTCACACCAATTACAAAATGCCAGGTGGAACTTTTTCTTGACAAAAACTAGTTAAATTTATATTAAATCTAAATTTTACTTAGGATATAATGCAGTTATGTCTATTTGACTACGGTAATCCCCATCAATCCTTATCAATTAACTAATTTATGGACTTATCCATGAATTATAGACAAAATCATTTATTTGATGACCCCGCCCAAAGCTGAAAACATCAAAACATAAAATTTGAAAAGACAAAAATACAACATAAACTTCCTTCTACAAAGGCATTTGCAATGAACTCATATGGGAGTATTGCTTGGAGTATTGGGATCCAGCCAACATATTTGATAAGCAGTGCCAACCATCTTCACATAATGGATTTCTAATGTATTGTACAATATATTAGCATTGATTTCTAAGATTGTTTTTTGAATTAGTACATGCATTTGAAGAAGTGACATCATGAGCAATAGTTTCAAATCCAATTGCGTTATACAAAATTCATGATAGCTTGCCAATACCATTGCAAACATAGCTTTTAGTGAATGAAAAATAATACAATCAATTATTTGTTTTTTCAAAGTAAAATGTACAAGCCTAGAGCCAATATCGTAAAGGGATGAAATTCAAATGTAAGCAAAAGCTATTTGTGAGTCTTATTTGAATGATAGCAAACTATGTATCATCTAGTAGCTGACAACTAGTAAAATTAACAATCAGAGGTGCAAATGTGTAGTCCTAATAAAAAACACATCAAATAGACAAAGTAATCAAAATATATTCTAGAACTTGCAGGAAGTTATGAAGAACAATGTATTGTTGAATGACAATGGAACTTCAAATTGAATTCTAAATCCAAAAATTTAAAATCCAAAAAAGTGGTCGGCTTATTAACCACCAACTAATACCTAATACAGCAAATAAATCTAGTATCGACACCAACTGACACAAATTTCATGCTTGCTTGGTAGGATACTACCATAGTGAAGGTCCAAAGGATTCTATAACCAATAAAATCTATTATCAACTTAGATTTTAGAATAACAGTCAATGAATCTAAAACCAATACAATCTATCATTAACCTAGATTGCAATTGAAGAGCTGCAATAAATGAATGGTATCTTGATCATTAGTCCCTTAAAGACTAGGTGTTAGTCTAAATTTCCAAAAAGGTGAAGATGTATTTATAAAATACAACTTACAATAAAAATTTAATGATGACTCTCAAATAATAGTTGTAGAATATGATTCATACATCATATCACCATGTGGTTAGATCAACTAGTATACAAACCAATATTTTTTGATAAAATTTGAAGTCAAAAATTGATCATAGCTTCTAAAATTAATTGTCAAGTGAATATTTGTGATATCCACAATATTTTTCTCCTTGAAGTTCAAAATGTTATGTCTAATCATAATGGTTTTTGAAGTTTTATTTTTTGAGGCCAAACCTACTATTACCTATTGGATAATATAATATTTGCAAAGCAAAGTGTTTAGATATTATACCATACAAATTTTAAATAGTTAACACAAGAATCTTCTTAAAAAATTGTGGATGAAAAAATATAATTTTGTGCATTTGGATGTGTTTGCATTCATCCGTTGTTCAAAATTTGAGCACCTAATCTTTTAGGAATTAAGGCTGAAATTAGAGTGAAGGACCTCAAAATAAGAGGCAAACAATTTAGTGGCTTTGGGGCAAATCATAAGCCACCATGTTCTATCAATAACTATGCTTGTTTGTTGAAATGTGAGTTGGCATGTCACTTGCTACCATGAATCAAAGTGGTGTCTTAATTTTACCGTTGAAATGTGAGTTGGCATGTCACTTGTTACCATGAATCAAAATGGTGTCTTATTTTTATCATTGAATCTTCCCATGGAATAAGTCATTATTTGTTCTAATTAACAAAGTTATGGTGAAATTCTTGATGGAGTAAGATGTGATTTCATCTCTTGTTCATTATTTTTCTTCGATGCTACTACCTTAAAATGGACGTTTCCATGGATTTATTAAATAAATTCTCTGAGATTCTAGTCACCTATAATATTCTTTGGATGAGGGTAATATGATTCTTATTGAGACCTCAACTATGTATTTTTTGACTAAGGTATGAGCATATATATTGTCACGAATCATATTATATCTATGTAAATGCTAAAATATTTGAATAATATCAAAAAAAAATTTAGTTTTAAAACATGCCTAAGAAGGATTTAAAAATATAGTTGAAATGTTTCAATATTTTATATCATTACTACACTAGAATTGACTTTCAAAATTGTTAACAATATTAACTATTCAATGAAAACTTCTTTCTTAACCCCTTTTGCAGTTTCCTGCCATTTTTGGCCTACGGTTTGGGAACTTTCAGGATTTAGTGTAGGTGTAGGGCTCCAATTGTACTCAACCCCAACTACAATATTGGGGGCACAGATCCATAGAATTTATCCGAGCTAAGAAAAAAAATGTAGGGCACAGAATGAGCCGTCCATGCCCAGTAGAACAGAGGTTTAGGCGTATTTGAGGAAATACGCAGACTGGGTTCAGTAGGCTTTAGGGTAATTACGGGGGGGGGGGGGGGGGGGCTGTACGTATCCTGCACACGTCACGCGCACCGGCCTTAGCCGCTGACTGGCAGTTGGGGTACTTCTCGTCACGACCCGGACGACGGAGACGTTTTCTTGGATTCTGCACCAACTCCTTCTTCAGCTGGTTTGGGAAGACAATCGGGGAGTTTTATATTTTTGTTTCAAGCAAACGAATCTGGAAGCAATCCGAAGGTGGCCGCCAAGAGATTGTGACTGCATTGTAGACGGGCTGGGGTTTGAATTTAGGCAAGGCGGGAGAGGCTGCAATGGAGCTGGACGTTGCCGCCTGGGAGTATAAACAGGGTGTGAAGTCAAGCAGTGTCGTCGAAGGTGGAGTCCTGGAGTTGGAGTTAGTTTCTATCGTGGTCGGGACTATTGAATGTCTCCTTTCAATTCAGCGATTGACGGAGTGCCAAGCCAGGTTGGGGCCAGTCTGTTTCGTGCGGTTTTGGCAATGCGAGGAGATTTCTCAAAGCAATTTCGGAGAGGATGAAGAAACTCGCCCGATCGCGACCATGTTTCGCCGACCCCACAAAGAACATGCAGTCATCGGTACAGGTAATTCGAAATTCATATGCTTTGAAGATGGTTTACAGTTTTGGATGCTGGCAACAATGCAATGTTCTGCATATTGCTATACAGAACATTTGAGAACATGGGTAAAGGCTTTAGGCGCATGAACCTACAATGTCACGAGAATGTGCATTTGTCTGCATGCATTGAAAGTAATTTCCATCTGGTTTTAGGGTTGAGGGGTCACGCACGACGACAATGCAGAATCCCTTACCATTACGTTGCATGGAACGAGTGTCTCCACAGCCTACGAAGAAGAGGAAGATTGTGCTCAATATACAGCTGGTCAAATTTCCGTGGGATCAATTCCAGTCCATGTCTGGGATTTTTCGTGGCGATTCAGGGTCTCTATGGGATTTAGGGTTCCTGACCTAAGCTCCGTTCAGGGTGCTCACTACATTGGTGCACCCATTCGTTTTAGACGACTTTCTTTAGGGTTTGTACTGTGCATTAGTGGTGCCTGTATTGAGTATGAAGTTCCAACATGGAGCTCTGCTGTTCTTCTATGTGGCTTCCCTCGCTTATACAATTCGATTGTACAAGCTCATGCTGACAAATGTTTTGTTTTTGGCTGTTGCAGGACAGGGATGGACCAGAATTCCTCCACGATGAGCCACCACTCATGGTCGTGCTAAACCAGGAGAATGCTCCCGCGACTGAAATCCCAAAGCCAGCTCAGAAGCCCAGATTGAAGAAGGTAATGGTCCACGATAGTTTCAAAATTTTGAACGAGAACTATTCTGTGGAATTTAGGCAGACTTCAACTTCGATGGCTCCCTCGTTAACAATCAAACAATTTGATTACAGTGCAGTCAATGGAATGCTGTTGTTCACTCTCTTACTGCATGCTTCAGGTCACTGATGGTGCACTCACCAACAACCAGCCAGTAATTGAAGTTCGGTCCGACAATGTCAACCTTCAAGCGAAGAAGAAGAGGGTCCGCAAAGCAACTGCAAAGAAGGGTCCCCCACTACAAGAAGTACGGGAAGCCCATATGGAGGGAGCGTCACTCACCCTACTGTTGAAAAAGCCTCGGAAGGGGCGGACGTCGAAGGGGCGGACGCCATCGCATGCAGCTGGCGAATTCCTCCAGCTAACGCCAATGCCAAGTCCGAATTCGCCGAATGACATCGGACCTCCTCCACGTGACTCCACACCATGGGAAAGACGTACGTAGCAGGAACTTGTTTCTGTCTGTATTTCTAATTTTCACGTATGTGTTGAATTCGTGAAACGCAGACTAATCAATATGTTTCAAATTGCTTTGTAATGTGCAGCAAGGGGGAGGAACGGTAGATGGACGAGGGACCAGAAGGAAAAAGGGGTCGTCACCAAAGAGAAGAAGCCACGGCAGTGGGTTCCTTCCCCGGTCATCCCAAACCTCACCGGGGGTGTCGTCACACGGGCGAAGGCGGCTGTCTTCCTGCAATACGACCAACAACGACAGAACGATGCCTACATCCGAGAAGTTCTCTCCCAATTTCAAGAAGAAGACAACGACCTTTTCAATGAAAGCATGGCGCCTGAATTGCAGCACACTGTCGGCAGCATGGAGACTATGAATGTGAATCTATGGGAGACAGTTTTCAGAGAGAAGGCTTGGAGGTCTACCGACCCGATCAACAAAGCCACTGGCTTCGGTAGTACACATCCCGGTGGAACGTTGCAGCTGCCGAAACCACTTGTCATTGGTGAAGTACCTGCACACCTACGCAGCACTTATGGCGACTGGAGTGCTGCTAGAGCAGGGTGGGCGGTACTCGTTCCTAACCGATTCTTGTCAGAATCATCCTTCCACACTAGGTACACTCCAACCTGGACACAAGGACATGTTGTGGGCGAAGGGGTGGACCTCGGGACGGGGCGCAAGAAGGTGGTCTGTGAATTAGGCGGCTTCCCCAATGAGTATCACTTGGACGAGAATCAAGTACACAACGTTGTTACAAGCGACTCAGGCGCTATGGGTAGCGAGTGTGGACACGGCTACGGGTGGGCAAAGACCCAACATGGCTTGGCAAGAAGCGAAGCTGCCCTTGTCCCTGCTATACCAGAGACCGAACTCCTCGAAGATTTCGGAGTGCTACTGGAAGAAGGAGGACCAGGATGGTTGAGCGGCAATGGCGATGGGGTAGCCACGGAATTAGTCGGAGGGACCATAGGCGGGGGCTTCACTAAGCATGTTCTTGACAACATGCAACATCCCAGAGAAGCGCCGGAGCCGCATGGTCACCCGATAGCGGATTTCGAGGTCCCCTCGGACGTGGAGGGACTTGAAGGCACTCAAGATTCCATTGCACGCACAACTTTCCCTAAGGTAAGGGTCAGCCTACCAGATTACATGCTTTTTGACGATGTAGGGAGTGGGTTCGATGATGTAGATGAGGATCTACCACTTCGAAATGAAGATGTGGACTCTAGTGATCGGGACTGGATTCCCGCTTACGAAGATGCTGTCGAAAGTGGTGACTCCGATATTGACTTAGATGTAGTAGACGAATCCTTCCAGAATGATGACGGTCTGACGCACTGGTGCATGCGGCCCGAGGCGTTCACTCCGTGGGAGATGGAGGTAGACGAACTGGCCGCTTACTACAAGAAGTCGTCCTGGAATTCAGATAGTGTCGAATTCATTGGGAGTCGAGTCAACTTCAGCGGCCCTCCTCCCGGACTAAAGTGTCCTCTAAAAGTAGGTATCCCACAGCCAGAACAGGTGTTCAACCTGTATTGGACAGATGACACTTTAGATCGGGTAGTTGTAGAAACCAATAGGTATGCTCGAGCTTTATTGCCCCATAAGCCGAATGAACTGCCACGAACTAAGGGAGGAGCTTCATGGGTTTACGTAGACCGCTCAGAGATTCGCGGTTGGATAGGTATTTGCATACTAATGGGGTGCAAGAAACTACCTGGTATAAGACAGTACTGGATGAAGAGTGAAAACCTCTTGTATTGCGAGGTTATAGCCGAGGTAATGACTTTGCCTCGGTTTCAACAAATTCTTAGTTGCCTGCATCTCGTGGACAATAGCCAGGTAGTGCACAACGTGGATCATCCTCGTTTTGACCGGATAGCAAAAACCAGGTGGCTTATAGAGCACTTTGGTATGGTGTCCCAGAATATCTACAATTTAGATAGAGAAATCACTGTCGATGAGTGCGTCATACCGTATAAAGGGCGTTACTACTTCATCAGACAATTCATGACTGATAAGCCCGTTAGATTTGGGATAAAAGTCTGGTTACTAGCGAGTTCTAAAAGCAGGTTTGTTTGGAATATAGAAGTCTACTTTGGTGAGGGCACTGGTACTGGCCCACATGGACTAGGTTATCATGTTGTGGAGAGAATGGTTTCAGGCTTGAAGGGTAGGGGTCACCACTTGGTGATTGACAATTTGTTTGCAAGTGTGAATCTTTTTCACAAGCTCATGGTGAATGGAATTTGGGCCACCGGCACCGTCAGGCGCACTAGTAAGAATCTACCTGCTGGTCTCTACCGGGCGCAAGACAACGAGGTTCAAGGGTCCATGCTGATTAGGACCCACATTCATCGCCAGATTGGAGTCGTTTCTTGGCAGGATAAAAAACTAGTGACCCTGCTTAGTACGGCAGTGGCACCGTGGGCCCTTGGCGTGACAACGTTACGCCGCATACCTGGTATTCGTGGCCACTTGATTGTTCCGTCGTCACCAATGCACAAAGCTTACGTGGAGTACATGAGAGGTGTGGACGTCACGGACCATCTGCGCAGAAACTACTCTGCCCAGTTACGTTCGCACAAGTGGTGGATGAAGTTATTCCACTTTGTTGTGGATCAGAGCTTGGTGAACGCTTACGTCACTTGGACGAAAGAAATGGAAGATCTTGGTTTACGGATCATGCCCCATCTGGCATACAAAATTGCGGTAGGAAAGCATCTAATCGCAGATGCTGTTTTGGCACGGCAGAGGAGGGCACATCCACGAGGTCGTGCACACCGGCGACCGCCACGGACCCACGCTCCTTTTTACTCGAAGTTGAGAAGAAGTTGTGTGGTCTGTGGTCATCTACAGAGATGGTACTGTGAAGCATGTGGGAATAAGTGGATGTGCCGTGCCGGGTGTTACTATGCCGAGCATGCTAAATTGAATACCTAGTACGTGAAGAATCTGACACCCATTTCTTGATCCATTCAGGCACTGGCTTGGAGGTTTCCTGGTGGGGTAGCGAATGGGGACTTCAACGACGGTTTCCACCGAGGGACTGCACGTGGTTTACATGGTCACGGTCGGTGGAGTGGTCGGCATAGTCTATGACTTAGCCGTGGTTAACTTCTAGGAGTGAGTGCTGAGCACTGTCACGGAGCTGAGCGGTAGATGTACATCAGTAAGGGTCCGCAGTAGAGAGTGGACGTAGTTCAGCATTTTTGGTTAGAAACTTTGATGACGAAACTGTACTTGACGTGCAATTTTTCAACTTCATTCCTTACGAATTTCATGCAATTTTTGACACAGGCATTTACATATCTCCATTGCAGTGAGACTCATCCATCTCTGCCTGACTTCCAATTTCCGAACTGTCTTTTTTTAACCATACACCTCCATTATGTGATGCAATTGGCGGAGCATAACAAGAATGGGAAAGCAGCGGTCGAAGGCCTTAGAACATGAAGATCATTGATGTCAGGGCCGACAAGGTGAAGATCGTGCTTGCTCTATACGGGTCTGCAATCCTAAGGTACAACTCATTTTCTTGATTCCATTTGCATAGTGTAGTTCAGAGTGCTTCCTTCGTTTAGACTGAGTTGTATGGACTGGACAGTTTCTCTTGCTCCTAAACCCGAATCTAGGATTGCCCACTGCAGCACTAAACCCTATGCTTGCATCCTCGTCATTCTTGCAAGGGTATGGTGGTTCAGGTGCCGCAGATCCAATGCATCACATGGAGAGTTTCTAAGTACACGGATTTGTTTTGCATCGTTATTTACAGCGAACATGGATTATGATCGGAGACCACCTGGACGCATCATGAGCATGTACAAGGATTCATATGCAGTGAGTACACAATGACAAAACGAAAAGAGTAATGCAGGTGTAGGGCTAAAATTCACTGAAGCTTTAAAAAATATGAGCTTCCAAGATGTTTGTGGTCTCTTGTTCTTCCGTAGATGTTATGAGAACTATATTATAGTAATAGGTGTTTGTCTTGTATGCCAATACTAAACCTATGTCAGAGAAGGGATGAGTAGCCGTTACAGTACCGCAGCACTTCATCCCAAAAAACGACCCAAAGAAGCGGAATACTTCAGCGTTTGGCGCATAAACTAAGGTGAGTGCTATGTATCCATTGCACTAGCTTTAAACCGTTTTGCGCACTTCATTCCAATACCTGCCTAAACAATTTACATCATACTGCTAACCTCCGTTTCTGTCATTGCAGTTGTTGTGTCCTCACTTAGTCTCTGGTCACTTCTGTGAGTACCTCGCATGCCCGAATGCGTGGACCCAGACTTTGGGAAGAGTCAAATGCAGGTACTGATCCCGTTGTCCACCTCCGGTGTACAAGTGTGGAACTACGCTGCCGATGTAGAAGTGTCCTCGGCGCGCGTGACGTTGAAGCAACCGTCGCTGATCAATTTGAAGGTTAGTCGGTCACCAAGCTGCAAGTTGTACATGTTGCAGAACTCGCTGAAACCGGTTGTGAAATATACTTGTCTGTAGTTCGGGGGGGGGGTGTATGCTTTACATTTCACCTCCCAGTCTCGTCTGCCTTCCCCGTAGCCCAGCATGACTGTGCCAATGAACTTGTCTCCGTGGGATTTTGCAAACCAGTAAGGAACAGTCTGCGCAATTCAAGACCGGCAGTGAGTACTGGCGCTAGAGAGATGAACAAAACCAGCGGAAGTGCAAACTACAACGACGGAGTTCGGAAGCGAGTCTCACCATCGAGGCGAAGGAGGTCTTCTTCAAGACCTTGACGAAGCAGAAGTCGTCGCTGTAGAACCCGTATTGCTTCCGTGCTACATCCTTATAGGTTTCCATGACTTCGGAGTCTTCACGAGTTTACTGAGAACTAGCGAGAGTACTGTAAAGCGACTAGGCGGTAGAAGCGTATGTTGTGTGCACAGACAGGGTCGTGGTGAGAATGGAAGAAGCACAATGTGCAGGTCGGGAGGGAAGCTTATGTAGTGCACAGGAAGGAAGCAACCCAGTGTCACCCCGTTGCAACGAAGACGTTTGAGTCCCCTTCTGTAAAGATGGAGGAAATCTACAATATCTCAGGCTTAGTTCTTCAATATCTCAGGATTAGTAGTTTCATTACCTTCGAAATCTTTTGTGATCTGCCTTCCCGTTATGTGGATGGAGTGAATGACAATTGAAGTTCAGTGACATGAGGAGTATGAGAGGAAGTGCATTTATTGGTGGTTTGATAAATTGATCTGGCAATCTTCCAAAAATATTGTTGTATCTTGGGCGGCCATAGGAGGTGCTGTGTGCCACTTCAGGTAACCGCTTCCCAGCAAACGACTTCAGCAGACACAAGTACAACATTTTTTAAGTCTAAATTATTTGTGATTGGGCCAGCGTGGACAGCGCACGGGGAGGAACTGCGTGTACCTGCGGCCCTAAACCGGAAGAAACGGTATCTAATTCACCTACACACCGGCAGCCCATTGTACTACAAGGAAGGACTTAGTCTACATAGGACCGAAATGTGGACCGTCTGTGTACAGGAGCCCCCCTAGTGTACTCCCAATTCTAGGTTTTCTACTTTTTTCCCTTCGCTAAACACGAAGTTCATACTCCATTTTGTTTTAAATACTTCCGCTGCTCCAAATCTTGTGAGAATTTCAGGGTATCATAATTGTAATGAATTTTGTAGTCACGAAAAATATGGGCCTAAAGCTCCAACCTGACGTCCACTTTTGGAGAAATGTACGCCCCAAGGGCTTCTATACCCAACCCGTATCTCACCTGCCAAAGTGCAAAAGGGGTTAAGGTAGAAGCAAACTAAAGTGTATCAATGTTTACAAATCCAAATGTACTTCAAAGTACTTAAAATACATTTTATTTGAAATGATCATTTTGACTCTCTTTCTTTTCCATTCTAAATGAAATTAGGCTAGAAAAAATGCTTCAATTTCAAGTATTTAGATGGTTTTAGTTTTTTTATTGTAATACAAGGTCATAGAAAGTTCATGTTGATTTACAGTAACATCTTAAAGTAGTCCACAAATACAGTATTAACCTTATGTTCAAAATTTTCATTTGCATCTTTACAACTATAAAAATTAGAGAATTCAACAAACTTCTAGCCTTTTTCAAATGTCAATACTAATATGCATTCAAAAAATTGAAGATGTTAAATTTCTTCAAATACATTAAATTAAAATTTCAAATGGAAGGAAGTTTAATTAAAGAATACATTTTGTAGATTTTGTTAAAAATATGGGAATTCATTAAAATAAAATTTTATGCCCTCATACCATTTAATTTCATTTGAAACTACTGCAAACTAATAAATATATGCATTTTTTTTTCCTTTTTTAATTTTGACATACAATATTTACACATTAAAGTATTCATTTGAAAGAAATAAAAAATTGAATTGCAAATTTTAAGTTATAATTATAGTTGGATGATATATAAATTTATAATTCCATTATCTAATTGGTAAAACATTGACTTTGAATGGCCAAAAATCATCTCCAAATTTAATAATTTTCTTGAAATTTGCTTTGTGAGGTGTATATTTAGCACTCTTAGTGTGTTTCTCCTTCCTATGCTCATTGCATGTATGGTCCTCTAAAAATCAATGATTTTAGTCTAGTTAATATTCAACTTCATCTCAAATGCTCAAATTTGTCAACAAATCATTAAAGTACAACAACAATAATTGCCAACATGATGTTCTATACTATATTCTAAAATCTCCATACTATATAAATTTTACACTATATTCACGCCAGAGTATATTGTGGAGCAACTTGTTGGCAATGATTGTTGTAGAATGCTCTTGTGGTAAATTAGAAAAGAGCAAAACATAATGTACTTGCAAAGAATTCAAAGTATATAAATGAAAAATCTCTTGTTTACATATTTACATAGAACTTGGTTCTAGGTATAATTTTTAATTCATGAAAGAAAGACAAAATATTCAATCACATGATGTCTAATTCCTCAATTCAAATATACACCAATTAGTCAAAAAATGAAGAAAAATAATAGTTGCGATAAATCCAATTACTACTTATTAACTCAAATTACTATTTGAATGAATTTTAAAGATTAAAAAAAAGAATTACTATAATTTCACAACTTTAGGTAGGCTTATAAATTCACTTTTTCTTTGTCACTCAAATGTAACATAATTAAATACATCTCTTCCAAAACACAAATCATCTAACATGATTTCAAATAGAGAGTAACTTTGCCATCATGAATAAAATTTGTTTTTCTACTGAATTGTGGAATATTAGTGAACAATCATCTATATAGATATAAGCATATAATGAGGTACTTCATTCAAGAATCATAAATTTTATTGGCTAGCAACCAAAGCAGACAAGGCTCTGCATTGACAAAAGATATTGTGAGTTAGTATGAGCAGAATGGTACTCGAAAAGCAAGCAAGTGCTACAAGGACAAAGCCTTTCATACTGTGACTCTTTGTTGAAGTTATGGCTAATATTTAAATTGTTCAAGATTGGATAAGACTGATCAATATAAAATTTGGTAAAACTATAATAAAAATTATATTTTTTGTCACCCATACTAACTACTTACTCAACATTATAATTTTCTGCAATAGATGAATATTTTGACCAAGAGCATACTTAGATATCAATATTTATGGGAAGATATGAGAATAATCTTATTGGTCCATATGAAATAAGTTGTTGATTTCAAGAAATATGTTTAGTGAAATTTTGCATATCACTCCAAATTGCAATGAAATTGGATAAACTCTAGATTAAATAGGTTGCATATAACATGACTTTAGTTTACAATCCTAGTAATATTGTTAGAAGTCAAAGAAGCATATCCATTATGAATAGAAGTTCAAGATCTTTAGACAATTTTTTTGGGAAAAGGTCCGTAATGAATAATTAACTACTACAGATTTGGAATAATTTTTGGACAAAAATTGTCAAAAACTATCACTTTTTAGGCCAACGAGAAAAAAAAGATTCCAAAAAAATTAAAGCATACAAAAGTAAACTAGACTATAGTAGGAATATGTGGAAAATTTCCATAACTTTTGACCCTCAAGATTTTAAGATTTTAATCTTTGAAGTTAGAAGAATTTTTCTTTCTAATGTTGTTTGATAGAATCAACAGACTTCAGCTTCTATTAGAGTGAGATCTTTGCACTACATTGTGTATTATTTTGACAACTGCATTCTACATCATGTGAATTACATGCTTGCAAAATTTCAAAAAGTAAGAGATGATTTTTCATGAACTGCTTAAACTACCCAAAAAACTTAGGCAACCAAACTCTTGATCTAGACATCTAATTGGAAAAAATTATAAACCCAACCATGTGATACATATTCACAAATTGTATCAAAAATTCAAAAAGATCCATTCAAAATTGACTTCTTAGGAATCTCCCTAAATTTTCAATTGGTTGTTCAACGACCATTTGGTCCTATAGGTGTTAAATTGATTGATAAAATTTGCATATCAATTAAAAAGTCTTGTTAGAGTATGATTTAATTCTAGAATTAAACTTCCATAATTGCATATGGTGATCTATTTGAATTTTATGGATCCTCAAATTTCACAAGGATGAAAATAGAAAGTTCAAACTTATTGAAAATAGGGTTTTAACCTTGGAAGGATGGATTGGTCATGATGGAAACCATCCTTTTTCTGTATTGAGTGAATCATATGCTTAAAAAAAATCAAGGACACTCATTGAAGGTCAAACTACTCTGCAAGACCTCTCCTTTTTACACAAAATTCCAAGAATGAACATATGCACTTCTGTCCTACAGAGAAGGATTCTCCGTCATCCATCAAATACTTAGTGGCCCACATATGGAATAAAATTTGCTTGCCAGCATTTAAGGAATTACAACAACTTGACTTGCAGCCGTTCAATTTCTAGGAATTTCAGGTGTAACGCCTACAAGTTGGCCCATTTGCACGCCCAGTTCAGGTTGCGACATTGCAATTCCGTGTGCTGGACAACGGTCGCCGCAGGGGTGGTACTTCTTCTTCCTTTTTCATGACGTTTGCTTTCGATGCTCCACTCCACTCAGATCTCTGTCTCTCTCAACCAGAATCCAAACCCAAAAACGCAACCCGATTAAATTCGGAACTCAAATTCAGAACCTGAATTACAAACTCAAAATTAGAACCGAAATTTGAAACTCAAAATTGACGCCCAAATTTGGAATCTCAAATCATGGGGTGAGCCTGAGTCAGAACCCCAAATCAAGGGAGTCCGAGCAGAAAACATAATCATGACTTGATTGTTCGATTTGCAGGTTCTCATGCAGAAGAGACTCGGGGGCTCATCGTGAACTGTAGTGGACCACCATTCCAAGGTTGGATATGCGAACCGAAATTGGATGCAAATGAGCGTCCTAGAATTTGCGGTGCTTCCGGGCAAGCTCCACCTGCGCTGCCTCATCTTCCGCTATTTCCGAGCGGGCACTGATGTGTTCTCCTCGAGGGTGGACCTCTGAAACCCTATTTTCATCTGTCCAGACACAACGTGCGCCCGCGATCAGCGATTTCGAGGTCTGTTAGTGTGGGCGCTACACCAGAAATTCCCAGAAATCGAACAGCTGAAAGTCAAGTCGCTGTGATTTCGCACCTTAAATGTTGGCGAGCATCAAATCCACGGCATACTTCTAGGGTTAAATAGACCCGAATTTTCAAGTATTGAGACAGAGTACTTGATCAGTTTAGTAAGAAGGAATGATTTTCAATGAAACAATGACTTCTAGCTCACAATCTATATAACTTCATTGCACAAATCATCACCAAATTGTTCTTGTATTCCATATGTTGTAACAAACAATGACGGGACTATATTGTGAACCAAGCCCTCGTAGAACTGGTGCAGATGATTCTTGAACATAAATACGTAAAAGAGGAACACGAGAATCATTATAAACAGAGCAAAGAAAATAACCAAATTAAAAATACAAATATCGCAAATTCTTCAAAATCGGAATAGTACATCGATAAGAAATTCCAATTCAAACCATCAGCAAAATTCAAAAGATCTCTCTTCAAAACGCAACACAGTTGAACTAGACAGATGCGAAATCAGCCATGCATTAGACACACTTATAACCCGATAGCAGCATCTCATACTGAAAAAAAAGACCACGCTCAAAGTTTCTATCTAACTTTTAAATTTACTACTCGCCTGCGCAGAGGCGAACGAGGAAATATCGGCAAATAAATTCAGTCCTGGGTGATGCCTGTCAGAGAACAGCCAAGGCATCCCCCTGCTTCCAAATGCATACCAATTTAAAAGAAATTGGTAAACAAGAGGGTCCAGGCAGCTACAAAACAAAAAACCACACAATTCTAGAGTTATATGGTCCAGGGAAGTGGTAAAACAGGTATATTGACAACATTGATCATGCTACAACAGTGAAAAAAGATACGGCCTAAGCTACAGCGAATGAGTTCCACGCTGTCTCCAGGTTCTTCTTCACACCCTTGAACCATCTCTTGTCACCGGCCTGGCCCTTGAACAAGTACAATTTGCCACCCTTCACTGTGGCAGCGAATAAGTGATGCTTGCCTCCTTCAGTTCCATCAGCACTACGGGTGAGCACGTTGAGCTTGTAGTAGGGTCTGCCGTTTGCCGTCACTGCGGAGGCATCCATGATCGAAGCCGTGGAAACGGCGTTGGTCAAGAATCCTCCCTCGGACTGAGTCTTTCCAGAGTAGCTCTGCTTCCCGAGAAGGAACGAAACCTGCACATATTCACCGCAATTAAATCAATCATATTAAGATGTGATCAAGGTAGTATGTAAACCAAAAGCATTTAAGTGACTATAACCATATCCATAAATGTCAATAACCATGGCTGCTTCGGCGCTAACGTAAAAAAAGTGGCAGCGCCATCGATTGTCACATGTGAAAAAAGTTGACATGCCACAGAAGTTGACAGTCGGAGTGTTGAGATTCCAATGGAAACCATAACAGCGATCAAGGATATTGAAAATGAAGCCTACCTCCTCCATGAACTTCTCTGGTGACCCGTAATCGGTGATGGAACCCTTGTCAGCCGGGGTGATGGACACGCACAAATTCGTCGCGGGATCGAAGTTATCCTCGTATCTCAAAACGGTGCCGGGAAACTCCTTCTCCTTGCTCGGGTTCCACTTGGAGGGAATTTCAATGGAGAAGCCCTCGCCAGCGAAAGGTGTGTACCCCGACTGCTGCTTGGGAGTTCCGAATACGTTAGCTGCCACACGCGATCCCATCAATACCATCACAAACACCTCCCTTAACATACATAAAGATTCATAAGACTTCAAAAACAAAAATTAAACAACGTGTCAAAATATCAATAAAACAAGAATAATTCATAAAAAACCCACCGCAAGAGTCTTCAAAAACTAAAATCACACAAATCAACAGCCACAATCAAACGACGCATAACCGATCGTCACTAAGAAAATTCGGTAAAAAAATCAGCAGCACAGTATTTCGATTCTCAGAACAACAACAACAAATTGTTTTCAAACCAATCCAAGACCGAACTCCAATGCACTCACCGCTTTCGCCATAAGCAGCATTGGCAGGCGCAGTCTTAACACCAGCCGCAACCGCGCCAGCAACCAAAGCCAGCGCCACACGACGGCTCACCGCCTCGCTCTCGGATCCCGACGCCGACGCGCGCACGGCGAAGCACTGGCGAGCAGCCACCGAGGCGACGCGGGGCTTGGCGGCGACGGCGACGCCATTGAGACCGCTCTTGGAGGAGGCCAAGGAGGAGAGCCCGGACGACACAGCAGCAGCTGCGGTGCACGCCATCGATCGCAAATTGGAAGTTCGCTTTGGTTGGTGCAGTAGCTCTAAGCAGCGATGGTTCAGAGCATTTGAAAACACACGGAGAGACAGGCGAGGAGTATGAAGAAGGATTGAAGAAGAAGAGAAAAGACAAGAAGTGAAGGCGGCGATGGCGATGGCGATGGCGATCGGGATCGGTCGGGATTGATCGGGATCGGGATAAAGATGGCTATGACGAAGCTCAATGGCTGCTCGCCATATCCACCTGCGTTATCCGGGGGAAGATGCTTCCCGGAATGATGATTGGTGGCTTGGAACTTTGGCCCACATGGTCTGGATTGTGCAAGGCACGTCAGCCACACTCCCAACGAAAAACATCCATGAATCGATGGATGAGAGAAAGCTTTCGTTAGCTCTCAGGAGTGCAGATCTCATTCTCGTTCTCCTGCCGCTCTTTCTCGTTCTCCTGCTTTGTCTTGTTCGCTCACTGGTTCTCTTTCTTTCTCTCTCTTTTCCAGAAGAAGAATTCCCTACGTGAAGGTCAGATTGGTTAAAAAATAATTCAAAAAAATCATTAAGTATGGTGTCTAATGAAATTTTCAGGAATTATAATAACGAGGCAGAACTGAATATTGTACAAAATATTAGTGAAAATAATCTTAATCCTCAAAAAACCCTATGAAGCTGAAGTTGTGAGTACCGATAAAGTTGCAAGTATTGATAAAGATCTGAGTATTGGTAATTAACCCCTAAAGTTCCAAGGGTGTTTTCTGCCAAAAATCACTCAAAACTACCACTTCTGTTGTATTCACTTAAGGAAATCAATTTTTTTGTTTTTTTGGAAATTTAACCATAGGATCTTGTACGTAACTTGTCTGAGATTATGTAGTAAAAATTTCATCAAATTTCACCGTACGGATTGGAAGATATTAGCATTCAAAGTTGAACAAAAGTTTTTTTTTCAAGAAGATGCTTAAATTGTCCAAAAAACTAAGATTGTCCATAACTTTCTCATCCCTAGTCCAAATAGAATGAATCAAATCTTCACGTATAGGTAAAAACATAATCTTTTAGGAAAAAAATTCAAAAAAAAATTAATTTGACTTTTTGTAAATTTTTTTGGGCTGCCCACCAATCTCTATTTCTTGCTCATTGTGCCATAACTTTTTCATCCGTCATCCGATTGAAACAAAAAATTTATATATCCTCAAAGCTCTTGCAAAGATACACAACCTCAAAAAATCTCAAAAATTTTCACTTCAAATTGAGACAATAGGAACCTAACCGGACCCAAATTGTCCGTTGAGGGGACAAGCGGGGCTTTAGGGGTTAAAGCTCTAAAATGAACTTTGTGAAATTCTAAATTGAATTAAACAAAAGAAAATCAAATGAAAAAAAATGATTTAATATGGGGCCTAATGAATTTGACCCCAACGTATGGTACCCTACATGGCCTAACACATTTGATGCCAATGTATGGTACTCTACATGAAGGTTAGATTCGACATAAATTGAGTCATTTTTGTAAAAAAGTGCCCCATGTCAGCTTGTGAATGGTGTGCGGTGAAGCCTTGAGAATTTGACATGGAAGTTCAATTTCAACACTTGAATGTCAAATTAGGCCTTTACGCACAATAACTCCCTAAATCCATCATTTTCTCTTTTTTTTTTTCCTTTTTTGCAGTGGCTATTGAAGAACTAGAGATTTTCAACCAAATTTGGACAAAATTTGAACAAAATTTGAACATGTTGTCATACAAGTAGTGCATTATGCGTAAAATATATATATTTTTTAAATTGTATTTATTTTGTAATTTCTTAAGAATGTAATAAAATTTATTTGTGAAAGAAAATTTATAAACCAAATTTAAAAGTTCAAGATTCTTTAGTAAGTGGAACAAAAATTCTTATGAAAATTTGTAGTAAGAATTTCATGAATTTTAAAATATTATTGAGTGAAATATCATTGACTAAAATATGATTCTAAATAGTTATGTCTTTTATAACTAACTTCTAAAGTATCCAAAAGAAATTGTTCAAAATTTGAAAAGAGTATAAAATATTTATATATCATTTTTCATAATGTTTTGGAGATTTTTGGAGTGAATTATAGAAAACGTAACTAGTTAGGATCATATTTAAATCAAGAATAATTCACTCAATCAAGTTTTAAAATTTGTGAAATTCTTATCAAAAAAATCCAAAAAGAATTTTCATTCCATTTATACCATTCATTCAAAGAATCTTGGATAAAAATTACTTGTATTAAAAGTTTATTTTCACTAATATATTTGATTAAATTAAAAATAAATAAAAACTTGGTTTAAAATTTAAAATTAAAAAAAAAAATACCAATTTGTCACTTATACATCTTCATGTCCAAAATTTGTTGAGAAAACTAATTCTTCAATTTGACAATTTTTGTAAGCATATGACACTTATGAGAGATATGGAGGCAATATTTAAAGAGCCACTCTAGTTGATTTTTCTTTCATTATGACTTGTCTTTTTTCTTACTCATGACATTGCGTACCACCAATGATCCTCTTCCCATAAATTGAGGTGTTAGTTTAAA